>JAIUSX010000022.1:3600000-4200000 GCA_026573805.1 Hesperophylax magnus
GCTATTACTGATTCGGTGTTTAATATTTTTCTCAGGGTACCCAGAACATAAGAAAAACTACTGATTTTTGCTACAATTTTTGATACATGTTCTTTCCAGTTTATGTTTGTATCTAATTCTATTCCCAGTAGTGAACAGGTTTGGGAAGGTTCGATTATATTATTATTAATGTTTACATTTATATTTATAGGTGTAGCTTGCACTGGACAAAATTTTAAGATTTGGGTTTTGTTTGTGTTGAGTGATAGATGTTGCGATAACAGCCAGTTTGCTATTAATTGGCAAGTCTCGTTAACTTGTTTGTTAAATTCGTCAACGTCTCCATTACATTCAAACATCAAAGCGGTGTCATCAGCAAACATTGAACATTCTGTGCCAGCAATTATTGGAAGTTCGTTTATATAGATAAGGAAGAGGAGAGGCCCAAGAATGCTTCCTTGTGGCACACCCTTGTTTATTGTTCTCCATTTGGATTCTACCATGTACTGGACCATTTTTTCATTGATATTTGAAATTTGAACTTTCTGCTGACGATTCAAACCATTTTAATGCTAAACCTCTAATACCCACATGTTCAAGTTTAATTAGAAGAAGCTCATGATCAACATTGTCGAATGCTTTTGAGAGGTCGAGAAAGATACCTACAGTTTTTTTACTAATATTAATATTTTCTAGAATTTTGTTCAAAAAATTGAATACTGCCTGTGTTGTTGAACGGCCTTTACGGAATCCAAATTGTTGTGGACATATTATCTCAAAATTTTCGAGAAAGTTATAAATGCGATTGTACATGGCTCTATGAAATATTTTTGAAAAGTTTGGTAATAAGGATATCGGTCTGTAGTTTGAGATTTCCTGTTTAGGACCCTTCTTATACAAAGGTACAATAATAGATTGTTTTAATTGTTCTGGGAAGGTTCATGATTCAAAAGATTTGTTAATTAATATTTCCAACGGGTAACTTAACGCTTCTGCACATGCTTTTATAATTTTTAATCAGACGGATCGCTCTCCTTTGCACAGATTCAAGCAGGTTTATTAAGTATTTTGGGGCACCAGCCCAAAGGTGGCTCCCAAATTCAATAGTTGGGCGGACTTGAGACTTGTACAGGGTCAGCAGCTGGTCACTGTTGAAGAATCTCCTAGCCCTGTACAAGACGCCCAACTTTTTGGAGGCCTGATTTACTCGGGCTTCTATGGATCCCCGATACTTGAACCTGTCTGATATAGTAACTCCAAGCATTTCAATGGAGTCTTTATTGGGGAGAGTGCTCCCATCAAATTGCACCAGACAGTCATTGATCTCCCTCTTTGCCGAAATCAGACAAGCTTGGGTTTTTGAGACGTTGAAACTGACCAAGTTGGCTTTACCCCAGGCACAAACCATCTCGAGGTGGTGCTCAATTTTTTGCTTCAAAACTTCCCGAGGTGTTCGGACATCATAGGTGGAAGGGGGCCTGTCAAAAAGATAACCCTCGTGAACGGTGCTGTCATCAGCGTAGCAGTGAATTGGTGCACATTCAACGAGATCGTTGATGTGCAATAAAAACAGCGTCGGAGACAGCACAGATCCTTGTGGCACCCCCGCATTGATTTGGTACGATGAGGAAGAAGAGCCGTCAACCACGGTTTGAATTGTTCTTCCCCTCAGAAAGTCCGCAATTCAACTATGCAGGGTTGGGTGGATCCCATACGATGGTAACTTCCCGATAAGCGCCCGGTGCCAGACTCTGTCAAAGGCTTTGGAGATATCCAACCCAACGGTTTGAGTTTCACCAAAACGTTCCATGTACCGCCCCCAAATATGCGTCACATATCCGAGTAGATCGCCACACGATCGGTTTCGACGAAATCCATATTGCCGATCGCTTAGGATATTGTTATTCTCGAGATATGTGAGCAATTTGTTGTTAACCACCCTTTCTAATACCTTCGAGAGTATGGAAGTGATGGCTATGGGGCGGTAGTTAGAAGGGTCGGAGCGGTCCCCCTTTTTGGGATTGGGTGGACGATTGCCTTTTTCCAAAGATCTGGCACCTTTCCACCTTTGAGAGAGAGCCTAAATAATTTCGCGAGCACTGGAGTCATTTCTGTAGAACACCTCTTGAGGACCAAGGCAGGTATTCCGTCCGGCCCACTGGCTTTGTCGACTTTCAGCTCGTTCAAGACTCGGAGAACCTCTCTGTTCCGGATCTTCGGTTTCTCCATTTGAAAACCGCAGTGCGGAATGGAAGGGGGAGTCTCTCCGTTATCTTGAAGAGTTGAGTTTTCCGCGAAAATTTTTCCTAATAATTCAGCTTTCTCGCGGGCCGAGTTAGCCAGCCGACCATCAGGCTTGGTCAGAGGTGGGAAAGTGGTTCTGCAGAAATTTCTTCCGATCGAGCTAGCGAGTGACCAGAAAGCACGGCTACCAGTGGGGCAGTCAGCCAGCTTTTTCGCAATTCTCTGGTCGTGATCGCTCTTAGCTCTATTTAGAACTCTCTTACAATCCCTTGCCCGTTTTCGGTATTCCGAAAGGTTATTCATGGAGCTAATCTTCCGGAGTGCATTAAAAGCCGTATTTTTGAGTCTGACAGCTTCAGCACAGCGATGGTCAAACCACGGTTTTGTGCCCGCTCCAGAGGATTTGACGGAGAAGGGAATGTAGCAATCCATTGCTGATGTGATTACTTCTCCTACCTCGCGTGCACAAATTGATGGGTCCTCGGAGCTAAAGCATACAGTACTCCAAGGAAAGGCGCCGAAGAAAGACCGCAGGCCGTTACCACATATATGTATTTAAAATACAGATATTTACGTTATCATGAAATAATTATAGTTACCTACCATGAAAATCTTTTTTATTTTTTTAAAGTATTTATATAAATATAACTATTACGATCATATACCTAGTTGTGTTGTCTGTGGGTTCTACTAAGTCATTAAATAATATATCCAAATATTTAATAACACGTACATCTCTATTTTTACTTATGGTGTAGTAGTATCCATAAATGTATCTTATTTATAAAAAAATGTGGAACCGTTTTTCTTATTTTCCAATCATTGAAAACTAAATAACAATAATATATTATCCTGAAAAACAAACTACCATCATACAGACTCAATAACACACATTTCAAAGATCACGAGATCTGAAATTCAAAATACAGCCAGATCATTTTATGGATTACGTTTTTGGCCCATCAAAACAAAATCAAAGGAACAATTCACAAATAGATTTTTTTTCAATGTATTTGTAAATACAAGCTTTGAAAATTTGAAAATCATTTCATTGACTTCCTTGCAAACTTATTCCGGGTATGGCTAAGGAAAGTATCAACACAAGGTTCAATAATTTCATCTCTCGTAATATGTAAATAGTATGGCCCGGACGCCTGTGGCTTTTCCTAAAAATCATCAAGGCTCCCGATTATTGAGACGAGACAATACCCTAAAATATAGCCAGAATCTTAACGACGTAAGTGAAACAGCTGTCTACAAAAATGTGTGACGCTCCTCCCTGGTGTATTGGACAGACTTGCGGTTGATTTTGCCCTATCAAACCTATAAAATAAAGTGGGAATCTTAACAACGTAAGTAATGAAGTAGCGTAAAAACAATATTCGGTTCGCGGTTCGCGGTTCAGCGTAATGGACGCACTTACGGTCGACTTTTGCCTAGCAGGCCAAGAAAATCGATCTTTTCGCGGGGTTCATTTTAATTATTTCTGATGAATGCATTACTGAAATCTCAAATTTTTCTAGACGGATCACTCGGGAAGATATTAATTCATCGTCTAGGAAAATCATTAGGTGCTTACGGTTAATTTTATGGATGAAAAACGTTTTATAAAATTTTATATAAAATATTGTATCTTATATCCGAAGGGATCCCTCTAGAAACATTAGAGATTTTAGCAATACGTTCTTCAGAAACAATTAAAATGTGAGAGTCGAGCAAACCCGCGGCATTAGAGTCATATGTTATCCAAGCAGGCAAACTAAAAACACAAACGTTAACATAACATACGTTTTTGTTTTTCTGGTAATAAATAATATTAACGTGATCAAATATTATAACATTGCGACAAATATAAAGTTGATAACTCTTTCACATCATTTTATGAAATATATATTTTTTATAATAGATACAGAAAAAGATACAGTTACGAGGGGGAGGGTCGAATCAGGTAAGTGCAAAGCCCCGGCAAG
This sequence comes from Hesperophylax magnus, assembly GCA_026573805.1. NCBI lineage: Eukaryota > Metazoa > Arthropoda > Insecta > Trichoptera > Limnephilidae > Hesperophylax > Hesperophylax magnus. Next base: position 3,604,194 of record JAIUSX010000022.1, read on the forward strand.
GCTTAGGTCTTGGGTTCAGTTCCTAAATGCGACGGAATCTTTTTATGTTTTTTCGTTTGAGAGTCGCGTTAGTTGAATGATTAAAAACATAAACTTATTGTTTGCAGGAGTAGAAAATATTGGCAGACTGATTTAATTGACCTTGGAAATCTGTTCCAACAATTTAGGTCGATTTAACTTAATCATTTTCCAAACTAAGCTCACATCATATTGTATAATACATTATGAGCAGGATAATGCTTAAGCTCTTTGAAATTATATTATCATAGCAAACGGGGATTAGCACAGGACGGAGTTTGTCTGAAAATTGAGGAAAACTTTGAATCCTCAATTGTTTACAGGATTAGCAAATCCTTTTTCATATGAAGGCACAAACTCACCCCCACGTTGTACCGAGAGTAAAATTTAAATTATTTGAAATCTTGGAGGTCTTAGTGAGGATTTAAGGACGTTTAATGGGAAACGTTTTATTCAGAGGAGGATTAATAAGTTTTTAGGTTATTACGTAGAACGTGATACGATAATGCCATCTTCAAGCACACGTATGGTGGTATTACGAAGCGTTGTTCTTCAAGTAGGTACTGGGAGGTTTGGTGTATTTAGTATCTTTAATATATATTAAATCTGTCCAGAAAAAGACTATTTTTTTAAATGTTTCACTTTTAAAAATTGAGATTCTTTACTCCAGAAATCATTTTTTTCCTCGTACGTCCATTTTAAAAACTTTTCAAGCTAATATTAATTACATGAAATAAAGTTATTATATATTTTAAACTTACTCAAACGAAGTTGCATATATATTGACAAGACTGAATAATATTTGTGTTAATTACTTCAACTAGCACTGAATATTTAATTTGCTTCCAATGGTTGGCATTACTCAAATGACTAGTTTTTACCAAAATAGTTTTTTTTAAATATATTGTGAAGAAATATTTCAAAATATAACCCAGTCCCTTTTTGTACCTATTTTCAATACGAAATATTTTACGGTCCTATGGTCAAATATCCATCACTAACCATAAGTAACCATTTGCTTGATTAACCTGCTTTGCAGGAATTACTATGCAATTTAAAAAAAAACATTATCTGTCAGCAAACAAGCATCAGATCTCTTACGGCGACACAAGACTCTAATAACGGGGGTTTGCTCGATGCTCACATTTTGATTATTTATGATGAACGTATTACTAAAATTACAAATGTTTCTAAAGGGATCTCCACGAATGTAAGTTATTTATATTTAAGATTTATAAAAACAGGACCTTACCATTCATTCCCACTTTATTTTAGAGATTTGATAGGGCAAATTCAACCGCAGGTCTATCAAATACACCAGGGCGGAGCGTCACAAATTTATGTACGCACCTGCTACACTTACGTCGTTAAGATTCTGGCTTTATTTTAGGGTATTGTCTCGTCTTAATGTAACTGTTGACAGTTGTTATTCACATATTTATTATTGTACCCACGCAAGCCGCGTTTCTCCTATTTTTGAACAATACTTTCCCAATGTTAGCGTTATATTTATCGTAAAACCAATTTTCTATTATTGTGTTTATGTTTTTTTTCCGAATACCTCGGGTACAAAAAGTCAGGTCTGCAAAAACTTTTTAAAGTTGTAAATTCATCATTGCGGCTTAAATTTATAGTTTTAGCAACATTATTGTAAATGAATGACAAACGCTACCAAACTCCAGCTGTTTCATATCCGATAAACATTGTTTTAATTTTAAAGAATGTAACATTTAGTGTTAACCAAATAACTGGGAAAACTAACGTTCTATATGGCATATCTACAATATTCCGATGAACGCCAACGGACTCTATGGTACAGATTTGGGATGATCACATTTTCAAGGGCTTTTGAGCCTTAAAGTTTGTTCGTGTAGTACTTATTTTTTCAAGAGATTTTCACATTTTTTACACTATGTATAAAATAAATATAAAAGAAAGAGAGAAGTTATTTAATATGTAAAATGAAAACATAATGTTCAAACTCGCGGCAGGCCGGAAACTAAAACTAGCTCAATAAAGTAATAACTACAGTGAAACAATATTATTATACGTAACTTGAGCGAATCATAAACTTACTTACGCGTAAAATATTATTATTTGAGTAACACGTAAACGTGATATTATCTGAAACTTTCAGCCCATAAACACTGTTTCGCCCTAAATACATTCACGTTTGTAATGTTTAAACTCCCCATAAAGCAATATTCCACCTAGTGAGCTGTCAACATAATACGACATCTAATGAAGGACATATTCTTGATGTATTTCGTACATAATTCCAATAAAGAATGTATTATTTTTGACAGCCAGAATGATAAGAGGTACTTTGTAGTGTTTATTTTAGTCTACCCAAAGATATTAATACGCCCTACCTGTGTGAGAATATTTCCATGATATTGCCGATAGAATATGAATAATTATTATTACTTGTTGTGATATTCTGATTTTGTTGTCATTGTTTTGAAGGAATGCTGATCGATCAATCAAATAAAAATTTGGGAACCGATATTTTTTTTATTTAACCTTTTAACTTTCTGGAATTATAAAAAGAACTGGGTTTGGTATTTATACTTGGTCGAATGAAGAGCTTCTCAAATTTTTTTATTCAAATAAAATCTTATAATTAATGGAAGGTTTCTCTTTTATTTGAGTTTACTTGGGTGCTTTCACAAATAATAATGCATTGGCTCGAATCCATAATCTACTTTTCACCAATGCAGCCGAATATTTTATGAATACAATTGAGGGATAAATTCATACGTCCGTCACTCAGACTGGACATACTATTTTCCTTCCAGATATTCTTCTCGTTCCTTTCCTTAAAAATACTCTCAACACAGCATCTCAAAATATGACATAGGTCCTGAGGGACATTATTTTTTCTTAAGGTCTCCTGGGTTTTAGTATATATCTATATAATATTTATCTCAACGTTCTTCCAGAATCGAATAATAATAACGAATAATATATCATTACACCCTAATTTGTTTTTAATATACGAATATACCGATCTATAACAAATTCATCCGTAACAATATATCATAATTACGGCAAGCCACAAAGTAATTGACGTTCACAAAAAATATTAAAATGAAGTTATTGCATCATTTCATTTAATTACGGCAAGCCACGATGAACCTAATTGATTGCTTTCATGACCACTCTGAGCCCTTTGCCATTAATTGGAGTAATTTTTATATAATAAATAAATATAATTTATTGTATTAATAATGTTTAAAGTTGATATTTAATAATACTGCTACCTACCATTACTTTTGTATCCAAACACTTGGGAATTGTTGAGAGTCTTGACAGGAACAGCTTAGTTATTTATCAGTAAGAGGAGTTGTTGGTGAAACAATCATTCAACATCTGTCATCATTACTTTCAGACGTATTTTCTCCATTCTTACCTGATCTTCGGACCGCAAACATCAGTCAAAACCCAAGAATCGGGAGTGGTACCCAACCTCAAAGGGTTGACTCACCACAAAAAGCTTATGACCAAAATACTGAATTGATTAATTTCTGAGTAGCTTTATTTAAGTGAAAACAATATATTCATAAATATAAGAAATGGGTGTTTATCATTACATTAAAATTAAAAGTCGTTGTAACCAAATATCTCCAGTTATTAATTTGAACAAAATGTACAACATGATTTACATTTTAGATCAATGTGGCTGAAAATTATAATTTATCAGCAGTGTTTAAAATAAAATTTCACGAAAATAAATAATTATGTATAAATCACTATTTAATCCAAATAATCGACATGTTTAGAAATTAATGGTTTATTCATTGGATGAATATATCATTAAAATCAACATATTTAAGAATTGACAAATAAGTTCCTATGAACAAAAATACTACTATAAACAGTGATTAATTACTTATAATGTTATGTAAATGAAATTATTTAAAAAAGGTAATTATTGCATTTATGTATGTTTAATTTTTTTTTATAATATTTAACAACACAATTAAAGTTTAGGAAACTATTTATATAACTTAAATTTTTAAATTTCTTAAATCTTTTATTAATACTTGTGTGTAAATTTAAATTTTAAGCAGTTTGAATACGAAATATTGAGAATGTTAACTATAACTCATATGTTTGTTTATTTGTATATTGAAATATATTTTTATGGTGAAATGGAAATTGACAATCTCAATCAATCTCAGACAATCTCACAAAATCTCTCGCCAATACTAAGATTTTATTAAACTTACCTTACATTTTTTGACAACAAACATTGACAGTCCTCAAAACAGGAATCGGCCTTGCCGATTCCTGTTTTCCGAACGCGACTTAATTACAAACAAATAGCAGAGGCGAGAATTCCTAAACAATATAATCTAACCTTCACAGGTGGCACTAGTGGTATATTAAATAATACAAAAATTATAGTATTATATTATAAGTCAAGATACAAGTAAGATGCTCCCCGTATACCTTAACGAGGCAAAAATAAATACATATTCGAACGTGAAATACTTGGGGCACATTATTAATCAAGACCTATCGGACAATGGCGATATCGATCGACAAAGGAGAAGCCTGAGCATAGTGTCTAATATGATTGCCCACAGATTTTGCAAATACTTTAATTTAATTTTTAATTTTTTAAAAGAAAGACAAACATTCCCGGGTTACGAATAACCTGACAATATTTGAAAATCTCCTACTACCACCACAGTAAGCTGAAAATGTTGCTTGTGTTGTGATGGAGGACTTAGCCAGCCGAGGAATTGAACACACTACGCCCGAGTGGGACACAAGCGCGATGTCAACTCGGCCACCGACCGGTCGCAATACAGCAATACTGTTCAACGTATTCCGTACTGGCTTGTATACGTATGAACTATGGTGTCACTACCGAATTTGCTCGATGGAACGACTCCGAATTCAATATAATGACGCATGTAGAATCATATTTGGATACCGAAGATACAGCAGCGCATCGACAATGTTCACGGAACTAGGACTGAATGGATTTGCCGGCCTGATGAGACACCGGGTCACTGGAGCCAGGATGCGGCTAATGGCCTCCGTCAACACGTTGGTGACCGCAGCCTACCAGCACCAAGCGCCACTCCTGAGTGAGCGCTGGGCCCAAGCGCACTCAAGACCACACCCTGCATAATTGTCCTTATTTGTTAATTTATTATATCTATTTTACAAAAAAATGTATATCTATATGGGACGAGTGGGATTGCACTAACCTCTCCACATTCTGGAATAAAATTATTATTATTATTACTATTATAATGCAAAACATTTGTCTGACAATTTTTTCAGTGAAAAGGATCATCTCGAACAATGTCCAATTAACAGCAAAATTAGCTTTTTTACACTGTGCCATTCCTACCTATTAAACTCTTCACACCCAGTCGGGCTTTACATTCTCTTGTTATTGCTCGCCTAGGAATTGGCCGACATTCTCACTGAATTATGCATTGCCATTGCCATTTCCTTGTATGCAGAACAATGAGTATATTTGGTGTTTAGGAACATCTGAACTTAAGCAGAAAATATAAAAAGCAAAAAATTTCTGATTTCTATATACGTAATTAAACAGGTTAATGGAATTTTTTTCGTGTAACAGAACAAATCAGTTGTCGTGAAATGTTTAATTAGTATTAATGCAGGTGCGACGAAATGAGCTTTCACAAAAGGGCGTTATTATGAGCTTAAATTTCGACAAACTAAAACAGTACATTTGAATCGCAACTTTCTATATTCTTGTTCTCTGCTATAAAAGCGGATTTATAGGCATTCGATTAGTTTTCTCTCCGTGTTTCGAAAAAAACTGCAATGTTAATCTAAAATTAAATGTATTTTATACACTTTCCGATTTAACATGAATTTGGTCGGCTGGCAATATATTTTACCCATTGTTTATTGATATATGTTGATCTCTCAACTAATATTTGCACTCGGTATGTATTTATGCATCACGAACAATAAGTTTTGCTTGTGGGGTGAAAATAATTTTCATAACAGTATCTGAAAAAGCCAAATGGATACCTTTTTCGTCTTCAATCCTTCTCCCAGTTCCTTTCCTTTCTTATTTTTTTTACCTCACAAGGTCCTTAATTTTGACGTTGCCATAATTAAACTGGCTATGTGAGCAGTTGAAATTTATGTGCCGTAATCATATTACAAAAAAAAGCTTCGATGTAGTCGTGCATTAATTTTTGGGACCAAAAAATGCATTGCTTACGCTTACCATATGTAGTCTGTAATCCCCTTGGACGTAGGCAGGAAAGTACAAGTGCCCATCTTATTTCTAGTTGTACGCATTACTTCTTTATTTTAGTGTAAATAATTCACTTTTCAACAAATTTAAATTAACTTTGTGGCATCATTTAAATTTAATAATAATCACTTTGTATGCATCACTATTCAATTAAAATAATCGACGTTTTTCGAAACCGATGGTTTCTTTGTAATAATAGACATTTAATAAATGTTTTTATGTGTATTGGTTGCGCCGGTTTGATACGTACACGTAATCAATTTATATTTATTTGTTTCATACGTAGTTGAGTTGCCTGACACATGTGTTCCAATTCCAAATAAAAAATCTTGAAATATCTAACAACCACAGACCTCAGTGTTTGCTTAGTATACGAAAAGGGGTCCTTGTTGACGAACGCATCGCAAATGGTCAAAGATCATTCTCACGCATTGCCGGTGAACTAAGCCGTATTTGTGAAACACGCAAACAATCATATCGTGCACCCGTCGCAGTCAATTTATATGAATACGTGTTTTAAAATACATTTTTATTTTTTAATGTGCATGCTGTTACCAATAAAAGAAGAGGCATTGAGAAATAAGAAGCTCATAAAGGTAAGTCTGTGGCATTTCCTTTCCCTTATTTTATTCCTTGCATCATTGGGCAGCTTAATGTTATTGTTTTAATCACATCCGCAAAATTAACGGAAATTATTGAACTAGTGCAACTATTCCTCTTGATGAAGAAGCGTGTAAATGTCAATTTATTAATTTTTTTAAGAATTTATTAAAAAAATTAATAAATTGACATCTATTAATTTTTAGTATTTCATAAATATCCTTCAATCTTGCAAACAAAATTGAAATCTTTAATTATCGATAATTGAGCCAAGTGAAAAAATTGTCAATAAAGATAACTTTTACATTTGTTTTTTTTTTTAATATGTAGCTACATTACTTAAAATTCAAATAGCTAGAAATGTTTTAAGAAGAATTTCTTAATTGAAGAAGATCGAATACGAAGGAACTTTTAAATTTAAAACATCACTTCACTGAACCGTAAGGTGAGCACATTTTTTCCAAGCATGTGTCGCAGTTAATAAAAAGATAAGAATACTCATTAGAACCAAGGAGAAATTTACTTGTGTGTTAGAATTTCAAGTCTTGCAAAGTTCACCCTAAAATGGTCACTATCCCAGTCTAATATACAATACAACTTGTTTGATATTTGAATTATTGATCTTGCAGTAACGTTTAGTAGTTTAGATAAACTTGTTTTCGCAACTTCTGAGATTTCTCAGCCACGATATTCTATTGTCTAGTACCTATTTTTTACCGTTTCCCAATAACTGCATGATTAGTAAGTAGGTAACTAAATATGTAGTTTATTTTCTAATACGCTGCTATAGCATTATATGTGCATGGCAATGTGAAAGGTCTCAAAGTAGGATGCTATAACTTTATTATTTGAAAGAATACCTCAATGATTTTCTGTGATGTGTCTCTATAAATAAGTAAAAAATAACTAAATAATAATTATTATTTATCAACATGTCAGAATTGTCAATAATGTGATGTCATTTTTCACTATGTAGTTATCAAAAAGTAATAGAAGGTACTTCATAATGATCCTACATATTGTTTCTTAAATCTTGGGCATACTATGCGTATCAGGTTTTTTTTATTCACTATTTAGAAAATAATTATTTTTTTAATTAAATTAGAATTTTTACGGAATAATCAAGAGGGTCAAAACTTGAGTCGGGTCATGTCAAAAGTTGGAACTATGGGAGTAAATGTTAGAATGTAAATGAAGCAAGAAATGCGCGAAAAGACAGAGATGTGAGGTGTTCCATCATCTTCGTCGAAACCTGCGGTAGAATGACTTTATGATAATAATTATTTTTTTATATTCAAGTGGAAACATGTTAGAAAGGTTTTAAATATAAATAAAATAAAATTGATATTAAAATAGAATATGACCATGTATTAACCGTTTCAAAATTAAATAAAACTTTAACAATTCAACGAAGTTAACTTCAAAAAGTGGAAGTTCCTCTCATGTTCTCTTATCATTTTGGTTATGTGAAGCAACTGGCCCATAATGATATAATAACAGAACTTGCATAGAACTTTAAAATAACTTCGAAATTTGATGAATTGTTCAAATATCAAAGTAAGAATTCAAATTCTGTGAATGTTCCCTTTATATTATTTCATAACGGGTCAGATATTTCATAGTAGTTGAAAAATAACTTAACTTGAATAGGACTTTCACAGAACTTGAATATTCATTTTGAAATTAGCTGAATTTTATAAATTGTGAAAAAACCCGTCCTTATTGTTAGTTTGTTTAATTACACGCAACTAAAGGTTGAAAAATTATTAATAAATTTAACACGATCTCCTTTATAGTTGTACTGCCCTATAACGAATGGGTATGTTGGGTTATAACGTGTTCAAGCGCTTATTTATCTCTCGGGTGCTTTGGTTAATCTGGTGAAAAGAGTAACTGCTTACGATCCGCCGAGATAAATGGAAACTGCTTTACCGACCTGACAACTGTTCCCTAGCATACTCGGTACGAATATTGCATAATTGGGAAACCAATTTAAACCTTCGGTCTCGAACTGAAACATTCCGTATAAAAATAACGAATACATAAATACCCAAATAGGTAATTTAATATTTCATCCATGTTATAAAGCCTGTGTGAGACGATGCTATACACATCAAGCGTTTTTTTGTTCGTTACCTATTTGGATTACATTATGTTGCAGTGTTACAGGAAGCTTCAATTTTTTTCTCTAATGGGAGATCAAGGAATGTCATTTATTTGACCACGGCACCTCCATAATTGATCTGACCCTCACTATATCACACTTATAAAACATCATCTGTCTGGAGTGACATGATTGTATGGGATTATATAGCAAGTGATATGGTGATATAGGCCACGCCCAACAAAACGATTGATAAGTATAATAGCATCGCCTGAAACTACTACTAAGGTTGCTATGCAACAGCCTACTACAGATTTATAATCGAATCTCTGTTCATACACTGACGCAAAATTAATTACCGAGAATGTCTGTTAACTATGTTACTGTGACTTTAAATGAGTGCTAATCAAATATCGAAACCAACAATAACACGATAACTCAAAAACATGTTGTGAAGAAAACCCCTTAAAAGCTGCAAATATATTTAACACTTTCCATGGCGTAGGGAAAAATCTTGATAATCTCATACATATTCTTCCAGAATGTAACAATTCCAGACTGTACTACTATTAATGCTGAAAATAACATGACAACATTTAAAGTCACCTCAGAGGACGATATGGTACTTATTATAAATGGTATTAAAGGAGGTTCTGCACCGGACTTTGAAGGAATTACAGTTAGTATTTAAAAAAAAACAAACTTCTAAACCATTAATGTACATAATAAATAAAAAATTTCAAAGCAGAGTATTCCAATCAATTGAGTTTTATGAAAGGTAGAAGCATACAAGATGCAATTGCAAAATTAACTAGCCTTGTTTATAATTAATTAGATAATTCATTTCATAGAATTTTGCATAGATCTCAAAAAAGAATTTGATGGAATATCACAAGATAAACTTATAAGTAATTTAGGTTATATTGGATTAAATGTGTGCAGATCTAGAAAGGATAATAAGCTACCATTTCAAGAGCCCTCATGTGGAAAAAATCAACGATGTGCTTAGTCAGTAAAAAATAATTAATTTTGGCAAACATCAAGGTACAGTCTTGGAACCATTACTGTTTATCATCTATGTTAATTACATTTTTATACAAAAAACTAAATGCTAAAATAATGTCTCACGATGATGAAACTGTCATAATAATTGAAGGGACTGACTGGAATACTGTAAATAACCTACTACACTGATATTATTATATTGAAAAACTAGTTCTATGAAAATCAAAAAAAACAAAATTTAACCCATTCTCTATCAATAAAAAAATAAAACAGAATAAAAAATTGTAATACACCAACGTAAATATAGCAGAACTTATTACAATCAGCATGATCTATTATTAGTCCAACATACAGCATTACATATCTCGGGGTTTATATAAATCAAGATTTAAAATGGCGAGTCAAAAGAATTAAGAAATGTATTCAGTATCATATGAAAATATTTTACATCCAAATAAATAAAATAAAAATATTGAAAAACAAATCTTCATTTTCTTCCGTAAATCTCTTTTCAATATTCAAAGTACCCATAATAGACAAAATGTATAAAAAATATTAAGTACAACTGATTTTTACGGAAAAGCAGTTAAATAACTTACAATTCAATATATCAGCAAGATATCACAAAAATTACATTAAAACGTTATGTTTTAAAATATTTAAAACCCAAAATTTAATACCAAACACATTCAAAATAATCATCTCTATCTAGGTATAACTTACTTTAACCACCTTCCATTAAATTTAAAAATTATCAAAATCATCATCAAAATTATCTAAGACTACTTCCACATATCTGTTTTTATTTTTTTTTAAATCTGAAAATCTATTACTGATAAATGTTTCGTTTTTATAACTTATCTTTTTGTTTTAACTTATTTATTTTTTACAATATTTTATTAATTCCGTATATGATTTTGTATAATTGAACTTGAATTTCTTCACCAAACACAAGAACCTTGCCTCTTTATGGTAAGAAAATGCTATTTTTAGTTTTTACATAAAAATATTGCATGACATGTAAACATTGAATATTTATTGTAAAAAATACAAATATTAAATAAAAAATATATTTAGGTATATGTTTTTTTTGTTGGAATAACTAAATGACTTAAACGACAAATTGTAATATTTAATTATTGAAGACAATATTGGCGATTCCTAAACGAAAATTTGAGAAAGAAAAATCAGAAAAAGGTACGGTCACACCTAGGAATCAAACCCAGGAGCTTTGCTTTGCCGGGGCACCGCTCTACCAACGTAGCTAATGGGCCCTATCTCCTTCGGTCATATTTAACTGTATCATTCTTAGAATAAGAACTACCAACATTGTCTTCACTTCTCACCGCACATTTTTATTGGCTGCTATCCTCATGTATGATCGCAAGATTCAACCCACTTCAACTAAATGCATTCTAGACAGTGTCGTAGATAAATTGATTTTATTTTTATTTTAATGTGCCACATCTATTGACTTATTCTGCAAGTCTAGGATGAATAGTTTTTTTTAAATAACTAATCAGTAAAACCTCAATCTGACCTTTCTCTCTTCTTTTGATTTTTCTGACTCAAATTTTCGTTTAGTAATCGCTAATATAATCTTCAATAATTGAATATTACAATTTGATATTTTACTTATTAAATTATTCCAAAAAATAAAATATTCATCCCAGACTTGCACAAAAAGTCAATCAAAGATGTAGGTGTTTATCTAAAAGACGCTAATATTGTCTTCAATAATTAAATAAAAACAATAAAAATTTCGAATATATTCAATAGATAATTGAAAATGTTGGCACGTGCTTTTTTTAAAGATATTGAATTAATTTATTATAATTATTTTTTTATAAATTATCCGTTTTTTTAAAGAAATTTTAAAATAATATTTTTGAATAAATAAAGATTTGTTTAATTGGTAACGACTTTTGGTTGCCCTACTATTTTAATGCTTATTTAGATCGGTATTTTAAAATAAAACTCACAAATAATTATTATCGAAACGGTATAAATTTATGTTAAAATTTAGGAATTACTCTAAAGCAATTATTTATCAACCCAAAGGCTGGTGTTATTTTTTTCTCAGTAAGTTAATAAAATTATTGTTAAAACAGTACCTTATATTTCTTTGGCAATTAAATAATTTGAGTGAGTTTAAAATTCAAATCGAAAATTCATGGAAACGGAAAGCTCCAAAAGAGACTTCATAATTTTACTTCTAAGAAAAAGCGTTTCTTAATTATATTTTAGAGCTGTCCAAAATTTTTTGTTTTATTTCGACGATTTTTTACGAGAAAAATACCTTATTAATATTATGCAATATAAGCTTTGATATCCTACCTAATTTCATTGGCGGGGAGGTTGTTTTATATGATTTTAGGGCAATTAAGACAAAAATACAACAGTCATTTAAAAAAAAAATCAGAAACACCCCTTATTTGATGAGATTCGCGTAAAACTACTGGCTTCATCCAAGTTTCAACCCTCTTTTTACAGAAAGATTTTTCCATTTAACAAATAAAAATACAGTGTGTGGCAAGCCTACGCACGACGAAAGTGAAACTTTTAGTATTCTTCTCTCTCTCTTTTCATTTCATTCTCTCTTTTTTTCTGTCTATTGACATATTTATACGTAGCATTTGATAAAAAAAAATTAAAAGTTATAAAAATATGGGATTCGAACCCGGGTCCTGCATAACGAGTGTCGAACGCTCTGCCTCTAGACCGCGAGGAGAGGTATCTCGCGCAAATTAAAGCAAAGGTAAATTAACAAATTTATGTAATTTTTTACTACATTGTTACAAATCGTTGATAAATAAAAATAATTAATCGAAATACCGAGTGACTCTACCGGCTCGATTTGTAAGCTATATTTCGACCAAAATATCATATAGGTACCGTAAATTAAATTTAAGGTAAATTAACAAATTTATGTAATTTTTCACTACATTATTACAAATCGTTGATAAATAAAAATAATTAATCAAAATACCGAGCGACTCTACCGGCTCGATTTGTAAGCTATATTTCGACCAAAATATCATATAGGTACAGTAAAGTAAAGTAAAGGTAAATTAACAAATTTATATAATTTTTTACTACATTATTACAAATCGTTGATAAAAAAAATTAAAAGTTATAAAAATATGGGATTCGAACCCGGGTCCTGCATAACGAGTGTCGAACGCTCTGCCCCTAGACCGCGGTTATTACGTATTCGACCAAAATATCATATAGTCAAAATATCTAAAAGTCGCAGCACGAGAGCATTTTATCACTTTTCCTCGTATTAAAAAAATCACAAAAAGAAAAAAAAAATTAGGTTAAGCGGGGATCGAACCTCGGTTCTTCACGACGAGAGTCGGGCGCTCTGCCTCTAGACCGCGAAGCTGAGTTTGGAGGGTGACCTAAACTAGGTATATAATATTAGCTAGGCTCCTATAGCGAAATGATCCCGGTTTTTCGTGACGGTCATGAGTCGGTTTTACTACGGTCCTCGAAATTGCATGACGCGCGTAAAGAAGTTTCACTTCAAAAAATAACTTTTGAAACACAACTTTAATTTTTCGTACCCAATGTGAACCAGGTTCCGCTACATCCGTAGCTTCTTCCGGGCAGTATAATAATTAAACCTACAATTGTGTAATAAATATATCACGCTTTTTCAGAGGGTTAAACATAAAACTGGTGTTTACAAAGTTATTGATTTATTCAAAATTATAATATCAGAATAAAAAGTAGGTGCTTCATATGAAAAAAAATGTTTGATCGATTGAACGGAATTCTTAATAAATAGTATTCTTAATAAAAAAATGTTTAAACGATTGAACGGAATTCTTAAAGCTAACCTAGGTTCTAGGAGATCAACAGATAAAAATGTGCAAATTGCTTTAATCTAGCTCATTTTTAGAGAGTTTTTTCATAATAAAGGTTTTGTTATTATGATTCACTGACCGTAAATATAAATTTAGAAAATTAAGTACCTAGTTGTGCCTGAATAATCTGCGCCTTGATTCTTGGCGAAGTCATTTCACTCGAACAACGAGTACCCACTTATTGTTCGAATGGAATGACTTTTGACGTTTGGCGTATGTAAATACGTACTTCGACGATACTCAAGAATAAACTCTTCGACCAATGTGTGCACATATATTGTAAAGTATATACATTCTTTTGTCTCGTCGAAGTTAAATACTTACCGCCAAACGCCAAACGTCACAAGACATTCCACCCAAACAATGAGTGGGTCAAACCAATCGTTGTTCTAGCGGAACGACTTTTTCGCGAATCGAGCCTCTGAACCTTAATTTGCAGCGAGCGAAAAATTCCAGTGATATTTCAATGAAATAATTTTTTCGTACATTTTTGAAATATTCAGCCCTCGTAAAGAACATAACGTAATATTGCGGAAAACCTTTTCTATAATAGTTAATAAAACTACGAAGGTTCGTTCTTTCGTAAAAAAAGTTATGTCTACCCTTCCAGCTAGCCCTAGTAAAAATATCAAATAATCCTTTGAGGCTGGAGAAAAATATCTTAGTTGAAATCCCTTTGTACGGATTCAAACGAAAATATATGGTTTTATTATCTTAGGAAATAAAGTGCAATGGATTGATTTTTTTAAAAATGAAATGGAATAAATCGCATTGGTGTGCATTTATTTGATGTCTTTTCTTCTTAGTTTTTACAACATCCACTAAATGAAAAAATGTTGTAATACAATCGAATTTCTTAGTTTATGTGATTCTTGGTGACCGTTCTGAACAGTTATATCTTTGGGGTTCTTCTTCATAAATGTTGACGTTTCAATTTGCTCTTTCAATCGCACAAAGGATTTTTAGAAATTATAAATCGTATTGCCTAAATATATTGTGAAAATAGAAATATAAATTCAAATAACATAAGCAATTTGGCGGTGTTGAAAGAAGTGCCTTAGACTGGCCGCGCACTAGGCAGCCAGGGTGCCGCAGCCAATCCAACATACGATGGATCATTGGAGCCCACGCACTAGGCGGCCGAGAATTCCTGGGTGCGCCAGCCAATAGATTGCGTAAGATTGTACCCCATCTCACTTGAAGGAAGGGTGACTACTGGCCGTCGACTCTGGTTGTCCAAACTGGTTGCTCAATATTTTGGCTGCGGCAGCCTGACTGTCTAGTACGCGGCCAGTCTTTCTCAAATCAATCTCAAAAACTTGACAACGTCGATCGTTTTACCTGTAAATGTGCTTCTAACGTTTTAAAAGGTGCTGATTGGAGTGAATGAGTGAAAGTGAAACATTAAAATAAGCTTTGAAGTTGTATTTACTGAATATTTATATTAAAACACCTACTTTTTCCTCAATCCCTTTACAATACGTGTCGGAATATTATAAAAAGGTGTGTATTCTACCAAATTTAAGGGGCAATTCTCATAGCACAGAAACATTGTAAAAGTCGTTGTAAAAATCATTAAATGTATATTGTTCGCGGAATATAATTTACTTTTATTATAGCTCAAATTTTTAGTACCTCGGCAGATACCGCATACCTAACACAGCAGTGCCGTAGCCTGCCCCCGGGGCTCGTTTCTGAAATAGGTTTGGCTGAATCATGTTTTGAATAACATTTCACTTCATCCACAGCCCAGGGCACTACGCCCCTGGGATTCTAACCCCGAAACCTGAAATAATATATTCGGATATTTTTCATGGGCGCCCTGCTTTAGAATATGAAGTATATGATAACAATGTTTTGCATACAAAGTTTCAGGAAACTCACTCGTAAAGCAGTTTATTTTAATCCCTTTTAAACGTTTATTTTATTTTATCCATCTTGTTTTTGCTTCATATTACACTTAACATAAAAAAGTAAGTTAGCCTTTGCTTTAAATAAAAATATATATATTTCTAGGCTCTGTTCCCTTAATTTCTGAGGGTTCTTTTTTACTATGACGCAGCGTACAGTTACCTTCACAGAAAACGCGATATTATTTAATTTTTCTTTTATTTTTCTAAATAAGAATTTTACGGTAAACGCTATCGAAAAGGATAGTTTCAGTGTTTTTTTTGTCCTAGAAAATATTTACGATGGTGAATGCATTTTGGTTTTATTTTTATAGTGACAA
Source organism: Hesperophylax magnus (assembly GCA_026573805.1). NCBI lineage: Eukaryota > Metazoa > Arthropoda > Insecta > Trichoptera > Limnephilidae > Hesperophylax > Hesperophylax magnus. The sequence goes on from JAIUSX010000022.1 coordinate 3,620,285, forward strand.
AAAAAATTTCTGTAACAATTTTAATTGTGCTTTCTTCAATTTGCCGCCAAAACGATAAATACCTTTTTTATTCGTGAATATGGCGGCGTTGACATCCAATGGTGTTTTCTGTCATAATGACTTTTTAGCAAGTTGCGGTTTAGTTTTTTAAATCAATAATTATTAATGAAATTATTAAAATAGTATATATTTTTAGTATAGTCAAAAATCATAATCAGAAAAATGAACTTTAAATCTTCCACACATTTTTAACGGAGTACGTGAAAAATTTTTTCAACAAAAAATTTGTTTATGAAAAAAAAAGTTGTTGCTTGATATTTAAACAACCTTTTGGGAGTTATTTACTCTGCAGCGTAATTTAATGTAAAATATAAACAAACCTATTTTATATTTATTTATTTTTTCATTTATTTAATTGTGTCATATTGTGCTACCTCCTTCAAACGCTTCGGATAGTATTACAGGCTCCATCATCACGGCAGATCTGTAATAATTACTCTGCTGATCACTATCTAATAATTAATTATCTATCTACTAATTAATTAATTAATTACACTGCTGTAAAAAAATTTGGATAAATAAGGAGGTAGTGAAACACGGCATAATACCTCGAAATAAATCAATTTAGTTATTTTGGCCGTGAAAATCTAAAATCTTATCTTACCTATTTTAAAGTGAACACAACTTATAAACAACCATTAATTTAGTGTTAGTGGTTATTTATAATGTGTATCAGTTAGGCACATTTTGAAATACTTTTATTAGTAAGGGTTAAGTATCTTACTGATGGGCATTTTGATTTCAATTTGTTTATTTGAATTTTTGATGAATATTTTATACATTTTATATTTTTAAGGGAACATTTAAAAAATGATGTGAATTATTGTTCTGGGATAATTATAGTCTTTATAATTTTTCTACCCATTACAAAATTATAATTAATTTAATAATTCCCTGTTTGGAGGGACGAACTACAGTAATTCCGACTCTTTGGCAACACAGCATGCAACAAATACGTCCGTACCCAGTGCAAAGGATTTGCAGCAAGTTTTCATTTCGCATCATCCACCTTACTTCCCCTCCTTCCTTTATCACGCTTCCCTCTACCCCACTGCCTCCACCCTTATTCCTCCCCATCATAGCCGGAGTAAGCCCTTAAAATGCACCGAATGCGACACTGAACTTTGAACGCGACTTTGTAAAGTTTTCCAGCCGGAAAACTGGGGGCGGTCAATCACGTAAGCATTTACTTTTATGTTTTAAATTTAAACTGGTGGAACGTATTTTGGGTTGAGGCAGTAGCGTTTTTGAGAATAAAATTGATTTAAGTTTGTGCGAATAAATTTGTATGCGTACACCAAAAACAGAATGAGAGTGATTGTGAACAGTACACTAAAACTTCAAACAGTGAATACGCGCAAATCTAAAGAACAGTTTATATTCCCACAGGTCTCGAAACCGACTCTTCATCGCCGTTTTTAGAATTAAATCAGTCTAATGACATTCTTCCTACATACGAAATACAAGGGTTTTGCGACCTCCAATGATATAACTGTGATTCTAAAATTTTCGTGAAAATCAACCCTTAAATTTCTTATGTAGTTTTTTCCGTGAATTTTAGAATAATATTACTTGAAGATTTTTGAGGTTTCAATTAATAACCCATATTGTTCAAAATATATCAAATACACATGAAAAGTTCTGTGATAGCTATTTAAAGGTTGTCGAACAAGCATTGTAGTTCGGAAAATATTATGTTTATTTCGATTAATTTATTCGAGTTTTATGTTGTAAACAAATGAAGAACCCTACATAAATAAGTCAATTAGTTTCCATGATACAAAGTGACGAAAAATATATTCGAAATTAAAAGAGCAATGATTTTTTTTCGTTCTAATTTATTAATTTTGGCCAATATCTACCCAAATCCAAACCGAAAACATCTCATTCAACTTTGTTACCTGTTTTGAAGAAATCTCGATTCTTTGCAAACATAAAAAAACATTTGCTTCAAAATAGCCACGTCGTAAAAACAAACGGCTCTTTGTTCCGACAACTCAATATTGACAGATGTCGTATCTATCCAAGCGAGAAAAATTTACCATAATTTGACAAGGGTTACCGAAGAATCTGTCAATATTGAACCATCCCTTATATTCTGTATAAAAGAGTGAACAACTCGACGCACGTCGGGAAATTAAAGTTCGACATGCCTCTTCTTTATTTTTATATTTTATATTCATGTCAGTCAAAGTCTCCATGCAGTCGGACGGAAGCGATAAAGCTGCCTGGAGGTTTTATCCCGCTTCTAACTCTAAAGGGAGCATTGTTTGCGACGGGAGAAGGTTCTTAGTTCTTACTAACCCTTAAATTGAATGTATATTGGTTAAGGCTCTTTAACGGTTAATCACCACACCAACTTTATAAAACCAAATTTAAAGTATGCATTTAATAATTGTATGAGATTTTTGGGTAGATAATTCAATTAAATAAGATTTCATGGGGTATTTTTTTGAAGAAATAAGTTCTGGAGCGATTTGGAAACAAAAATTATGTAGTGCGTCAGGGCTTCACAAAACGTGTGTCGTATTATTAATATTAGCATTATAAAACTGTTGCAGTAATATCAAGAATAATGCAATTTCAGGCATGAATATGTATGAAACTTTTATACTTTTTACGCCCACGGGGCTTTAATAGTGGGCACACGAAATAGTTACTATTTTTTACACGAGGTTTAGTGGTAAATAATGTTTGCAAAGAATAGTGACTTTGATTATAATGGTTCACAATTGGATAAAAAACAAGTAAAATTATCAGAATTAATATTTTGACATAAAAAAAGTGTTATTGTAAATTCGTTTGCTAAAAAGGCGAAAAAATAATTTGATGCGTTTCTTTGCTAAAAACTTCTAAATCTAGTAAGTTTTTATTATATTTTTAGACATTTGTGTTCATTCTTTCATTTCGAAAAGTACATTAATGCTCAAATTTATCTAACGTGTTATAGTACTCCTTATATGTCCCAGAAGAAAGAGATTTGGAACCTAAGTTCTTACAGATATACAATTTGCCCGAATGGACCACTTTATCGTTCCATGCAAAAGAAATTGCTGTGCTGGACAATCTCGAAAACTGTGGGTTGTGTATTCCTTGTTTATCCAAGTATCACACAAAACCAATAATGGTAATAATAATAATTAAATATCCATGTTATTTTTTACAAGCTTGAAAAAATATTGGTCTAGCACTTGATTATTACAATTTGTACATGTTACCATATTTTTGCACCAATTGAACCCATATCCGCCCAGCCATGCCATACGGTAGCACTTATTTTTTTAGTGAACTATAGCTTTTAAGATAAAAAATTACAATGTATATTTTTACTTTGGTCTCATTAAACCAAAAAAAAATGGAATACCAAAATTCAAAAAACAAATCTAAGCAGTCGTGAGTTAATAATCCTCCGTTGTTAAAAATGTATAATTTATATGCATGATGAGGAAAAATATGAATTAGTTTACCTAGATAGAAAAACAACCACACTCGTAAAATTTTATACGATACTTACAAAAAGTAAAATTGAAATAACTCACGCCATGTGAAATCGAATGTATACATAAAAAAAACAGTACAAAAAGTTACGTTTTCAATAAAATTTATGTCTGCGGCAATAACGTCAACACCTTTTTGTGTTGAGAATTGTTTATTATGATTATATCCAAATATTCCAGTATCATATTTTCTAGGGAATCACTAAATCAATCATCCGTAGCCCCAAACAATCGCGATGCCTTTTCGACTTTGTCCCGGCAAAACGTGATTCAACGAACCCTTTCACGAGCGTGGGTGTGAGGGCGCATTGACAGAAGACATTTGTAAATGATATTTGCTCCCCGGGGAGCCGAGCTATTTACTTCACTACAGAAATAGCGCTATGTAAGGGATGACTCGGCTGAAGAATTTACAAATAGCCATTGAATTGAAGAAGCGAGGGGAAGAAACTAAAAACTCACCCCTTCGAGATCAAACCGTCGCAGTGGGGGGTCGTGAGACGACTCATTGTCATGTGGTGCAACGATTATTTGTTTTTAGCTTTTAACGAGCTAATTTTGCATTTCTCAGACATGTAAATAAAGATGGGGAGTGCTAGTAAAGTTGAAACTGTGTGTTTATCTGTCTATATGATAATAATTGATTAATTGATAATTGTTATAAATAAATGTACAAATTATATATAAATAAATAAATATGTTTTGGAGTATGAGGTAAATATTATAATAATATTTGGAAAATTTTTACACTGCGACTGAAGTTTTAGCCGAATAATAACTGCGATATTATGATGAAACATCGTATTATTTATTAAAGATAATACCAACTGCTTAAAATGACATTACTCCATTAGAAATAAAATTATTGAAAATGGTTCAATCCACAGGACGTCATAAAAATTCGGTACCCGATTGCCGAAAATGCGTTTTTGTTACATCTAACAAACCAGAGAGAGACGGTAAGAGACAAGTGGGAGTGAACTCTTTTTCTAGATCCAAAAATAGCCTTTTCTCCAATACTCCAGGTATTGTATCGTCGATGGTGATGATTACGAAAGTAAAACAAGGAAAAGCAAAAGGGGGAAGAGGTTTATAATATGCGTTTTAAATTACTTCGCCACCGACTAGCCAACTTCTGGGGTAGGACTCGGAAGTCAACCAACAACATCGTTTTGGCTGCATCCGAGTGGCTCAGTTCCCCACTCAATGAGCGATGGATGCAGATGATGCGGCGACCTCCATGATGGACGGTTTAATTTAATTTAATCTAATTGTTTTTATTGTATTACCTATTTATATGACTATTTTATTTTTGATTTATTTTTTAATTTTATGTTTAGGTACCTGCCTAATTTTTTTTTCTCTTTGTTTTATCTTATTTCCATTTTTATAATTTTTTACTTTATTTTATTGTTTCCCTGTTTTACTGCATTTCATGTAATATGGCAGACTGAGATTGCACTATCCTCCCAGTCCTGCTGGATTAAAACTTAAATAAAAAAATAAAATAAAAAAAATTAAATATATGGTTAAATGAACGCCATTACTAGATGTTATCACAGCAATTATTAAAATAAGACAGTCTGTGAGTTTCACTGTCTGTTGAAGCTATTAGACAAAGAAAAAACATAAAACAGAGGCGAGTAATAAACATGAGATAAGTGGCAGGCCCTCGGCGGTCTTAATTTGATACGGAATTGATATCCAGCCTCGCGCGCCCGTACACATGTTTCCGCTAGTGACAATATAAAACGCCGTAAATGAGAATTTACGATGTAGAAGCATTCTTGTATTGGATTCCCCTAGAACGGGGTGTCTCGAGTCTACGGTATGGCGCATAGCGTAGCCAGCGAGCGCCGTAGACCTTACAACTTTAAGTCTACAACGCCATTGCTACGGAGGCAAGTTTTATGCTGTAGGTATAAAACTAGATAGCCTTGCTTTATTTGTTTTCCCCGGCACGATTGTTGCTATAGCAGTTAAGATGCAGACAGATGGTGGGTGATATTAAAAACGGGCTTCAAATATTCCGCGAGCAATATATTTTATCGACTCCTATAAAGTGCCTCTCTCCGATAAAATATCTTTTCTGATCGTTAACCACCGACCGTTTATTTTTGGTACTAAATTGCTTTGTTCAGACTTTTATTCCTTCCGGGAGTCCGGTATTCGCTGAAATTTTACAGTTCGTTATTAGTTAGAGGTTTTAATGATTTCATTATTTGAAGGGGCGGCGCGTAATGAAAAAAAATAACGAGTCTTTGCACTGCTTTCGGTTTGAAAAATAAATAAAGTAATTAAATTTGAGTTAATTAGAAGTTTTAAACTCAATAAGCTCACGTTATTATCAATAGTAAACAGATTTTTTTGTTGACCTTGCGTAAAGAAGTCCTGTTTTAAATCGAACATTTTGGGTGGTAAATGGGAAAGTGCGGCGTTAAATATTGTCACAGTTTAACTTAAATTAAATGATCGATACAAGTTTGTTTGTTGGGCGTGACATTCGGACATGAACTTTTCAAATTTAAATGAAGATAAACAAATTTAAGTTTGTATTGATTTTATTACAAGTTAATTAGCTTACTGAAATGCGAATTGACCTCGTTTTTAATGAATTTACGTAAAAGTAGATCAAATGATTTTAGATTCACGAAAAAAGGAAGTTTCTTGGTTAATTTTGACAAAAATTGTCACATAAATATTTTGTGACAAGTGTAGTTCTTGCCTATTTGGGTTATTTTGTCTATGGTGTTTTTTTTAAGTTTGGCAATATTTTTTGAGGAAGAAAAGACAGTTTTGTTGATGGTCACTTCCTCCCCGGTGAGCTTGGCCAGCTGCACGGTGATCTAGTCACTCGCCATTTAAGGTGTTTTAATCTGAGTTAATCATGTGATTAGAAGTTATTCTTATCTTTTAAAAAAGGCGCGGGGTGTTTTTCCTAACACGAATAGTTCGTGTAGGTTATTATTTTTAGTGGAGGTTATGGAACCCCGCTTTTATTTCGGTGTTGGCCGGTGCTCATGTTTGAAGTTCTTGTGATTTGGACTTGAAACCGTAAATAGATTGGTCTTAGCTGTGGCTAGAAGAATATGGCTGTTTAACCCCCGCGTCGTAAAGTCACGGATTGCTGTTCCCGAAGTCCGTAAGACGAGTCTGGTTGGATACCACGTGCTACTCAGTTGAAGATTCTACAGGCGCGCGTTGAAGGAGTTGCGCCCTCCTGTCTCCACTAAGAGAAGGATGACCTTGCTTCCTGGGATTCCTCGTGCTACTCGGTTGAAGATTCTACAGGCGCGCGTTGAAGGAGTTGCGCCCTCCTGTCTCCACTAAGTAAAGGATGTCCTGGCTTCCGTCACGGGTCTGTTTCCTTCTACCGGAGTCAAGTTTTCGTTCGCCACCCGTTGTTTTTCCTTCGATTCTCGGCCACGTAAGGTTAGCTAAGTTTGGTTCAGGAGTCCATCTGGTATGTGTCTACTTTTGTTCTTATTGTTACATTGGTATTCTTTGTACTCCCTTGTTGTTGTACTTTTGATGGTTAAATTATAATTTTGATTAAGTATTTCCTCTTTTTATTTCTGATTTCCCACCTTACTTGACAGAAAATTAACCCCACAAACATGAGATAGAGATCTCTGCTCTGCTGTTTTTGAACCCTCTACTTGATCCTGAAGATCTCACTATTACATTTAAACATTGGAATGTTACACATTACAAAATCTTAAAAGCTTTTATCGAGTATAGTAGAAAAGCATCTGATTGCAAAACCATGTTATTAAAAAATAACACAAAATTAAATATAATATAACATAATTTAAGTTATCTATTTTCATGATGTTAACTGCTAATACTGCATATATTTTTATTTACACTTAATAATATTTTTTATTATAGATAGATCTAAATCGACTTACTTATTTTTACATGTTTAAAGTAATTAAAAATGTGAATATGAAAAATAAAGCATTTCTCCTAATTATAAAATAAAAAAATACCAAATCTATTAATATTTAATCTATTTTTTTTAAAAAAAGACAAAGATTCCGGGAATATGATGCACCTGACAATATTTTTAAATATTCTACTACAACCACGGTAAGCGGAAAATATTGCTTATAAGAGGACATGTAGAAAGTATTATTGTGTGTAATCCTACGTCGTACATTAAGCAGGTTCATTGCAGTGAAACGAAATCATATTACCAAACACACATTTGTATACGAAAATGACGTTGATATATCCAAGACACTCAAAAGAAATTTCGCCAATCAATAAAAACCACTCAAACTGCAAACTGTGAATATTTTTTTTATCGAGACTTGTGGAAAATGTTAATCAGGTTTGATAGCGCGACGGACGTAGGAAGACGTCAGGAAATCCGGTGTCCGTTTTATTTTCTATAAATTTCACATTTCTCCCTCGTGTATTTCCCTCTACCGTTTTATTTCTTTCTTGTTCATTGCAGTGCGATAAGGGATCGTGAATTTATATTGGATTTAGAGTAAAACTTATGGAGTCATTTCTCAAGGAATGAAACGACGCCTTCACGTTATTTGTGTGCATGCTTACGAGATTGATGCGTAATCATAATGAATAAATAAAATAGTCACGAGATGCCTGGCAAGTGTAATACATAGAAATTGATATTTATTTGAGAAAGGGAAGCAATGCATGTACTTTGATGATATTTCATTTGCACTGTAACTGTCACTCCTATTCAAAATCAATAAATACTTGCAATTTATTAAGAAACCAAAACGGCGCTCTGCTCAAAACGATGCTCTTATTTTAAAAATCATTTAGATATACACACAGAAGGCGATAAGCGGGTAGTAGAGGAAGCCACAATATATGAGGAGAGAGGAAAAAGAGTCTTGGCGGGGGGGGGGGGGGGGCATGAATGTAGCATCGTCCCGTCGCGCCATACAATAATCAGCCTTCCCCGCACAGAATTATAAAAGATAAAGATAGATAAAAATCAGAAACAATAATTTTACCCAACACCATTATACACACCGAGGAAAATTTGTTTTTAATAATAATAATTAAATCCAGATGAAATCAGAACCATTAATGATAAAGTACAAATATTGCACTCTATCAAAAAATATTTTAGAAATATCACTAACAAAAAACTTCATCCCGTAGGGGAAATAGTTTCTCCTGGAAATAATACAATTAATCGTGTAATATTCTTATAGTTTTGTAATCAGATTACAAATTTGCCCTGATGATGGACACTGCAATGATGTCCAAAACGTTGGCTAAACATAGAGGTAGCGCAACACGGCATAATACCCCAAAAACAAATCACAAATCAAAACATACAAATCAAAACGGCCGTGAAAATCTCAAATCATTCTTGTAATATTCTGTTTTTTTTTCTATACAAATACTTAAACATGTTTGTCTTTAATTTTCATAATCATGGTTATGATGTGATCATAACTAGTCGTATTTACGAATAAAAAACTTTTTTGAAATTTTTTTTATTTCGAACAGAAATTTTCACATAATCTGAGCGTCTGGACGGTTTAGGCCCTCTGATTGGTCGAATTCAAATCGCTTGTTTCGGATAAATTCCGCATAGGAAAGTATCACGCATTCTAGGGTTCCTTGAAAATGTCAATCACTGCGTTACCGGCCGCTGGAGTAGTTTCACTATTGTCGACAGAGCGCATCTCTGGCGGCATAATAGCGAATAATTTCATTTGAAATAATCCATAACAAACACGTACAATTTCAACTATTCAAACTACCCTTTAAATACGCATTTAAAAAGAAAATAAACATTTGATTCAACTTAATGACAATAAACAAGAACTCTTTGCATTTACGATTTAAAAAAAATAGTGATATTTAATATTATTTACGTAAATAATAATTTCGCAACATTTTGGCAGAACACGGATATGATGAGGTTCGCGCATAATACGCGTTTGTTTGTAGGAAGTGTAGGAACTACCAACCCAATAAAAAAAACATGAAACAAAACCGGAAGCTAGAAACGCTTCGTTGATTGTAAAATTAGCCAATAAATCTCTAATCTGACATTAACTTATATGTATAATAAAACAATCATTTTGCCAGGTATATATTTATATAATATATATTAATTCACCTTTACCCATTTAGGAAATTATTCGGGATCTGTCCACGCTTAATACGATTTTTTTCTAAATAAAGCGTTTTGATTTTAGGTAAGTTTAGGGTGGGTTATTATAGGTTAGGTTAGGATAGGTTAGGTTAGGTTAGGTTAGGATAGGTTAGATTAGGATAGGTTTGGTTGGGTTGGGTTATTATAGGTTAGGTTGGGTAAGGGTAGGTTAGGTTAGGTTAGGTTGCGTTATTATAGGTTGGGTTATTATAGGTTAGATTAGGAAAGGTTAAGTTAGGTTAGATTGGGTTATTATAGGTTAGATTAGGAAAGGTTAAGTTAGGTTAGGTTGGGTTATTATAGGTTAGGTTGGGTTATGATAGGTTATTATAGGTTAGGTTGGGTTAGGTTAGGTAAGGTTAGGATAGTTTTGGTGAGGTTGGGTTATGATAGGTTAGGTTGGGTTATTATGGGTAAGGTTAGGATAGGTTTTGTTAGGTTGGGTTATTATAGGCTCGGTAAGGTTAGGTTGGGTTAGGTTATTATAGGTTTGATAAGGATAGGTTAGGTTAGGTTAGGATAGGTGTGTTTGGATTAATTTAGGATGGGTAATGTTGGGTTAAGTTGGGTTTTTTACGTAGAAAAATATTTTTAATAACTTGCCTTAATACACTTATTTTAATAAATAACAGGTTTTTTAACATTTAATATTATTTACGTAAATAATAATTTTGCGCCATTTTAAAATAAAAACCAATAAAAACACGAAACACAATCGGAAGCTAGAAACGTTTCGTTAATTGTAAAATTAGTCGACAAATCTCTAATCTGACATGTACTCACATGTATAATAAAATATACATGTTGTCTATGTATTTAATAAAATGATTGGTTAGTTTACGTTAGGTTGGGTAAGGTTAGGTTAGGTTAGGTTAACTGTTGTTAGTATCACTTAAAATGGGCAACGCCCAAGTGCCGCTCGCAGGGCCTAGCACCAAAAAACCCGCTGCTAATGTATATTATTGCATCTAATTATACTTGTACAATAATATATAGTTAAACAGATGTTTTTTTCAAATGTACACTCCTCTTCCATCCACGAGCAAACAATTCTAATTGAAGATCAGTAGGTATAAATCATAAGATACTATTGTAACTTAATTATTATGTAATGTAAAAAAGTAAATGAAAAATGAAACAAACAGAACAATTATTATGGCGGCCGAGCTGAAAGAGCCGACGGGTCACGAGGCTGACCGAATGAATCGTTGTTCCATTGTTCCGTTTTGCCACGCTTGCTACGCGAAAGTCGGTTTTACCCCCCATGACATGACGATAAGATTTTTTATATAAAAAACATCTTTCAGATGGTCTGCAGGGGCATGTGTAGAGCAAAACCTTCCCGGCATGGCAATGGTGTTGTTGGATTGGCGCAGTGTGCGTCATAGGCTTCCCATGCGGTTGCGGAGCAGTTATTTTAAAGAGTTCCTTCATTAACATGTACGTAACGCTACAGTACCTAGTTTAGTTATCATGAATAAGATTGAAGAATCTTTTATTACCAGTAACAATATCAATTTTTAAGAGTTTTTTTTGATATTATACTGATTATAGTGATGAATATTCAAAAAATAAGATCATTACATATTCTAATTAAATAACCATTTCATAGACGTGAAAGAAATGCTATAATATAATGTCATATTTAATGTAACATATCTCATGTCGAAAAAATGATTCTAATCAATTGAAATACATGTTAGAACTTACTTCGGCAACTCTAATTTGGTGAAGCCAATATCACGAGGCTGAAGAAAGTAAGAGACAAAATCAACTACGAAGACGTGAATTTTAGGTAGTACCTAAGTTGTAAGTTCAGCTTGTAGTTATCCAGGTAATGTCATTCAAAAGAAAAAAGGCATTAACATTAAGCTAACAAAATCCTATACTAAAGTAAAAGCAGGAAAATATAGGAACTATTACAACAAATTCGAACCGTAAAACCTACTATAAAATTTATCAATTCATCGAAGCAGTGTACTGAATCGATCACAGATTAATATTTATAACCTTTTCGGTGGTGGATATTAAAAACCAATTTCGCTCGATGAGCTTGGAAAGTGTTTCATATTTTATAGATTAAGCTGTTACCAATCGTGTTCGCGAATAACTCTTCAAAATTGTTGGTTATTCGACAAGTTTGGCAAATCGCCAGAGAAAAACGGTGATAAATTTCGTGGGGAGAAATACGTGGACTGTAAACTGTCTGGCCTGGGTCCTTTTGATACGACTGTATCGCTTTATTACTAAGATTTACACGTTTTTATTACTATTTATTCAAAAACGATTATAATTGGGTTAGTGCTCACTTACTGAATGATTTCCACTAGTTTGGAAAAAAGTCAAAAAAAAATGATTGCACATTCATTTCAATATTTACCTTTGCCAAAAAAAAACCGTTGGGGATCCTTCGCTCATGAAAAAGTATTCCTATTTTGAAATATGCCATTATAATGCGATTTTTGAACCCTTATTTAGTATTTGTACATGTTCATTTTAATGGAAAGTGCGGGACCTTGTTTTGGAATGAAAATAAAACTGTGAATTTATTCATAAAAGATGCTTCTTATTCTTTTGACAGAGTTAACGTAACTTTCGGCATCGTCCAGGTGTAAAAACGGATGATTTATTTATTTATTTTTATTTATTCATTTATTTAATGCCCATAGGGCTTTTACATGTAGGTGGTACAATTTTAATGACAGTTTTGAAACATGAGAAAGAAATATTAAAAATAAAAGAACACAAATTAAAAAATACAGCGATTTGAATGGCTTACAAAAATATAACTTCCATTTAGGAATAGTGTTTAAATAAGTATTTTACGTAATCCACAAAATTCGCAAAGTTAATATTAAATATATCGACATCACCTAAGTATTGGTTTTCCATAATGTGAAACCATTGTATTGGGGAGTTCGTAATGTAATTGCGCTTATGTGTGTTGCAATGGAATAGTGTATTTTGTCGTGTTGTTATTGTAGGTATTCGTAAGTTTATGAGTTGCAGAAGTTCGTAACAGTCGAATTTAGAGTTTAGAATCTTGAATAAAAAAGTTAAGTCGTTTATTTTACGCCTTCCAATGTGTGTATTTTAAAAATATTAATAAAAAATGATAATGTAAGTCTTCTAGTGGGATATTTAATTTAAAATTTATAAAACGTAGAATTTTTTTTGTATTCGCTCAATGTTATTAATGTGAATTCTGTAAGAGGGAGACCAAACTACTGAGTTGTATTCAATTATGCTTCTAACTAGAGATATGTATAATAGTTTAATGGCTTGTATGGAGTTAAAGTTTTTAGTTGTTCTTAATACGAAGTCTAGTGTTTTCATGCCTTTGTTTGCAATTTGGTGGATATGATTGGCGAAACTTTGTTTTTCATCCAAAATAATTCCGAGATCTCTCATTTCAGTGACTCTTTCTAAAGCTGTATTGTTAATGGAATATTCAAAAAAACAGGATTTTTATTTCTGCAGAAAGTCAGGGTTTTGCATTTGTCTACATTATTATTAAACAGATTATTTTGTACGCACCAATCTTTAAACTTATTAATATTTGACTGTAGTATTTGGCAATGATTTACATCAGTTATTTTTTTGTATAGCTTGATGTCATCATCAAATAGCAATACCTCGACATCGTCAAAGCAATTTGTTATATCGTTTATGAAAATGTGAAACAAAACCGGACCAAGGTACCTTGCGGTAGGCCACTGGTAGCACAGAAAGCTTTCGATAGCAAAGATTTTATTTTAACAAATAGTGTACGATTTGATAAATAGCTAGTAAACCATTTCAGCATGTTATCTCTTACTTCTAGGGCAAATAGTTTTCGGGTTAGTAGTTTATAGGATACTATGTCGAATGCTTTCGAAAATTCTGTATATATGCAGTTGACTTGTTTATTTTTTTGCAAATGATTCTAATATAAAGTTTTGAAATATTGTTACGTTAGTTGCTGTTGATCTACCCTTGATAAAACCGTGTTGTTTTTGATCAATTAGTTTTATTAATTTGGGATAGATTTCAAGGACCAGTAATTCAAAAAGCTTAAGAAGTACTGACTGTATACAAATGGGGCGATAATTGGCTATATCATATGATATACGGGTATCTACCACATCTACCACAATTACCACATATCACGTCTACCATATCTATTACATCTACTACATTTAGCACATTTACCACCTTTTTTACAATAACCCCACATAGGAAGCCCTGAGCAAAATAATTTCACTCAGGGCCTATGTCTTGCTTATATCTTTTGGAATGTTATGGGGAGGGTATTTTTTAAGGAAAGGAAAGAGAGAAACTTCTGGGAAGGTAAAAGGTATGAGGATTGGGTAGGAACCTAGGGATCAGTGTGTCCAGGAGTGACCGACATATGAACATATCCCTCCCACAGATGCGAAAGGCGATGGGTCAAGTGACCAGTTGGAGAGGTCGAAGAGTCTCCTCAAACCAATATCTCCCGATCTAGCGAGCCACGCAGCTGGTGGGTAGGCGCATCCTGAACACATCTCACCAGATGAACCCGGGCCCCCTGTTAAACCACCAAACGTAGCGAACCACTTGAGGTGTCCTATGGCAGAGGTGTTGGTGTTTCAATAAATTGTTCCTGGGTGGCGGTACCCAAACCCGCCTCCCAAATTGAAATCCATTTATTATTTATCCCACATCTACCACTATAAAACAACTAAACAACTTTCGAACTGACATTAGCCACTATATTATGAGATCCAATTCCGGGTATAAACGCATCTTTCTTCTTCCCCACTAACCTAATCAGTTATGAGAAATAGTTTTAAAGAAATTATATTTATTCAATAAAAAAATTTACAATGTGTCATATACATATATATATATATATTTCACTAGTAATAAGATGAAAGATATTATGATATGATTAATATTTATTATTTTTCAATGTTCTCCCATAATAAGCAATTTATTGTATGTATGGGATGAGGTATAAAGTGAAAATAGATCGTTTGTAAGTGGCCACCCTTCAGTTTGAAAGCGGCCTCTCCACAGTTTAATATTGGCTTCACTACAGTTTGTAAGTGGCCTCACTACAGTTTAATATTGGCCTCACTACAGTGTGTAAGTGGCCTTCCTACAGTTTCTAGTGGCCTCCCTTCAGTTTTTAAGTGGTCGCCCTACAGTTTTTATGTGGCCTCTCTACAATTTGTTAGAGGCCTCCATACAGCTTGTTTATAAATTAGCCGTTTTTCATAAATTTCATAAAGATATTATTTTTTATGTTAAAGAAAACATACAACTAATAAGTTTTTTTAAGCTTACCATTTTCCAATATTGGGTGCTGAAATCTCACTGGCTCCGGGCAGTGGGATTCTAATCCGGAATTTACGTAACAAAAACATTGCAATTCTAACAGTATTTATTAATTTATTCTCATTTATTTGCATATTTGAATAACTTTTTGTAGGTATTATTTTACAAACTCCCTAAAATTTAAATGACATACCTAAAACCTTCCTAATACCTATTCATCATTATACATTCTAATTTGGAAAAAAACTTTTTATTATATTAACAGATTGTTTTATGAATAAATGAATTTTGTGCGGTATTCCATCCCGTTTCGTTGAGATCCCAAATCACAAGGTAAACAGAATTCGCATTTATTCTGACGTTTCCGTTATTGATATGCCGTTTGTTGGTTTATTCAAATAACCTGTCGTTTCTCGTAAATTATTATGAATAAAACTTTAGCATAAATCACAAATCGGATTAATGTTTCCAAGAAAAGTTCCATCCGAATGTCAAGATTACTTTGGGAATAATACCGAAATCAATTCAAATTATTTGAATTATCGTTCGACCCAAATTTGAGCAAATAATATTGAAAGGGATGTTTTTTTTATTACAAATACAAGAGTTTTTAAAGAGATGATTTAAGTTTATTTTTTAATAGCATCCTTTGTTAAAAGAATTTTACTATGTTATACAGTGTACGTTTTATGTTCCAGGTGATGTTTTAATAATTTGATTGCTTAATAATTTTAAATGAAATTTAATTTTATAATTAATTCATTGATTATTATGGTCTTAAACATTACGGAAGCCTCTAGCCGTGGCAAAGGCAAGTTTTAAAACATTTTCGCAGACTTCTGGCGGTATTTCAGCAATTTCGTTTGGAATGCTGTCCTTAAACATTAAGTTTGTGGTTGGTTTATTTATTTTATTGTATGTTTTTATTTAGTTATAAAAAAATACATTTAATGTCTAGTATAAATCTTTATTAAAAAACAACTTATTTCTATGACATTTAGGCACACTTTACACTACATCTAAAACGTATTCTTTATAGCATTTAGGCATAACCCACGAAAAGCAGCCAGGCTCTACAATTTATTGGTGTACACCTTATCTTTCAAGTACCCCCATAAGAAGAAATCGGGAGGGGGGGGGGGGGGTTAAATCGGGGAATTGCAGAGGCCAGCCGCTCTCACCACTTTTTGAAATTATTATTCTGTTAATCACGCAATTTTCTCCGCGTTCACAAGTGAACAGTTGTTTAATTGTTTTTACTTATAATAATCAATTGTTATCGGCTAGTGTACGACCGTCAAATGCCACCATTGCCAACCGACAAATGTCATCCAAACCAAAATGGCGGCCAAGCAAAATCGACCTGGAACATAAAATTCACCTTGTATCATTAAGTGAATTGTCAATTTCCTTTGTTACTCAAATAATTATAATAATATTTTCCCTTTGTTACCAAAATAATGATATTGTACAAATTAGGTTTATTCCAAGTGAATACCGATGTATGTGAGTATGTTTTCTGTCTTAGTTGTTGAAAAACTAGAAGAAAAAAAGCAATTTTTAAACTCAATTTTTTTTTTACCATATTTATAAGGAAGCTCATTACAACAACGATTAAAGGAGGGTTAATTATTTTAATCTTTTGGCTAACCTTGTGGGTAATGAATAAATTATAATATGACCATAATTTATTATGCAAAACCATCATCAATAAGGTCGTCTCATAATCCGGTCCGATCAGATAAATCCGGATGTCGATTTTATTTTTTTATTGTTTTGGTGTTTAATTCGTAGAACTTCATTTAATTTTTTAAATAAAATTAAAATAAATCAAATTTAATAATGTTATAATAATTATTAAGTTCTGCAAGTATTTCTGTTATTTTTACAGTTTTTAATGTGACAGCTGTTTCGGCTTTTGAGGCCATTATCAAACTGTGGATATGTTCACACGGCGACGACTTATTTATATGATTTTATTTATCTCCACCCATTTAAATTTCTATAATGTTCAAAAATGATTCATTAAGAATTGGAATAACCAAAATATTTGGGAATCCAGCAGTGTTTGCACACCTGTTAAAATTAATGACCTAAGGGTTTTCATAATTGTTGGTACGTGGGTACGTGGGCGGATGTCGATGATTGAGAATTTTTATAGATTTACATTAAAACATTTCATTATATTTACATTAAAAAAAACAGTAGTGTATTCAAATTTAATAAGCATGTTCCTTGAAATATTAAAATTATGTACATACTTTATAAATACTCGTTACTTTAATTGGTTCACTGTCATAGATAATTGAACCTATCTATAATTTAATTGGTTCACTGTCATAGATAATTGAACATATCTATAATTTAATTGGTTCACTGTCATAGATAATTGAACCTATCTATAATTTAAGTAAATTTAGGCGTGGAGTAAAATTTTGTGAAGTTTAATATTGAATTTAATTTTATACTGGATAAATGCAGGAAAATAATATGATACGATGCGAATACGAAGCTGAACGAAGAGCATACATCATCTCAAGATCCTCTCTCCCTTGGGAGCTCATCACATCTAAGGAAACGGACGAGAAGTTTGCTTTTTAGGAATATACGTCGGGGGCTACGGAAGTAATGTTTCACTTAACGATATCTGACTCCATCTTGAGTTTTGGTTATTTATGGGGCCTTGTTATATTGAAGGCTCACGGGATAAAAAATAAAATTCTTGATAAAAGTAAGACAGCGGAAATAAAAAGAAATATGATTCATTCGTCTGAGAAAACGTGATAAGATGTACCTAATTAAATATTTTATCGAAACAAATCAGCTACATATATTTTGCGTCAACTTTTTCGCTACCAGCATCATGTGTATATAGTATTTAACTGCCGCATCGCACTTTTATTAACTTTCGTAAAATGATTTCAAAAATACCTTTTAGTTATTACAAATTTAATTCGAAACACTTTTTTGGATATTTCTTTTATTTGTTAAATTTATTTTTACTAGTCATACTTATTTACTGCACCGTTTATGAGTATGTTATATACACCCATTTATATATGGGGGTACAACTTTTCAACTCAGATTTTAACGGGCGTAAATGAATAAAATAACAAACAATAAACTAGACATATAGGCGATCTAGAATATAAATGGTAGATAAAAAGTTATTGTTATGATAAGTCAAAATTATCAAGGTTAAAATGTTAAAGTTCCACAACACAAAGAAACTCCTAGCATGTAACATATATTCTCTTGTAATAAAAAACATGTCTGGTAAACGTTTTTTTTTGTTAGTCATCTGACTCCTTTGGGTTGGTATTACAGCAACTTACGCGCACTCGATATCCAGTTGTCTTTGTTATTAGCTCCTTACTCTGTACAAGTACATAGCAATAGCAATAAACGTGGCAAAATAATGAAGTCCCTCGTCTGAATAGGTTACACGCCATTAGGTTACAAACGAGATCGTAAAAGAATCATACAATTTACAGGGACGACAAATTCGCCCGCGCCGCGTCGCTGTCAAAGGCGAAAATTGGCCTACTCTCATTATTTCTGCTTTTTCCCGCTTTATATTTGTCCTTTGAGCAGAAAAGTGGAATAATGAGGAGAACTGGCGAGAAATATGAGTTGTAAAAAATCTGGGAACGTTTCTTCTCACCAGGAGCTGAGATGCTTCTTAACGACGCTGCCCACCCAAACCTCGTTATCAGTTTCACTTTGTTTGCGGTAGGCCAATAAACTTCTCCTGAGCCTGATTGTTGATTCAGTATCATCACTTTTTTAACACTTCAAAAGATTCCCTTTCTTTTCACTCCTGTGTTGTTCTTAGGCGCTTTTTGTGATTTCAGTGGCAGATTTTTCGTACAAAATGACACATCCCACAGAGTAATTTATCTTAAATAAAATGAAGTATGTAATTATTTCGTGGTTTATTCATTGTTTGAAAAAAATCGATAATTTAAGCGAGCATTTCATTTTTCACAATAGAATTATAATACCCTTCATCTTAGATAGTTTTAATTATCCAGTTTAATGAGGGAAGTATGATCTGCAATATTTTCAAACAATATAACTCATTAAAAAATAGTACCTAATGTCAAAAAAATTTGTTAATTAAACTATCGTAATAATTAATTAACGTAAAACTACAACAAATGAACATTAAATATTATTTTTATTCCCCTGTTCAATGGTCATACCGCGAATATAAAAGTTATTTTAGATTTCTCATTTTGTGAGGTTTACAAATCGTTCATATAAACACACCTTTGTGATTATTATTGTTTCACTGTTGGTCAGCTGTTCTATTTAAGGAATGTAAGGGTAGTTATTTGATTATTCTTATACTTGCGAAAGTAAAGCTAGGATTACACTGGACAATTTTAATTACAACGTTTTTTTTCAATAAGAATTGCTTAATTTAAAAAAAGCATAGATTGGATGTTTTTCTGAGATTAACATTAATAACCAACCCCTAAAGTTTCACAGTGTGAGCGTGGAACGCGGTGTATAATATTGTATCGTAATATTTCAGTTATGTCATTATTTATTATAAGGCAACATACTCATACTTTATAAAAACTACATAATTATATTCCGTTCTTCACGAAATTTATTCAATTAGATTTTTTGATTACAATATTTACTGGAGTACCCGGAGTTGCATGGACTTTTTTTGCGTGAACACAAAGCTTTTCGAAATCAAATGTAAACCGTACTTTTCCTCTTATTTTGAACGCGAACTGTGTTATATTTCATCAAGAAGTATTAAAATTCTGCTTTAAAGCTTGGAAAGGGGGGGGCATGGTTTTTTCTAAATCTCATGTAGACAGTGACCTCCCTCCAGTTTGAAGGTCAAGTGTGCATCAATCTCGGAATAAAGCTGTATACTCGATAAAACAAACTAACACGGGGACTCTCTTTCTTATATACAAATAAGCTGTACTCCGCCACGCATTGCTGTGACTCCTTCTAGAACTTTCAAGAGCATTATCGAACTTTCCGAAACCTTCTAAACTCATCGACACACTCCGCCACTCAGTGTGGAACTTAATGGAATCTTCACGAACTTTCTCCTTCCCGAACCTTTTACAGTTTTATAGAACCTTCATGAACTTTCTGGAACCTTTCAGACTCACCGACTCAGTCGGCGGGCCCATTTTGAAATAATTTGAAGGATTCGCAGCCTTCCCATAACAATGAAAATTTTTGTCACCCCTAACGAAATCTCTTACTTTCGATGTGACACAGGCTATCCATCTCCATAACAACCGGTGGGTGGCAGTGGCTGGTAAGGAAACACGGGTTTCTTTTTAAAATATATATATATTAGATGTATACTAAATGTTTTATTATATTATATTTTTATTACAACTAGAGTCAATGACATCATCTTTGAGATCTTCTGTGCTAAGGATTTCATTTGCGTACTAAAATTTGATTGTATTTAGCTAACCAACCTTTCATAACTCGGCAATGCCCGGGGTTATGAATGGTTTAGAGTAAATTTTTGAAGTTGTTCATTCTAGTGTACCTTAAAACTGGGTGTAGGTTTAAGGTGGAAATAATATTATAGTTGAGTATTGAAAAAGCTTTTTTTTTCAAGATATTTACTTCACTCGATGAATGAATGTATTCTTCGGGCACCTTGACTTCTTCTACCATTCACTTCAACGTAATTCAATAAGATGAGCCAATTAGATTGGCAAACACTTAATAATTATAGCACTCTAAATGAGGCGGTACACCTTTTTTATGTTTGTATCTATAGTATATTTGATGCCTGTTTTTTTAGAAAACCTCCCACTAGAAGTGGTCGCTGATATACGAAGTGGTTCTGCCGTGATACGATCGCAAGCATTTGGGTGAAACATGCTCTCCATAAAAAATTAAGGCTTCTGGCTGTTAACGTGACTATGATGTGTCCAGTGCGTATAGAGCAGTAACTAAGCACAAAATTCGCACTGCTTTCCTATCTCATGGAAATTAAATTAAACACGATATCAAACATGATTCCGAGATGTTCTCGGACTATGTCAAATTGGTACAATATTCAAGATGCCATGATGCATCGTGATCGGGAAGTTCGAGGAGTGGATGTAGCTATCGCGTTTGCAACACACTTCCAATCCGTATGAGTCTCCAATACTAAATATTAATACTGCTGCCAAGTTGAATGTAAAGGGAGCCTAAAATATCGATATTGGTCAAATTGATGAATCGGATACAGAATCGTTTAATCGGAAAATGAAAAATACACATTCACTTGGCACAGATTTTCCACCGTTATTCTTCTTAAAAGGTTGTGCCGAGTTTTTAAAACTGCCCTTAGCTTCTTATTTAACTTATTGTAGAGTATGCTGTTTGCGTTCGGGCAGCTTCGGGTTCTACCGAAGATAACCGAACGCTACCAGCCGTCTCGTATTACATTGCCGGAGCGAGGATTCATTCTGTCGCCAGACGGCCTTTAGATAACTTGTTATTTGTATTGTCAATTTATTATATTCCGAATTAAACAACCTCCGTATATCAGAATCTACGAGTATCAATAGAGATAATACCAGATCCCTATCCTCGTTAGAATACTGGAGATTAAGGGCCCAGTATTCTATCCTGTACAACATCAAGACATCACAGTGGCGCAGCTTAAAAGGAGTATACGGAAACAGTTTTTTCGGATTGCCGGCAAGTGGATCTGTTTCACACCAGTGACTTGCAGAAAAAATCTCCGGGATTTTATTGTCAAGGTGACAATAAATGGAGATAAACTGGGCATAATAAGGACAATTGGAAGTAAATAATTACGTGGCTCTGGGTAACAAAGACCAGACCAAGAATCCAGCGAAGAATCAATAATTTCGTGGTTCTGGGTAACAAAGACCAGACGAAGAATCCAGCGAAGAATAAATAGTCACGTGGTTCTGGGTAACAAAGTCCAGATCGGTGGCTCTGGGTAACAAAGACCAGACAATTTCACAAAAGAAGAAGACTTGGAATTCCGGGAAGCGGCTGGGCGCTGGACTGCATCGGCGCCGGTTCCTGGAGTCAGGTTGTCTTGTTTGTTTTCTGGAAGGTGTTATTGTTGCCGGGTGGGTTTTTTTTCGGTGGGCTGTTGTCGTTGCAATCATGGAATCGGGCGGAATTTCCAGGTTCTCCCACGTTAATGGGGATTGGAGTTTGTTCCGCTTGAGGTTAGAACAGTTCCTTCTAATTCGTGATGACATTAAAACGACTAAGTTAGATGCTTCACAGAAACGCGCTTATTTGCTGAATCTTCTGGAAGCGGAGACATTAACTCTTTTGATCAACTTCTGTTTCCCTGCTAAAGTTACAGACGTGGCATTCGATCAGTTAATAGAATTAATTGAGAAACATTGTTCCAGACCGCGATCGGTGTTCAAGGAACGGGAAAAATTTTATCAAGCAAAGCAATCGCATGGGGAATCGGTCAGAGATTTCGCAGTTCGTCTAAGGGGATTATCTTCCTTTTGTGAATTTGGAACGCGCTTGCCAGAAAGCTTAGCGGATGCCTTTGCAATCGGTATTTTACCAGGCCGGGCTAAGGAGAAAATTTTTCTAGAGGGAACTAAATTAACATTTAACAATATGGAAGAGTTAGCAATAACGGTTTCAGTTTTAGACAATCTGGTTCCGGAAATTAAATCTGAATTTTCCGCAGGGAATTCGGATGTGAATGCCATTTCGAATCGTTCAAATTCGCCCGAGAGACATTCGTCGCGTTCAAGAGAAACTCAAGGTTTTTCAAGGTTATCTCGTTCAAAGAGCCCCGAACCGAGGAATAAAAAATGTACGATTTGCGGTGAATATCATGTAGAAAAATATTGTAAATTCAAGAACGCAAAATGTTTTAATTGTCACAAGGTAGGGCATTTGAAGAAATTTTGTAGGAATCACAAGGTTAATCCGATTTTTGAACAATCCCAGAATAATAGTATTTCATACATTAATCCGTTTAGGGCTAATGTGGTAATTAACGAAGTGAAATGTGCTGCTATGATTGATTCAGGGGCAAGCATGTCGGTCATGCCGGATTTTATTTTCAATCGTTATTTTAGAAATGTAACATTGTCACCAGATAAGCGTACTTTATCAGGATACGATGGCAAACCACTTAACCTTGTAGGTAGTGCCTGTTTTACCGTAGAATACAATAATCTTAAAAATAATTTATTATTTACTGTTGTGGTTAATGGCACGGAATTGATAGTGGGTAGGGATTTTATGGAGATTTTTAATCTGAAGATAGTTCCAGTGATGATAAATTCGGTTTCATCAATCAAGGACAAAATCTGTTTTATTGAAAATTGTGAACATGTAAATTTTCAAGCAGTTGTGGAAGCCACCGCAGCAGATAGCGAATTACAGCTAGTGCTTAGATATTTGCGGCAGGGCTGGCCCAAACAAGTAAATCGTGACAGCAGTATATGGAAATATTGGCTAAAAAGGAACGAACTTTCTATCATAGAAGATTGTTTGTTTTGGCAACACAGAATAGTTATACCTTTTTCTCTCCAAAAGCAAGTGTTAGGTTCATTACACAGGTCACATCTTGGTATTGTTAAAATGAAGGGAATAGCTAGAGCATATTTTTGGTGGACAGCTCTGAACAAAGACTTGGAGAAAGTCGTTCAATCATGTTCAGGTTGTGCGTTGTCAAAACAGTCACCACCAAAAAGTCAAGCAAACGTTAACATTTCTAAAGCTCAATCTGATCAGGTGAAGTTTTACAAAAGGGTTAAAACCAGGGTTTTTAAAGTTGGACAAAAGTGTTTAACAAAAGATTATCGTCAGGATAATAAAGTAGTTTGGACTAAGGGAGTAGTCTCTAGGAAGCTAGGTAAAAAAGTTTATATTATTAAGATAGAGAACACAGATGTGACATGGAAGAGACATGTCGACCAAATGAGGGAAATGTCAGTGAGCTGGAAGGAAGATGGCAATAGTGCACAGCATCCCGCGTCTGAAATTTCGAGGAATGAGCCTGAGAAGTTAGAGACTTCAACCTTATTGCGTGGATTCACTGGTTTTCCTCCTGATTTCAGATTGGCGGCAGAGGAGGTGGTGTCGGAGCAGACACAGGCCCGGCAACAGAGACCATGGTCGGGGAGATTGCGGCCAAGACGCGAGTCACCCACATCTTCCAGAGGAAACGGGGCAACTTGACCCAGGCACCGCGGTTGTTAGTCTTAGGATTATTTGTTAGCAAAATGTAATAACTTCACTTGTTGTAATAACGGCATAGCGCAGCTCTGTTAGAAATTTTTGTGGATCTCTGCACAATTGATTTAATCGTGTTTTGTACTTAATATTTAAAATGTCTAAGTTGTCTATCTTTTTAAAATCATTGTTTAAACCAAATGTAATATAAAATGTTCATGTTATGATTTATATAGGTATGTAAATATTTTGTTGGTTGGTAAGTAGCTTCAGAGTTGAAGGAGGGAAAGTGTAGAGTATGCTGTTTGCGTTCGGGCAGCTTCGGGTTCTACCGAAGATAACCGAACGCTACCAGCCGTCTCGTATTACATTGCCGGAGCGAGGATTCATTCTGTCGCCAGACGGCCTTTAGATAACTTGTTATTTGTATTGTCAATTTATTATATTCCGAATTAAACAACCTCCGTATATCAGAATCTACGAGTATCAATAGAGATAATACCAGATACCTATCCTCGTTAGAATACTGGAGATTAAGGGCCCAGTATTCTATCCTGTACAACATCAAGACATCACACTTATCCCTAAAACTGGTTTATTTCCTGATTTGTGGAAAATATCAAAAAATTATCTGATTTATAAAAGCGGTACAAAGACTTCTGTGGAAGATTTTAGACCGGTGACAATACTATCTGCAATGGGTAAATTTTTCGAATCGATTCATCATACATTCACGCTACCACAATTAGAACCTTTATTAATTTCTGAACAAAAAAAGTCAATCGACAGAAACCAACCCATTGCATATCAAAATCATTAGACTAAGGCCATCGAGTGGATTGTTCATGCAATGACTTTTCAAAGGCCCTCAATACTGTTGATCACCACGTCTAACTCAATAATCTGGCTATAATAGGTTTCTCCATAGGACCGCTCACCTTGTTTGCCAGACATCTCGCAGACAAAAAGCAGTTTTTGTCTCACGGACTATTGCAAT
The DNA here is from genome assembly GCA_026573805.1 of Hesperophylax magnus. NCBI lineage: Eukaryota > Metazoa > Arthropoda > Insecta > Trichoptera > Limnephilidae > Hesperophylax > Hesperophylax magnus. Next base: position 3,645,477 of record JAIUSX010000022.1, read on the forward strand.
CTATACATTTTTTTTAGCGATCGGGATTACCTCAAAGCAGTAACTTAGGCTCACTCCTATTTTCCACATTTACTAACGACATTTAAAAAAAAATATATCACAATAATTCTGCACTCTAGGTTTCTTCTCTTTGCTGATGACCTACAAATTTTCTTAGAAATACTAAATTTAGAAGACTGTAATCAACTCCAGTCAGATATTGATAGAATTGTTGACTGTAGTAAAATGAATTCGGTCGATTTTAATGTTTCTAAATGTTTAATTTTGTCATTCATTAGGGCGAGTCTTGCCTGGTATTACCGGTATACAATGGATCTTGGAATCATGTTTGATAGTAGGCGGGCATTTCATGCTAATATTGAGACGGCTTGTATCACTTCACTGATTGCAAGGAATTTTAGAGGTACCCGGGTTCTCAAAGTTTTATTTAATCCCTTAGTAAAGAGTAGACTTGAAAGTGGGTCGATAATTTTGAGTCCACACCAGGTAAAGTATTTTCTCATGTTGGTGAGATTTCAAAAGAAATTCTTGAGATTTCTCTACATTGGGGGAGTATGGCTACTACCCGTGGCTCTATCTTATCGACTTTCTTTTGGGTGCGCTCATAATGAACCATCTACGTGTCAGGGGGGATGTGCGCATTCCTACACATTTCTTTAGACTAATTCGTGGATGATTTGAAAACTCTGTCATTATAGAGAGCATTCATTTCTATGTTCCCGATGATTATCTCCGTAACCGATAACGTAGACTGTTCTCCCGGTCTCCAGGACTAACTTGCCATGGTCATTCCAGTGGGGAGAGCAATCTTGTTGTTGAACGTAATAAATTCGGATATTGACATTTATAATTTTTTTAGTTTTTACTAAAATAGTTGATATACGCACCGTCTATGTTTATGTAAGAATTTACGATAGTAAATATATTTAAAAATTAATTAAAATTAAAAATTTATTAATCTTTATAAAAATTAATATATAAATTGTAAAAATTGAAATTACGTTCTCCTTACACCCCTTTCTTCGTTCTTCAAAAGTCTCCGAATTTTTTGACCATTCACTTCATGTAGTGCCATGTATTCCAGATTGCTACTGTTATAAAACATTAAACTATATTATGACTCCGTATTTAAATTCCGACTTTTCTATCATTCACTAATCTGTACCACATTGTTACTGTTAATTATAGATTTTGATTCGACTCTGTATCTCATTTCAGTGTCGGGATAGCGCGCAATAGTGAAAAAAGAACATACATCGTTTCAAACAAACTTCGAGAAATATAATGTACAACTTATAGATAGATTCACAATGATCAAACTGTTTCTCAGATTACACAAGTAATTTGCCACAGAAAGTGGCAGATCTGAAAAACACCACCGTAAAATCACATAAATAACAAATCGACAAAATTAGACCTTTCATATGACATTCAAAACAATCCCATTTTCATTTAGGACCATCTTTCATTAACAATATGAGTCCACTTTTTGTGCTTCTAATTTACATTACAAAAAAAAACTTCAAGACGGCAAATGTCCTTCAACAATATACCCTCATTTGGAGACACTATCAGAAACCCAAAAGTTTTTTTGTTATATCTAAATACATCTCGGAACTTTTTTCGGAGTGTCTCTTTCTTACCAGGACGGAGCTCTGAAAGTTATATATGTATATATAATATTTCTTTATGTCCTGGAGCTTTTTTATTCCGTCCCTGAATGAAGATTTACAAGAAAGTGGATTCAGCGAGTTAAATTGATTATTAGGATGGACAATGCGGTCTCGAATTCGTAAACAGATTTACCGGCTTATAAAAAATATATCCCTTCTTCAGAGATAAGTATTTTGGTTATTTTGAAGCGGATGAAAATAAATCATTTTCAGAAAACATGAGATCGACGAAGGATTAATATGAAAAAGTTTTCGCAGAAGAGATATATTATTTTATAAATTCATCAGTTTGAGAAAAAAAAAATTGGTGAATTATTTTCAAAGATTTTCAAAAAAAAAATCCTTTTTGGTTTTATAAAGAACAATTGAAATTAGCGTATATTTCATTTATTTTTTCAAGCCAGTACATCTTGAGTTTTGTTGTGACAATTTACTGCCAACACAAGTCAATAGGTACTCCTTATTCGAAACCGTGTTTTGCACATAACATACGAGATTTCTTGTGTTTTTTCATGGTTAAATTCGTATTTATATGGACAATGTATCGCGAAAGAAAGGACATCGTAATTAAAACTCTAGACCTAGAAATTCACACAAACAGATTTTTTGTACAATTTTTATGCCACAACTCACCACCGTCAATGTGTTGCTGCAAACAGTTTTTTTTTTAATTATAATCAATTACAATGTTATATCATTCAAAATTATCAATAAATTTCTTGAAGTTATTTTGAAATTCGGGCTTACTACCTCATTAAAGTATTTTAATTTTACTCGAAATATTCACCAATTAATTTAGAAAAAAGTATAAGTTTTCTGAAATAAGTTTAATTTTACTCTAGTATGATCAACGATTCTTAGAATAAAAATCCGCAATGAATGTTTCGCCGGCAAGAATCTAAAGCATCAAATCACGAATTTTACAAATTTGTTCTGTAAAATGAAAATGTCAAATTTACTTGTTGAACTCGTCTTTCAGAAGTTTATTTGGAGATTTGTTTGTTGGCAAACGCCTTATATAAGTTTTTCATTCGGATTTATAAGGCTGGGAGTAGGTACTACTAGTCGGGGACGGATTATCGAGTTACTTTCACAGAATAATCACGATAAACACGCAAAAGAAAGTTAAGCTCCTCAACGCTGAATTTTGTCAAATTAACATACGTGGATGAAGAAAATATATTAACAGTAAGGAAGAAGCACGTATTATTAGGACAAGATTTAAATAGCTTTATGGATAACAACACATTAGGGAACACATTTTGATGAAAGCTTTTGTAATCTTGTTTTATAAGTACATCATTTTGGTCTTGTACGTATATAATTGTACATTTGTTTGTTTGTTGTATGAAGATCAAACACTATGTGAGATTATGTTTATTTTGAAGGTAATAACTACCTATTATGATTAATTAGTGAGTCGAGTAGTAGAGGTTTGGAAAACGAGGTGGGCCCTTCTATCATTTCTGATAGAATAGTCATCACACTCGCAATACTCATGCGTCAGACTCTCTTCGAGGATTTCGAGTAATTTACTTTTAAAGTGTGATTTACGAGGTTTGAAATGATTGAACCTTTGTATGTGATTCATATAAAATGATAAGATAGACACGCGGCAACCAAGTGAAGGGTATGTTACCTATTTAAATGTGGTTCAAGTCTTAAATATTAGATTCATACAATTGCGCTATAGATTTCTACTCGACTAGGTTGGACACTTTTGGAAGCCTTGTTAGTTTGGAAGATCGCTAGGGGCTGGTATACGGTACATGGCTTGTACTGTGGAAGGCTTTATAGATGCCTATGAATAATTCACTGTACCAATTTATCTATCCGGATATCCTAGAGCCATGTGAGGTAATTTGGTAGGCTTCAAAATTGACGTGATAAACACAGTTAGTGTCAATCATTTGGCCGAAGTGGTTATTGCGTGCTCATTTTAATATTTATTTTAAACGGGTTCGTAGTTATTTTTTATGAGGTCAGTTCGTGTGAAACTTCCGCAATTAAATGCGTGTTGACATAACTGCAATTGAACGCGAAGAATTTTAGTTAAAATGTACACATTGAATTCGATACCATACAACTGCCATCATGATGTAGGCGAAAATTTGACAACACGTAGTCTTTGTCACGACTATTTAAAATACCACACAATAGAATAGATGTTCTATAATATTCTAGCATGACAAAAGGAATGGTACTATCGAATGAAATTAATAAAACAGTAGATCTATTTAGTACCTGTCTTTCAAAATATTATGAATGTTATGATAAAAAATATTCTAATGTAAATAGATAACTCATCGGACATACAACAAAAATAAAAATATTAATCTTCGTATTTCACACAGAAAGTGGGGCTTTGTTATGATCGTTCGACTACAGAAAAAGGGGTGATAAACGTGAATTTTATCTTTCATTAATTTACTCCTTCTTAGAAAGAAAATTGGTTGAATGCCCCCCCCGCTTAACGAATGGATTCTGTTTTCATATTTTCATTGAGGGTTATTATATTGTTTTCATATTATCTTAATATATAAAAATCACTTGTCACCATGTTTGTACACGCTAATCTCCGAAACCGCCAAACCGATTTCAATGAAATTTTGTGATATTGTTTGGTAGGTTCCAGCTTGTAAATATGATTGTTTTAGAACCGATAGGTAGCGCTGTTGTCGATATCTAAAAAAAATAAAATTCGTATTGGCCTAAGACGGATTGACAAAAAATATTGTTCACCAAATCGCACTACATTAAGTTAAAATTCATTACCACAATTTAATACAACAATATTCTTTAGACTTAAGAATTAATATTTATTTAACTCATTTATAACATTTTATTTTTACCTTTTATCAATTAAGAATTTTAATTTTATTTATAACACTTGAATATGAGATAAATAAAAATTAAAGTAAGAAATGTATATTGAAAGTGCAATCTGTCACACTGTGAAACATTAAGGAATACTTATTTTTTATTGTACTCAACAATAATCACAATCTGCTAAAATGATGAACGTCCAAACAATATCTATGATGGATGTGACTTGCGCATGTATTCTATATGACAAATTAATAACATATCCGACAACAGCGACAACAGATAAAATACGGTCTACATAAAATGAGGTCCACGTAGAAGGCGGTCTGTGGCAGAGCAACATATGCCCTGTCCACTGGTGATTTTATAAAATTAAAATATAATACATATTTAATGATTGATATCGTGTGATGATTGGTGATTATTATAATATTTAGTCTTCATTTATCATTAATTAATTTATTTGTTCAATATTATTAATATAACTAACTAAAAAAAACTTTGATCACTTCTTCCCACGATAGACATTTACGGCATTCACGAATAGGTACGAGACATATTTATCTGGGTAGGTATAAAATTTTTCGGCCTGAAGTAACATGCATAGGTTTTTTTTATTCTTATCATTGTTGCATAAAAAAATAACATAACGTCGTGAAATCCTCGAATTTTATTACATAATATCTATTTCTTATAAATTGCCAACTTGTCAGCATAATTTTTTTAACCAGACCAGGGACAATATTACGAACTCCAGGAATTAGTACAAAACATAAAATAGCTAGAAATTTCCACAGTTTAATAACTTCGCAGGAAATTGAAGGAATCGGCCAAGCTGACAGTGCGCTGGTTCTGAGAATTTGTTACTTGACTGCAGTCAGGAAAATAACACGAACATTTTATTATGATTTGACGTAAAATGAAAACTTTCTTTGGCGTAGTGGCGGTTCTTGCAATGAGGCAAAGGAGGCTCTACCCTAAAAATTGTAGGAAAAAATATGAAAAAGATATGCGTATCCATACTTGCAAAATAAAGTATTAGCCAGTAAAGTTACTTCAATTTGAATATTATCCATTTATATTTTCACTAGGACCGGCTGTCTTTGTAATATTACATTATACTGGCCGACCACACTTGGATTTCAGCTTACCGAGCTACACATAACTGTGAAATTTAAAATACCCTAGTTAGGCAGATGTACGGACCGTCTCCGAGAGCGGATGATTTTATGTAGGCGGAGGGCACTGGGTAAGTCCCATGAAATCGAAATGAGCGGTAACTGATTTTCTAATTTGAGGCGCGCCTCCAACACTTATTACCGAAGTAATACCGATCATTAACTTGTTTTTTCTTATTTCAATTGATAGTTAATCATACGGTTTTGGATTTTGGTTTAGGAATATGTCCGTGTTGCGGTGGACGGAGTAGTTCTCCCTTTAATACGATCAATATACAATTGCATCTATTCAATTGCAAGTAATTAGTAAAAACACAAAATACTACAACGGTCACATTTGATTTTGTTTGCCCTTTTGACTCATATAAATGTATTTATTGGTAGGGAACTGCAACCAACGCCTGGAGCACGTGACTTTTTATTATTCTACAAAAACAAAATATGAAATATACTGCTAATTGATCCTAATTAAATGTTCGTACATAGCATTTGAATAAGAGATAATTCATGAATACTTAATCATATTCAATTTACATTATTTATGGTTAATATATAGAAAAAAAAGAAATATTGCTAGGCAACATAATTTATCGTCATTTGTAAACAAATAAATGGTTGAATCAAAATACGTACGTAGAGGGAAATTGTGATAAATATCGTTCGAGTATTTTTTGTACTCAACATTTCGTTGCACACATCAACTATACGACTAATAAGGCTTTAAAGTTGCTTGGTTTCCTTTGCAGAACTTCTACTGACTTTTAAGTCCTTAGCTTGTATGAGAACCTTCTATATTTCATTAGTTAGAAGTCAAATGGAATATAATTCACCTTTTGCATAAAGTTTACTCCAACATTTTTTTTTCTTTCCTTTATTCGTAAAATATATTTGAATACAGTTTTTTAAATGCTTTTCGACTACCACAAGACGCATGTCCGTATTATGGTAGTCGATAGAAACAGTTCAGCAGAAATACTTAGGTACGTTAATTTGATGCTGAAAATTTCAATTGAATAGATTAACTATGTCAGTTTGATGAATCAATTGCATCTAATGACGTTAAATTTACAGGAGAATTATGTGAAACTTGGTTGTGTTACAGAAAGTCATTAACAACTTAATTGACAGCCCTGTCATCTTTGCCACTGTTAAATTCCATGTGCCCACTAGGAACATGAGAAAAAATATAATATTCTTCTGCAAATCATACACAACCGACTATCAGACACACTCACTAACCAATAGAATGAATGATCTGGGTAACAAATTTTGGGGGTACTATTTATATATTTATTGGCTCCATTAATACTAGCACTTTGTTGAATCCTATAAATTATATTAGCGTCGGTAATGTAGCTTTAGTGATTTGTCTTATATGTAGTATTGTTCTAGTTTATATATTATTTTATGTTACTGTTACATGTTTTGATAATATTTTTTCAATCAATTTACTGTTATTTAATGCTATGAAAAGTTTGTATACAATTTTTATTAGCTCACTAGGTATGGACTAATAGGCTGGGCGTAAAAGCAAATAATTATCACAAAACTCGTAATATCTGATAAATCCAATAATATTTGTAAAAGCCTTAACTTCATTTAACCGGTTTCTAAAAGCGTATATAATTAAATACAAACTTCTTGAATTTATTGGCATGGGTTATGTTTTATGAAAAATAATATGCTTACTAATTAAATTAAGAGTTCAGTTATGAATATGGGGAGGCATTTTGTAGGGGTGCCGACGCCAACTAGATGGAAGATATTTAAGATTAATTTATTAAATTACATTACTAATTACGAGATAAATTGCTATTGTGCTGCCATCGCGTTACGTAGGCTGCCTGAAAAGCCAAGGTGATATTCAGCACGTAATTCATATAATAATTGAATTAGTTTCTACCCAATATGCTGAAATGAATAAACAAGCTTGCAAATTAACGATAACAACCCGATTCGCAAGATCAAATAAATAGGCTGAGGACTACACTGTTTCATTATTATCTCACTTGTATATATCAGAAATCTCTTTTCTCAGGCTCTCAGCTAGTGATCATAAGATTTCCCATCACCTTTATATTCTTGTATTACTAAGTGAACACAATCACTTTCAATTTGTAACGTTATTTAGACAACAAATTATGGGCCTCTGGAATATATTATGAGTTAAACTTTAAAATTACGAATTATTTAATATGTTTGCCCTCATGCTAACCTCAGAATCAGCGACCTTTACCAGTTTTGGGCTCAGAGCGTAGAGCTCATTGCTCTGTAACGGGGTTTGTTTAATAACGAATTGATTATTATGTTGAGTACGTTTGATGACCCCAGAGATAGTATTAAAATTAAACAATAATATAAAAGCACTCACCTTTGGGAGGATTGACCTTGACAGCGCTCCTGTAAAGACTTTCCTCATCCCTCCAGTCCCTGTTGCGCACCAAAGTCCTCGCACTTAGCGCCAGTAGCAAGGCCCCCAGAGCCGCCACGCGAGCCCTGCTGCCCAGGCGAGCCCCCACCTTGGCGCCCCCGATACCCATCAACAAACTAAACCCAACGCTTGGCAGATACAACACCCTCTCAGCCACCACAAACCCCACGTAAAAAAATAGATTCGTCGCTGGCAAAAAAGGCAGTGTCAAGAAAGAGGCAGCCAGAAGCAGAGCAGAATGAGAGCTCTTCCTCATGTACACTTTGGGTTTTTCCAATGGCGGCCAAACACTAGCAACGGCTACGTAAGGCGAAGGTGGCGCGCAAGCACAGGTGGACTGAAGCCCCATGGAGTTGTTGTTATTAACAGCCCGGCAAGAACTGGAATGGTGGTCAGTCAACACGTGCCTGCAACACGAACAATGACAAACAGTTTTGCCATTCATTTTCCCACTGCTAACTAACACTCTACCACTTTTGATAACACTCGTATAACCGCACAAACTATTGAATTGATAAATCAGTCCGTTTCTGTTCACCTTCAAGCACCGGCTCCCGTTGATTCCATTCTTTGGGTATCCATAACTATGTATTTTATTATTGTCTTTTCTAAGATTAATTAATTGTTTGTTTTTTAGTTCTCCCTGGCGATAGACGGCTAGACTGCTTTTGTACAGGATTTTTGATACGAAATAGTAAAATGATATTGATAAAAAATTCCTAGGGTCCATCAGGGAGGTTATTCTCGGTACTGCGTCCATGGACCAGTCAAAACTGAGGGTTGAAGGGCAGACCAGGAGGAAGAAGTTGAAGACCGGAAGATAGTAGAAGGTAAGAAAGCGTGTGACTATTGAAGGATCTCTGGCTGTGGGGTTATCGGCTCTGGCGAATTTTGGAGTGGCACTGAGTGGGACGCGAGCAGCAAGAAGTGCAATGAGTGCGGCGAACAGCATCCCAAGACTGACGATTCGCCTCTGAAACAAACAAGAAAAACACACGTTTATATATATATATATATATATATATATTAAAATTAAATTGTGCTTATAAGCCAAATAGATTTTTATATGATCTAACACAAGACTTCACTGACTATTTTCACTGTTATTAGATATTGTATACCTAGATATGTGCAAAAATTATGAACAAGATAAACACATATCGATAAATAAAAACAACTATGTAACGTATATTATGTAAAAAAAGACGGTACACACCCATTAACAGATACATCAGTTAGTGGTGAGTTTGCATATACCTATATAAGTTTTAGATGACGCTTTGTATTTTATGTGATTAATGAGGGATTTCTTACAACCAAACTGAAAAATACTCACTCTGTCTAGAACTTCTAATACTAAATAGTATTAGAAGTTCTACCACAACTTCTATTACTACTAATGTTAGTAAGACTAACACTGTATTTATTTAATGTAGTGATGTTCTTTTATAGATATATAGTTTCTTGGTTTAGATTTCAGATATTAGTTAATACAAGGTTTTCGTAAATTTTATTTTATTTTTATGTTGTTAATTTTTAGAATTAAGTTGTTAGAAATTTATACGTTCAAAATATAACCTAATTTTTGGAGTTAATGATACAGGTATGAATTGATAAATTACTAAAAACTATTAAACATCGCGTACACAGGTAAAACTTATTGATATGAAATAACGTTAATTTATTGAAAATAAGTTTAAATTATTTATTTTCCTTTTAAAAACGGGATTTCAGTTCTTCAACAAATGACAAAGAGTAAAGTTAAAAGTGAATATTTTACGAGGACGACGGAACACGTCTTCATACAAACATTGATAATGATATTGACGTACTAATATTGTAGCATTATGTCGTGACATTTATTAGGAAAATAACACGTGTTCTACATTATATCCTAATATTTTAACAAGAAATTGGCAAACTAACACTTTTTTTAACAGGGTCATTTTTCTCCGGGTGCAGCAAAAATTTTACGTGTAGTATCGTTATAAAATAAAATAAATGTTTATTTTAATATTATTAATTGAGAATGTGAAACGCATATTGATAGATTTGTCATAGGTAATCACTGCGCTTTGTTTTTAAAATATCGAATTGACCCGTCAAACAAATTAACAATATTTTGGAATGAAATACACGGTTTACGACCCGTTCGCATCATGTTAAAGAAATGTTTACATTTTACGCTTCGATATCGAATTTTCGTATTTACCTTTTTTACCCTGCGGAAGCGAGGATGAAGTTATTATATGTAATCAGATGCTAAAAAGCAAAATAACGAGCTTTCTGTAAGCTTTTCTTCCTTGGCGTGTTGCAAAGCTTTTCATAAATAATTCAGTTCGAGTAGGTATCGATTTCCTGCTTTGGGAAGGATTCTCATCTCTTTTACTTTTAATTTAGTGCAAGAATTTTAAACTAAGCCCCTTTGTACACGCCATTCCTCTTCGCCTCTGGGCTTGTTTATTTCAAACACATAAATCATAACAATTACATGTAATAATATACAGAAGTATTGCTTGCAGAAAATACTTATTGTGTATTTTGGAGATATTTTGCTTATTGGGAACAAAGATATTATTATGAACATCAAAACAATACAATATTTCCTAATGATGTACCAAATAAACTTGAGAGCATGATAACTTAATCAGATATTTATAAATAACTACAATGATGTACTGTACAGTGAACATTCCTATTCCAACCACAAGCTAAAGTTTCATGGGGAGTAGTATGCCAATCTCACAACAAGTACAAACACATATAAATATATATATTATTGGTAAATGTTACGATATATCAACTTACTTTAGATATTTTCATCTCCCGAAATGAATCTCGATGAACCCCATTACGTCGTATTAAAGGTAATTACAAAAAGTAACATAAATTACCCGGTCAATCATTCTAATTATACTTTATCGTGATTACTGTGTGGGTTATTATGCCGTATTGTACTTCCTCCTTTTTCTACGCTTTTGACAGAGTTAAATCGTCCATGATCAGAGCAGACATCTAGATTGCGGTGAAAACTGTGTGTTTCTGACACCGTGTTGCGCATGTTAATCCTTATTATTGATATTGGTATTAGTATAATAATTACTTAAATTGATGTAGTTTTCGGAATTTAGTTTTGGTGTAGCCATTAAACGCCTTGGTGTAGCTGTAAAAGGAGAAAGGAGAAGGAATCGCAAAATGGCATAAAAACCCAAAAAATCACCATAATACTTTTGGCTGAGAAAAATATCAAATCACGGACTTCCAATAACAACTTATTTAGAAGGAAGAAACACAACAAGGCAAACCAAATAATCAGTAATGATTTTTGGCCTTGTAAAATGTCCAATAAAATCTTACTTCACCATGCATATATTTAAGTGTTATTAAGGGCGTTTGTGTACCGTAAAATACAAAATTTTCGATCATAATCATAAAATTGATCTGATAATTTTCTTTTTATTATTGGTTAATTATATGTTATGTGAACACCCTACTAGTTTGGATCTTTTTTAACAACAAATGTTTTTTTGCACTAAATATACTTCTGTTTCTTTACAACAATGCTATGCCAGAAAGGATAAGCACATTTCTGTACCGAAAAACTGAGCACATAAATGCTAATTTAATTATAATTTCGAAGAAATATGAGAATTGACCCTGTTGCTTTTCAGAATTCCTTATAGAACTATGTAGACAAGTGGCTGGGATTACTTGGAAGGTTATGATTTGTAATAGAAACGTTCATACTTAAAATATATATTTTTTTATTTCGTTAGAACAAGAGAGCAAGTAGCTATTTGGCGTAAACATCGAATTTAAGCCGATCGACCGGAATTAAAATACAGAAATAGTGATTTTTTTACTCGATACGTAGTAACAGTACTATAGTTATAAATATTTTACATGAGTAAAGACAGTCATCACTTTATGTTACGTTTTGGCCTAAATATAATATATATAAATATTATTTATTGTAAAACACCACCCTATTTTTTTATATACTTATTTTAAGTATAATTATTGTATTTAACTCTGAATAAGGAACGATGATTCCGAAACCGGTCAGAATAATATTCTAAATAAAATAATTACCGTGATTAGTTTTTGGGTGTTAATTCACCGTGATGCGATTCCTTCTTCTTTAGACAAGGTGTTAGAAGACAGCGAGACTATCATCGATACAGATGTGAAAAAAAAAACTTGAAATCTCAAATTGTATGTTTAACTAATAAAATCGTTTTTGATTTTATAATAAAAAATATTCGCCAAGTAAATTGACAATATTCTGGTTACGACCCAAAACTAAGTTAATTAATTTATTTTTAGATTTAGGAGACCCAGCATTTTTTTTTCCCAAGGGTCTATGTAATCATTTGGGATGATATACGTATATTCCTTCCACTGCGGCGCAAGGCGATGGATCGAGAGACCAGTTGGAGAGGTCAAAGGGTCTCCCTAAACCATTTAATAAATTTGTTCAATTAAGTTTGCTAGCTTAGATAGTAATACGAGTAAATACCTTCTTTGAGATCCTTGATGGTCCAAGCTAATCGGATTCCGATGATTACGGTTTATCATGTGATATAGTAAGGAGACAGTATAATACGCACATACCCTCCAATTACATGAATTCTGCTTGCATGAACGTCCTTGTGCTTTGTGTACTCCTCTGACAGAAAGCCCACTTGCCAATGAGCTTTCAGCGTTATTCAGCACTGCGCCGCAAATCCCACTAATTGCTGCAAGTCACTAATGACAGATGATTCCGAATGATGAGTCAAAGGGCTTGTGATCGACATCGGCTGTCAAAAAGGTACTAAAGCTCAACCCTCTACACGTTGCATTCAGCCCTTGTGCAAAGCGCAGAATGAAAAGTGTTAATTGGAAGGCTTTTTTTAAAACACAAAAAGACGTATTGAATTATGCTGTTTTAATGCTCCTCTCTGAAACTAGCTCTACGAGGTGTTTTGTTACGACACGGAAGAAATAAATTATAATGTTATTTGGAAAAAAATCATTAAAAGCATATTTGTTGATGTAATAATACTATAAATTAAATAAATAAGAAAATAAGTTTTTAATCATTTTGCCATTTTTGTTGCCAATTGTTTTCAACGGCGCTTCCTTCCTTCTGCAAAATGGGTTTCTTCGTGACCAAGGTTCATTCCTACCCTCCATTAAAAATACCAGTTACACACCTAGCTTGTCCTTTACCGAGTATCTATGAGTTTTTTATGATGTATATATATTTTCAAGTAGGTACTTGACATATTTATTGTCTTAGAAGGACAAGCATATCTTTAAAAAACGCCAAGTTTAGTATAAAAACCTAATATTTTCACAAAAATGATCTTTGAATAAGCGGCGTAACCTACATTCCTACGGTTCTACGTTCTTGGCCTGGTAATGCTGTTATACGGCAAGCTTTCAAACACTTGCTGTGTGCCCTAACTCTAGAGTGCTGTCCATAATGACGCTTCCCAGAATCGCTTACCTCGATGTCATTGACTTATGCCTGTCATAAAACACAAAATAATATCATCAACACATGTGCAGGACTTATACCGTTTTGCCGTGAGGATGGCTTCTTCTTCAGAAGTTTTCAATTTTGTAAACCAGAAGCAAAGAAGCAATCTGTTATTTTTTAGACATCAACCTGTGAGTGTAGGTATTTTTTACATTTGGAAAACCTAGTGGTTTCCTTGGTCCTACAAAATGGGCTTTGTAAAATAATGATCTATCTTCATGCAAACATATTGCCAAACATCCAGATATCTGTAACACTTGTCGCATGCCAATTTCAGACTTTCAGTAGTAACTAGTTGGTAAGACGTAGAAGTGATTTTTTATGAGATCTGCCAATATGAATGTTGTGATATGGATAATATTGGCATATTTCAAAGAGCTCTAACTAAGTATATAAAATTACTCATGGATTCAAAAAATATGTTTTACAAACATTCAAACGATACGGAACAAAAGCTGTTTAATGTTATGTCTTCTACGATTGGTGTCATAGTTACTGATTTGAATTGTACAGAAAGTATTGCTCAAAAACATTAATTAAATGAGTAAATCAACGACTACCACTTTTGTAATAGCCATCGAAATAATTTAACAGATTGATGTACCTTACAAAATTGGTTTTAATACTGTGGCGAGGAATATTGACAGTTTAATTATCACATGTACGCAAAGCTTAGTGACAGTAAATTTTTTATCTTCATATTCCTATACATAATTATTGCCACACAAAATAATAATAATCACAATTTTCTACCTGATTTCTTGTAAAGTGTTTTTAGTAGGTATCTGAACACTTTATGCAAATATAAATTTGTTTGCATAATCAGGAAATTTCCCATTATAATTTTGAATCTGGTTTCTATGTTTTTACAAAATATACGAAAAATATCCTGAATCGAAATTTTTGCAAAGTGTCAACCCTGATTCCCCTGCTTCCTTTCTCCCCCACCTCCGTAGTGCTAGTGTGGCACGTACACGTACAGGTTTTAATTGCTATTCGCATCACATGTCTCTCTTATTGCCCTGAATACGTCATCAAAACACGGGAGAGTGGTGACTTTTGCAGGGAAAAATACACCGTCGGCGGAAACATACCGCCGCGCCGCGCCGGCGAGTCGCTCCCGTCACCGTTAGCAGGGCCGGGCTCAAAATTTAAATTTTACAATGACAGGCGGGTGTGACACTGACGAGGGAGCAAGCCGCGCCTCGAATAATCGTTACGAATTATTCGAATATATTAACTCAATGGGGATGGGCGAGGTTTAAAGTTACAGAGTGAAGAGCGTTTCACAGATGGTATAGCGTGAAGGTCACTTTACAACAGGGATAACCCTAAAATTCGATTATTTCTCCTCTTGACTGTGACTGTTAACTGTGGTGACGTCTGTGACCTTTATAAGAAATGACACGATAAAATATTGTAGATAATTTATTCCAAAGCTTTCAGTGAAGCTGTACATATATACATCAAATACAAAGTATTTTCTAAATAAATATTTAGCGCGAGCGATTCTGAACTCATTCTTCATACAGTTCCTCGACAAAAAAATCATCGATTTTCATATGAAAGACGCCGGTGTCCCATCCACAGTTGACAGGGTAAATACATGTGTGTGATTTATAGGTATATTAATTTGTACATTATATTAGAAAATGAGTTCAAAATAGTATATTTCTATCACATATGCGTTGGTTTTTAATGAAAAGACACATATAAAATTGTAGTTGCCCAGCTTGCTGTTTTGATACCACATCCGCATAATATGTAGGTCCGTCTGTTGTAAAAATAGTGCTTAAAACCTATGGCTATTTGGTCGTTTTATCGACATTTATCGCTGCTACTCAAAATTTGGAAATTGAAATTTTAAAGTATTTAAATATACGTTTTGAATGTTAGTACAGTTAAACTACCATCGATTTTAAATACGGATTTTGATACAGTACAGGAATCTGGGGCGCAATCTGTCCAGGTGTGATGGACGTATGTATCCATACCTCCCACTGTGGTGCAAAGTGGTGGGTCGAGGGAGTGTTCGGCTGAAGAGGTCAGATAAGTCTTTCCTGATCCGACCCACCACGCAGTAAAGCAAATCTCACCCTATGATCCACGGGCACTCCATGCTAAGTCACCAAACGTAGCTAACCACTTGGGGTAACCA
Source organism: Hesperophylax magnus (assembly GCA_026573805.1). Lineage (NCBI taxonomy): Eukaryota > Metazoa > Arthropoda > Insecta > Trichoptera > Limnephilidae > Hesperophylax > Hesperophylax magnus. The sequence goes on from JAIUSX010000022.1 coordinate 3,661,270, forward strand.
ATAAATGGTTCCCGGGCGGCGTTACCCATACCCACCTCTCAAATTGAGAAATTCCTTGACTATATTTTATTTTATACTATAAACCCGTGCACCGTATTTCGGTTGATAATATACCGTAAGAAAAACATAAATTATTAGTATTAAACGAGGAAAAATTGGTACGGCTTTTTTATCAAGATTGTTTATCATTATTTTATCACAACTGTTAAATTGTGACTGCATGACCATTTCCTTATAAAATATTAGTCATTCAGGATATATCTGAACACGTGTTCAACGTAGGTAGCCCTTGTCTGAATTAATATAATGGACGAGATGCGAAAACACTATTATTTTGAAGAACACGTGTTTCGACTTCCTCATAACATAAGCATGCTTTACTACTGATAGTTTGTTATGAAATCTGTCAAATCATTAGCTGTACGCCTCTAGTCCCGTTTTTTTAACAGGAAAACGAATAATTTCACCATTTTTTTAAAATTCACAATATTTCACTAAGTTTTCTCCGTGTACATGCATCAATGTGCATATTCTTGGTTATTAAACACGTAGAAAAACAGCAAAGCGCAAATAAATAAGCAAATATTTTTTAAATTCCGGAAACAAATATTGGTTGTAGACATAAAGTGTAAACATAATAAAAAACATTTATTTTAAAATAATTAAGTTCAATGTTATAATCAAAATAAAAATGTTTAGTATTTAATACATATTAGAAAAAAAAAAATTCTTAACGTTGTTATATTCTCCAGATAATTTACCATTTTGATAAAAAAAGCACCACGTAGTTCAAGCCTCCAAAAATTCTGTATCATTGATTGGAGGATATCGAACCATCTTTCGAAAAGATCATGCCTGTTAACCACATGGAAGATTGTATATTGAGACTGTTCAAAACCATGTGTTTTTTCTTTATTGTAAATTACTTGCTAGTCGAGTGCCTTATCGAGTGGTTACGACTAGCAAGCTAGAGGTTCAAGGTCGCGGGTTCGAATCGCGGCGTGCTCAAAGTCATTTTTATTTGATTATTTTGTGTTCTTTCACATATAGATGAATGTGAATGAGGCAAGAAGTGTGTGCCAAGACCGAGTTGTTTGGCGGTCCGTCCTCTCTGCCTATCCCTGCGGGGAAACGGCGTAATGGTTAGTTAGTTAGTTACTTATTAAAAAAATTTAGTATATTTGCGGCACATTCCAGATTGGAAGATACTTTCAGTATTGCCATGGTGTAAGACCAACATTCAGAATTGAAACTTTCCTTGAAATGACTTTGGCCATGTTTAGTGACCAGATCTGAATAGTCTGGAACTTCCCCACCTTTCTCTCCCCCATCTCCTTTACTCTCCACTACCTTCAGCCTCACAATATTCCCGAATTGAAGATGCCGTAGTCTCACTGGCTCGAGACGGTTAGGAGCAGTTTGGACTCAACAAATTATTATAAGCAATAATTACTCGCCTGAAATATCTATACAAATTGAAAATATCTCTCGAGTAAAAATAAATGCCTTCGACGAGAATTGAAACCGCACCTTCTGATTGCCGGTCAGGTGCTCTGAAGTACTAAGCTACGTCGGCTTAATTTATTCATTCCCTTCTTCTCTTTTTTCCATATTTTTTTGTACAAAACATTTGACTGTCCTAAAACGGAAATTCCTTTTAGTTAGATAGATTTTTTTTTTTATAAATTTATATTTGTATATCTTGAGCCAATTAAATAAATATATTAAAAAAACGATTAAATGTTGTAACAAATGAAATTCGAAATTTGTATAAAATTTACATTTGTGCCTTTAGCATTTTCAATTAGACGATATTCAAAGGCTGCCGGGAAAAATGATTAAATGAACGTTCTAGAGAATAAATTACATTATTATCTTCTGTCGGCTTGAAAAAAGTTAACTGGAGCATGGCACTCCATGTCACTCTTAATTATCAACTTATTTTGACTTGAAAGCAATTAGAAGCTCGTGAGGATTTACGTAAATCAGATTGCGATTTATAACTAACGAAACTCGGCTCTGGTATTCTTTTTAAGTAATTCGCTGTGAATTAAGATCATTTGTACGTGGGCGAAATAACTTTTAGTTGTTGTTTCTTCACTGAAGACAATATTACGAAAGTTTATTATAATAAAGTGGAAATTTAGAAATGAAAGATTAAACTATGTATTGTTTTGTGCGTTTGCTTGTAACAATTTCAAAATTTAATAAATACTGAATGTTAATAAAAAGAAAAGAAGACTGTTGATTATCTGTACCATAAAATGCATTTTCTATTAAAAGGGCTTAAATTTCTATTATATAATGCCTTTCGCTTTTTTGGTTAAGATTTTGAAAGACCTGCAAATATGTCATTACTCTCAATAAACGGTTTTTACGTAGGTACCAAAATAAATACTGGAAAAAACATAATTTTAAACGTTTAGTGGACCGATTTCCCAACAAAAACATCCCATTCTGGCCACAAAAATCATAGCATCGGGATATGCAAGACCTTTTTTCTCAGAATTTGGTTCTTTCTATGATCTTTATTTATGGAGATGTATGTTGAATCCTCAAAGGAGGTCTAAACAATGGTCGATCCCCAAAGGTTGGAACGTGGAATAAATCTTAAATCTGCTCTACAAAAGTAGACACCTCCAATAAAATATATAGTGGTTCGGTTGACTTTACTGATAAACCTATATCGCTTAGGGCGATGAAATAACAAAAGGATCGAGTGTTAAAATTAATACGATTTTCGGGATATTGAAATTGATAGGATCACTCACCCAAATCCTTATCGGTAGGTAAATATTAAATTTAAATAATAGAAAGTGAGGGATGTTAAGTATCTATAAGTATATCAGTAATCGCAGCTTACCACTATTTTGCATACTAAATAAAGCTGATAAATTCAGGATGAAATTTACGCTCACGTTAAAAACAATATTTATGTTCTCCATGGAAACCACATCATCAAAATAAAATTTTGAGAGAGATCAGCGGGAATGGGGTTAGTAGTTTTGAAAGAGAGACAAATTATTTAAAAGGAAACATGTATAAATGCAAGCAAAAAAAAAAAAATTCTTGGTATACCTTATATTGTAGGTAATAGGCATTAAAATTGCTTGACACACGGAGTCTTGAAACTTTAAGATTTTTAGATTTCAAGCACAAACATGGTTTTTATTTTAACCACTCGAACGATCGCGCGTCAAAAAACTTTTTTCTCCGATTGCTCGCGGTTTTTTGGCGACGATTTTGAATATTTTCCGCCAACATTAAAAAAATCAAACCTCCGAATTTTAATACGGAAACATAAAACTGATTATAGTGCTATACAGCCAATGAATTCACCTATATTTTAATAATTATTCTATATTTTTAGAATTGATAGATAAATTATTAAAAAATCTTAAACTTTATAAATGCGCGAAATTTGCGTTTTTGTGATTTGAAATTGCCGCCAGTGGCAGTTTTAAAAATCTTTATTGAATATTTTCTACGTTTTTATGTTCTCTATGGCCTGTTTGATAATCACAGATGCAAGAATGTAATAGAAAAATATTTTTTTGCATGTTAAGATCTCTTCAAAAGTTTGGTCAGAAAATAATTTTGTAAAATTTGAGTGCGTGACGCGTCAAAATTGAAATCACTGTATTATATTATATAATAAATTTACCACAAAAACTGGTATAACGTTAGGAAGATACATTAACTGTCTACAATTATTAATAAGCATAGTCGCCGTGTTGGCTTTATTTTATTCATTTGATGAATTATACAGAGAGCCTATTTCACGATGTCAAAATCATGGTGCTACTTTTTAAATAATTGTAAATTAGAACTGGAGATTTGTAACCATGTTTTTATATTACGTGCAAAACGAGGAAATAAGGCTTAAAGTGAGATATATATCATAGATATAAACATTGCCAATATTTCAGGGGGATACTTTGAAAGTTGATGAAATTCACCAATATTTGACCAAAAATCACTTCTGACAGCTACCTTAAGGTCAATCTACATAGGGTAAATCGGAATATGTAAAATGATGATAAATTTGTATATATATATCAAACCTTTGTATGACCGTAGAATTTCAAATAAAATCATAGTGATAATTTTATATCTAAACGCAAAGGTATCGAAAAAAAATGGGGGAGGGAAAATAATTGATGGAACCAATAATTGATTTATTTATTAAGCCCTAATATCCTTTAAAATCAATATTACAGTTGTATGGTTACAATGAAAGAGCAGTATATTGATTTAAACATTGTTTACACCTTTTGTCATAATAAAAATGTATTCAGTTTATTGGTTTATTCATAATTTAAGAAAATCAATACATAATAATATCATTGTGCCTCGCTATAGAGTGAGATTCTGAGTATCGCTCTGGTGAGGGACCACCATTCAGAATTGAACATTGCTTGAATTGGCTTAGTTATGTTCAGTGACTAGATCTGGAAAAGCATCTTTACAGAAAAATTGACAAAATATAATTAAGACATAAAAATAAAACGAGTTATTTAATGTGTACAATAAACAGGGAAAAATGAGAAAACCTGTGCATTTGTTAACATGCATATTTCAATGATCAGAATTGAAATATACATATTAAATGTCCACCGAACCTTATCATATAGAACCTTTGAGGACAACATAACATGAGACGTGAGTATGCGGAAAGAAATGATTATAAGTCCAGCCATCCAGGCCATCATAATTGATGTTCAAACAAATTTAATTAAATTTATAAATTAGAATTTCATAACTAAAAAACCAAAAAAGAAAAAAATGAAATAAAAAAAAACCCTCAGCAAATCTATATTGTAGTGTGATATGGCTTCATGCAATCATAGCATAATGCCACATCACACACATCACACTTTGTAAGGGTCCTTTTGAAAATGTTATTTATGTTGCACCAGGCACATTTCACCTTTTTCCCGCTACGGACCACGAAGTGGTTGCCTTTCAGGATAGGTCGCAGAGTCTTTCCTTCAGCTATTAGGCCAATGGTCCGCACAGTCGTGTCAATTTGACTACGACAGAACAGCAGAAGGAGTTCATCCGCAACCTCACTCCTGAAGTTTCGGTACAAAATGCGTTTATTTTCCTTGCGGAGCTTTGAGCCGTACAATATATACGCATTCTGCACCGAAACGCTTAGTAGTCTCCTGAAAAGCTTCTTGTACCAGACCAGGTTTCGCTGTCGTTCAATGGGGAAGCCTGACAAAAGCTGATCTTTTCGGTCAACCCCCCCCATTACCTTGTTATAGTCTAGTACGAGTTGAGGTTTGTAAGTCCAGGTACCAAACTTTTCAACTGCCCCGATTTCTGCCTTATGGTAGGTGGACAACATACTTACCAGGTTTTTGTCCAACCAAACCATTACATTGAGGTCCCCGCAGTTCGAGTATACAACCTCACCTTCCCTCAGTTTGGACCGGAGATGGGACTTAAATGCAGAGGGCACAAATTCTCGGTTTAACCGCAATGTGCCCATGCAGTCCATCCCATTTCTTTTGAGGCATCGTGCCAATAATGGACTATTATAAAAATTGTCCATTATTAATGTATACCCCTTGTTAAACAGAGGGCTGGCCAGGTCGTATACTATCTTTGCAGTGGCCCCAACTGGGCAGATATTGTGAGCACCCAAAAAGTTGGCCTGTGTCATGTCGTCCGTCATATCTTCCGTTATGTCTTCCGTCATATCTTCCTGGTCTGGATTTGTCGATTCAGCCAGTCTGGAAATGGTCTTCCCCGTATAAATTTGGAATTTCCAAAGATAGCCAGACTTGGACTCACAAAGCTCGTAAGACTTTATACCCGCACTGGCCGCTTTGGTTTTGATCATCTGGACGAATCCCAAACGGCCTTTATAGCAGAGTAAGGATTCATCCAGAGAGATGTCTTGCTCGGGCAGGTATAAAGTCTCAAACTTATTTGAGAGGTGGTCCAAGACGGGTTGAATCTTTTGTAACCTTCGCACAGATAATGGTGCATCAGAAGAAAGACTTTCATTGTTGGTGAAGTGAAGGAACTTTTTAATTAGAAGAAAACGATTATAATCCATGGCTCGGCTGAAATAAGGCATGGCGGTGAGTTTTTTTGAATAGAAGTAGTCTTTTTCAACAGGAAGGGGACTAATACCTTGATACATTAAAATTGCCAAGAATACATACATTTCCTCTTTATTCGTGGGAGCCCATTTATTGGTACGCGCATGACGCTTAAATTGTTTTTTCGCAATCCATTGATCTGCATACCTGTTGGTCTCTCTCGCGATCAGTTCAACGAAATCTGCATCAAAGATTTTAAGAAAGGCATCCACAGGTTTGCCCATTTCGTCGGTATTGAAAGTTGGTCCCGGCGTGCCTGTGAAAGTCTCCCTTATCCCAGTAAAACGTAAGATATCTTTAGACCAATCGAAAGAGTAACCTTCAGGCGGCAGAATCGAACGCATTGCCTCACTATCTACCTGGTCTTGTCTACTAAAGTCTATGGCCATAGCGGAGTTAGGTGAAACGTTGATAATATTATGATAAGGTATTGGTGGCATGCAGAAGGTATCCTCATCGCTCTCTTCGTGGTCGACGTCACTCGCTTCGTCATCCTCGTCGCTCGATCTGTCCATTTCTGAAACAACAGAAAACCCAAATTAATTTAATGTGTCTATATTACGATAACCCACTGCCTCTGGTACGGCTTATGACTCGCAATACGATGGTCGCGGGATCAAATCAAATAAATTATATTTGAATAATTAGTGTTATTTTCACACAAAATTCATTTAAAATAATATATATTATATTTGCGGCACGTTCCAGAGTGGAAGATACCCATAGTATCGCCCTGGTGTAAGACCCCATTCAGAATTGAAACGTTGCTTGAAATGGTTTTAGCCGTGTTTGGTGACCAGTTCTGAATAGCCAGGTACTTTTCCACCTCCCTCTTCCACACCTCCTTCCCCTCCCCGCTACCTTCAGCCTCACAACATACCCCGATTGAGGATGCCATAGTCTCACTGGCTCCAGATGAGGCTCTTGTGAGGTATTCATATAAAAAAATAAATAAAAAGTTAATCAAATACTTGAGGCGGGCTATGTCAGGAGTCAGAATAGCACAGTCAGGTAGGTATGGAATGAAGAAAAGAGTGTGTGTGCCAAGATCGAGTTGCATGGTGGTTCATCCTCTCTGCCTACCGAAATGGCGTGAAGGTAAGTTAGTTAGTTTTATAACTCACGGTTTCCAAGTACAGACTCTTCTAGTACAGCTGCCTCGTCCACGTTACTGCCCATGTCTGACTCTGAAATAAAAGAAAACACAAATTTACAGTAGAATTTGGATATAATGACTTTGCATTTAACGGTCTACTGTTTTAAGTGACGATAATGTAAACTCTAGTAAGGTTTCATAACTTTTAGTAGGAAAACGTATCCGTTTAAAGTGACCAACTACGTAAAGCGACCTATTTTAATGATAATTTGTCCGGTTACAAAACCCACCTACCAATACAGCCTCGCTTTTGACTAGGAAGCTCGACACAATGAGTCCCGTGAAGCGAAAGTGTTTTTTCAATTTAAGAAAAAAATGCTGTATTACACCGTTTAGAAGCCGGTGAATCAAATGTAATCCTCGCAAAGAAGTTCGGCATGTCTTATTTCTCACTCTGCAATACCCGTTACAGAAAAAAAAAGATGTGTAATGATGCATCCACGTCATAACAACAATACATTTTGTATGTTTGTTATGTGGAATTTTTAAGTACTATGCTTATTTCCTGCCAATATACCAACAGTGAAACTGTGCTAAAGATATCAATATAAAATATAGATAATTGATTTTATATTGAGCCCCTGGTATGACATTTTAAAAAATAAACTCACCGTTCCCAAACGCCGATAATTCTTGGTAGAATGGCACGTCCACCCACAGCTCGCTGTGATAGCGGGCCTCCGGAGAGAAGAGTTCCCCACTCCGCGATGTCCCAGGTAACGGCTCGGGAGATGCTGCACGGATAGGCATAATTGGTGCATTGGGAGCCGTTGATTGGATCTGTGCGGGAGTGGACATCCACGGTGGTGGTACGGGTCGTGGCAACGGTGAAGGCGTCCCTTGTGAAAAGGGACACGTTGTTCTCTCCGGAGATGGAATTCTGAAAACATTTACATAAATCATATAAATTGTTCTCATTCACGTGTGAAACAGTAAGTACAGTATGTAAATAAACAATAAAATTAGAACTCTGTAAAATATGCACTGAATGTGCCAAATGCACAGAGCGCTGATCTTACCAACTATCACTGTAAGAGTGGAACGCTGTCAGGAAAAAACAATAATATTGTATCAAGCATCTAAATACGATTGCTTACTTTTGTTTAGTTTTTCTTGGAGGTGCGGTAGGGAGCAAAATGCGCGCCGCCTGCTTCTTGAATTTTCGGCTTTCCAGCTCTAGCCGGAAGGAAGCAGGCAGGGCCCTAACAGCCTTTAGGGCCTTGACGCGATCCTCTCGCACCAGTAGCAAAGCAGGGTCGCTGTTTAAATAAATACAAATATATGATGAGTTCAACGGCCACAGCAAAGTACTTTCATAAAAAAACATTAAAAAATACTAACACTCCAGACGAGGCTGCAATTGCAGCTCTGCGTTGACGTCCACGTGCAGGTAGTCTGGCACCAGCTCGTACCCCACCTCTCCCTCTTCCTCTGCCTCCTCTTGCAGTCAGCACCACTCTATATATTTTAAATTGAAAACACTTAATGTAAGTACTTAAATGTTTAAATTTTGTTAAATATTGCACTAATATAAAATTTGAAAATAATTATTGGGTCGTGGAGTGCTCCCTTTCCCTGGACGACATTTGTTTCTGCACAAATTTGGTAAAAGTGAAGAAATTAATTAATTATACAACTAAATTACTAAATTTTTATTGTGTGACGAAGGCTTTACACCATTTTACATGTAAAAAAGAGTCAACTTTTTGACATATGACTTAAAATAATTGGTTAACAAATATCTGTATTAATAATGAACCAATTCAAATAAAACTTATATATATCTCTTTGTTTTGAATCACTGTGATGGAATATCTATATTTCAAATGCGCGAGTGCAGTATATAAGACATTATTGTAAATCAAAAACAGATGACGTCTTCAGTTGACGTATTCTTACACAAAAACTTCAACCAAAACAATATATTAGAAACAAACTAATTAAAAACGCATTTCAAAGATAGATAAGTCAATCACAATAACACAAATATATAATTATGCGTTAAAAACCCAATAAATTAATTACTTACGGCATTTTAGGAAGAGTCCAAAATTTCGTGAATGTTAAAAATTTATGGTTTTGTTTTTTGACAGGACGCCTTATAAAACCGCGAAAACTCGTTAAATATCACTTCAAAGACAACGGATAAGTTCATAGACAAAGAGAATATATTATCAGCTATTCGATAAAACAAGTAGCTGGCCAAGGAAGCGTTTTAAATAATTACAATAAATATTTTACGAATGGTAGAAAAATCGGTCCATTTTTGGACCGATATCAATCGCAGAAAAATAAAAGTGGTCGATTTTTCGACCGAAATCGTTCCAGTGGTTAATAATATTATATAATTTTATAAGAAAGCAAAAAAGTTAATCAAGTAAAACTGTAGCTATTATACTGTATTTTTTAAAGTTGTTTCCTTTACGCGTTCATACATTTCTATTGAAAAAAAAATTTTTTTAGTAGTTAAAATTTTTATTTTTATTTAGTAATTTTTTTATTTATATTCTACTCAAGCGAAACGATAGTAAATCCTTCAATTTATCTAAAGCATATTTTTTGGTATTCATAATGTACACCAATTCGTTTTAAAGATTAATCAAAACTAGCAGTTAAAAACCCGCTCCGCGGGTTTTTTTTCTGCTAGGCCCTGCGGGCGGCACTTAGTTGGGCTTTGCCCAGTTTAAGTGATACTAACAACAGTTACATTTAATAGGTAGATATTAGGTCATTCACAGAGAGAGGGTGAGTATATATTGTTAAAACACGGAACAGGAAGGCGTTTAGGCATAATAATAATGACAGTTGTTCGGGTAAAACTTTACCTTTCCCGAATAATTGCCTAAATGGCTAAAGGTAAATTAATATAGGTAAATATTCGGAATCGCTGGACACGGAAAATAGGAAATATTTTTAAATAATACCTTCTGATTTACCTTAATTACTATAAAAGGAATCGAACAGCATTTGGGAAAATTTTAATTTTAGCTTTTTAATTTTTAATTACGTAAAATGAAAATTCGCTTTCGCTGTATGGGATGACAGCCTGAATAATTTCTGTTGATAACATTTTCTTTTGTCGGTATTCCTGAAATGAGCGGCTAGAGACAATTGAAAAACGTAAATTAAAAAAATATAATGTAATACAATATTCCGGCAAAATAGGGCCTACTTAGCACAAATGATTAATTTGACTATTATTTTATTTAACCTCACCTATAATAACCTGACCTAACCTATAATAATCCAGCCTAACCTATAATAATCCAACCTAACCTAAAATAATCCAACCTAACCTATAATAATCTAACCTGACCTAAGCTTACCTCACCTATAATAATCCAACCTAACCTAACCTATATCCTAACCTAACCTATAATAATCCAATCTAGCCTAACCTAACCTAACCTAACCGAACCAATCCTAACCTAACCTATCCTAACCTAACCTAACCTATACAAATCCAACCTAACCTATAATAACCCAACCTAACCTAACCCATAAAAGCCCAGACTAACGTTACCTAACCTAACATAACCTGACTTATCCTAACCCATAATAATCCAACTTAATCTAACCTTACCTATAAACTAACTTGAACTATACTAATCCAACCTAATCTAACCTAATCTAGCATAACCCAACCTAACCTATCCTAACCTATAATAACCTTTTTTTAAATATTTCCTTACTTGTAAAAGAAACCAAAATACCAAAATAATATTTGCATAGAGTAAATTATGGTAAAAATTCTAGACACTCATATCAGGAATACCAAAAAAAGAAAATGTCATCAATAGAAATTATTCCGGCTGTCATCCAATACAACGAAAGCAAATTTTAATTTTACGTGATTAAAAATTAAAATGCTAAAAATCAAAAATTCCCGAATGCATTCAGATTCCTTCTATATTAATTAAGGTAAATCCAAAGGTTTTACTTAAAAATATTTCGTATTATCCTTGTCCAGCGTTTCCGAATAATACCTTAATATATATTATATAAATATTTATACCTGGCAAAATGATTGTTTTATTATACATATAAGTACATGTCAGATTAGAGATTTGTTGGCTAATTTTACAATCAACGAAGCGTTTCTATCTTCCGATTGTCTTTCATGTTATTTTATTGGGTTGGCAGTGCCTATACTTTCGCGTATATCATATCGGTGTTCTGTCAAAATAATGCGAAATTATTATTTACGTAAATAATATTAAATATCAATATTTTTCAAAATCGTACATGCAAAGAGTTGTTGTTTATTGTCATTAAGTTGAATCAAATGTTTGTTTTAGAAACGATGACATTGCAAAGTTTAAATAAACTTCCAGAAGAAATCTTTTTATTTTGCATATTTAAATATTCGCGCCAGCCCCTTGGTTCGTTCTTTCACCGCCAGAGGAGCGCTCTGTCGGCTATCTTTGACGCGGTGAGTATCGGCCATGTTGAATGAACGCGTGCTTTTTTCGTCAAACGTCAAACGTAATCACGTAATTGTGGATAATTTTCACTGTAATGTAATTAATCCAATGGATCATGAACTTTCTAAAACATATTTTCTTCGATATTATCCAAAAATTGTATGAGCAGAAACGATATTTTTGAATAAATATCGTATTACATGTGGCGATTCTATTTCAGTATGAAATCGTGTCTTAATCTTTAAAGTCTTATTTAAACACAATTTGAATTTGACCAATCACAGGGCCTACATCGTCCAGACGCTGGGACATTAATACTATTAGATAGCGATTTAGCATTAAGCTTCGCCTTAAAGATCATTTTTTATAATACTGTTTTTTGTTCTCTAATGTCCTTTGTCAGGGTAAAGGCTTTGGGAATGTTGGTGTTTTTTTTAGATAATATGAAAACCTTACAATTTTTCCACTTTAGTTGGATGAACATTAAAATGTTATGCTCTTGAGATTATATTCAATAATTTAAAGCACCTAGATTAATGGGGTGGTGTGTACGGTCTTGGCAGCAGATGCGTCTGCCCACTTTCTGTGTGGAGGCTGGATCGGGAGAAATTGATTGAGCGAACCTTTTGACCTCTCCAGCTGAACTCATCGTTTTGCACCGCAGTGGGAGGGATGGATTCTAACGTCCTACACTCCTTGACACATTGAACTCCAGATTCGTATCCACCCTTCATTCTTTTTTCCTTCTCATTAATTTCCTTCAAAATATCCTCCACCCAGCATCCCCAAAGATGACGTAAGTCCTGAGGAAAATTATGTTAAAAAAAACACGTTAAGTTTTTTTTTAGTTAAGTCCTATTCACATATAGGCGATATTCGCTGCCGATGTGGCAACGAAAACCGAGTCGGTGGGCGATGTTCTCACTGTTCAATCCGAATTAGGCGGATTTTTTTTCTGCTATAAATTTCTCAAGTCTATTTAGTAACGTTCCGGCCATCCGTAAATAAATACATACACTGTAGTCGTGCGTGACCAGCAAACAAAAATGGTTATTGAAATGTAGTATTTTTTCTAGTATTTTTTTCTAAACTATATACTTCTTGTATTCTCTTAAACTCTATACTCCTTATTTTCATGTGTATTGTAAACTTTGTTTATTTATCTTAATATATCATGCAAAATATATTCTCTCAATGTACTTTATATATACTCGTAATCAACCACCACAAAACGGGCATGTGCCTAGCTTGGTCTAAACATTCTTAATGACTGTTATAAACAATGCACTGAATAAACAAAAAAATGTACTGTTGCATTCAGCTAATCATACTTTGTTGTTGCTCATTAAAAACATTAAATATTTTCACTTGGTAAAACACCACTTTAAGAATACTTTTTTTCCAAACGATTTCTGAACGACTGTTCCTTCAGGGTTAACATATTGTATGCAGGATAATATATTGCTTTATAACGAGTTTTCAAATAAGAGGTGTTATTTTGAATAGCCCGTTATTTCGGTAAATGTTACTTTTGAAGCTGTCATTTTTTGACATTTGACAAGTAAAAACTACGCCATTGATAAAAATGGAACGATACACGCACGTTGACAACGCATTGAAATTATTAAAATTCACTTGAGTGAATCAAATGCAAATCATCTTGAGTGATGAGGCCCATTTCCACCTCGGTGGCTTCGTCAACAAGCAAAATTGTCGCATCTGGGGCTCAGAAAACCCAAGAGTTATTGTTGAAAAGCAGCCTTTTTATCTTTAACGTGTGACTATTTGGTGCGGTTTATGGTCCGGACTTTACTTTTTAGTAAATAGTCATTGGACTTTACTTTTTCGAAAATGAGGCTGGAGCAACAGTTACGGTGAATGGATCGCTATCGAGAGATGATTAATGATTTTTTATGGCCGAAATTGGATGCTATTGATTTGGACAACGTTTAATTTTAAAAAAACGGCGCTACGTGCCACACAAGCAACGAAACCATCGATCTTTTACGATTGAATATCAAAATAACACCTCTTATTGGAAAACCCTGTATTACATAACTCTGATGATGGTGCGGCGGTGGTAGCGAAACCGGTCACAGCGAAAAATTCTCTAAATTAAATAGTGTTTTACTAAGTGTTATTATTTTATATAAACACAATATATTAATTAATTGGGTTAAACGTTATAAAGCTTTATATTGTATTTTATATACCTCTTTGAATGCAGTTCTTTTAAAGTAAATATACTGCAGCAGCACCGGCTTTGTTATTCCAAATGAAACTCAAATAATGGAGATTTCCAAATAGAAAAACCTCTCGGTAATATTATTTCTTGCTTAATTTAATGAACTGAATCAGTACCAAGATCCAAGATCAAACACATTATCGGCGGCGGTGCATTTGATTCTATATTAGTTTAGCTGCGTCGAGTTTCCAATTACAGTGATTTCATGCAGCGCCACATGCACTGCTGCAACTGCAACTACGACTGTTTGACTCCTACATATTAACTGCAGCTGTCACGGTGTATTTGTCCGGGAAATGGAGAGCGTCTAGTTCGGAGAGCTAAGTGCATTCGACATTCTACATAACAACTTAGATTGACGCCGCTCGCTGAACTGCAGATTGCGGCACGGCCTGCTTTGTTGCGCGTTAGCAATTATTGTATTCGCGATCGTAAGTTAACATGATTACGTAATAAATGAATACGGAATTTGTGTTGGCTTGAGTTAATTTAAGATTGAGGCAAGGAATAAAATGTTTTAAACTACTGGTTTACGGACTCATGTGTTATAATAACTATTACTGAATAAAGTATAGCCGCGTTTACGCATGCATTATAGACATAGAATAATGAATAACACATGTGCCTTGTCGGCGTGTTTCGTGGTCCAAATATTTGCCTAATCGAAGCTTAAATTTCAAATACATAATATTTTATTACGAAATTCAAATGGGATGGAGATCTACGATGTCAGTACGTGAAACGGAGCGCTGGGCTATTGGGCTAAATATAACATTTTTGGTTACCATTCAAATTTGAATTGACGGTACTTCCAATATCGTATTATTTATTCTATGATTAAATAAGCATATTTTATAGTCTTTTTCACTTTCAAATTCTGTACGCGATAGTGAATTGAAATAAAATATCGACTCAAAAGACGAAAAGCAAATAAACAGTTTTTTTCATTTTTTAATTTTCGTTAAATTAAAAATACTTGCAGAACTTCATTATAATATTTTAAAATTAAAAAAAAATGGAGATCTATGAATTAAACACAAAAACAATTAATAATAAAACGTTGGTGATAAGCTTTATTTTCAACTTTTTTCATGTTTGAATTTTAAATATTGCACTTTTTAAATATGAAAGTACAAATTCAAAAATCGCAAAGATAATTTTATCTGGTTTTTAAAATGGTATTTGGTTTTACGAAATCATCAAAATTATTAAAAATACAAAGCATTAGAAATAATTTGGAAAAAAATCAGAAATGCGACGAAAAATTGCTTTTATTTCAAGTTTACACAACATATAAACAACTCTCTTTGACCGGATAAACAATGTATATTTCATATGCAATATATTATAATATATATTTTCCTTGAACTATTATATTATGTCAGTTTGTTTATTACGTTTCAATTAATGTGGATTTCATACATAATTCGTAAGGTTTCACATTCACGGTCGTTTATCAATCGAATAAAATTTTCTTGTCTTACTTTTGCACCGTTTTTTTTTAAAAAACAAAAATGAATATACAATTTGAATCTGTGGTGCTACGACGCTCAGTGATAAACTTTATGGTATCTGACTTGAAATTATATATTTTAGAGTATTCACCACATTGCTTATTTGAACGAACAAGCCACATTTCTCAAATATTAAAAAATGATCAAGTTATTTCTGATATACAAGGTGAAAACTCTATGATCATTAATATTTGTTTAATGTGTAAACCGCAAAAAAAGTTAAAATTTATTATTATATTATAATGATTATTTTTTTTAACTGAGATAACTTTTACAATGATATATTGAATCAATTTGATAATTTTCTCCACTTATTCTATAATTTTACCGTTACCGGTTTCAGCGTGTTTGGAGGAAGGGGTGGAAGTTCACCGAAATGGTGTTAAACTTCCAATACAGTTAATATTCCAATTATTTTGTTATTACAAACATGCATAATTATCTATGTTTTATGGGTTAATTCACTATTTATTTAGGGAATACCTAACTTTAATGGTTTTCGCCCAACTCTTATTAAATTCTAACACCTCCCCCAAATGTTGTGCATATAAACCATTATTTACGAAATAATTGAACCAGTCTGAAGATGGCTATGTAAAGCTGAAACCGGTCACGGTAAAAAAATTGAATATGTGGAAAAAAGTTTAAAATTGTTTCAATATATCATTTAAATGAAATACCACCACGAATTGCCAGTATCATAAATAGAAATATTGATGGGTTTTTTCAATATCACTGTCGGTATCTATGAGCGCAACAAATCATAAGCTTTAGTATTGTATTTAGAACTGGAACATTGACTGCTTCATCTAATTGCATTATTATCATCATTAAAATGTTTTCCACATAGTCTCAAAGTGTTAAAATGTTGTTGTGTAAGCTTTTGTTTATATTCAATAAAGCTTTACACTCAAAACTGTTCGCAATACGTTTTGAATTTCATCACAGATGTATTCCAAATAGCAGTGAAGTCTGTTTTGATTTCGTTGTCTAAACAAATCCCGCAGTAGAACTCGAGTCCTTAGGAGCCTTCAACTACTGTAAAATGGTTTGCCTGCGCATCCATTCAGCATGCTTCTACTTTATCATTTTTTCCCACTCTGACAAGGATGTGAACTAGTCCGGAATGCAATATGTAAGAATTGCTTTTCAAAGACTTATCTTTCTTATTACAAACGATATTACTAAAATAAGATGGATATCAAAAAGCGACTTGTCTTTTTAAGACATTGCGTTCAACTTTACGTATTTTATGTGCAGATTTTATAATGACGCATCTTATTACCAATCACAAAAAACGGAATTTTTCGCCACCTTCGCTTTTTCTCAATCGATTGCTTATAATGAAGTCCTGGGCAAAATTTTGATCCAAATATTGAAAACTGGCATCGCCCGAGATATTCTTTAGAGGTATTGAACATGCCTACTAGATGTACCTGAGTGGGATATTTTCAAATTCATTAATATTGATTGAAATTACTGAAAATAGCTGGGAAAACCATAAAACTATGTAGATTCTTCCTTCTAGGCCACAATCAAAATCAATATCAATCACGGTCTACTAAGAAATCCCGAAACTTTCCATTTTCCTTTCCAATTCCAACATAACCTTCTCCCAACCTCTTTTATTATAGTCGACCCGTTTTCCACAATAATTAAATAACATCTACTGTAGTGGAAAGATTCTGGACATATGTATTGTTTTATAATGCTTTCACATAAACAAACAATTGAATTCCATAAGTGTGAGCTTAAGACAGTAAAATAAAGTAAGAATCTTAACGACGTGATGACGTCGCGTAAAAACATTATTGGACGGACTTGATGGTCAATTTTTCCCTAGCAGAGGCAGGTTTATTTTAATTTTTCTGATGAACGTTTTACTAATATCTCTGTTTTTTCTATAGTATTTCCTCAGAAAGTTACTACTTCATCGATTAAAAAATAAAATCTTGTACTTACAGCTAATTTGGTAAATCAACCGTTTCAAATAAAATATTTTAATGGTAATGTACTGTTTTTATTAATCTTAAATATATCTTGCATCACTATAAAAAAAGTATACTAACTTTACGAATTCGTCGGAATTAATTAAAACGTGAGCTTCGAGCGTTTTCAGAAACTTTAGGGCGCACAGTTGACACCCGCGCTATCGAGCAGGTTCCCTACAGAAATCGGACCAACTCTCGTGGTAAAAGCAAAAACAGAAAACATTTTGTTCTAGCTGTTAGAAGATTCCAAAAATACTCACACATTTGAACATTCTCTTCGTCTTCTTATTCCTATTCCTCTCCTTACTCCTGATTCATCTTATGCTCCATTCACCATTGCTTATCCCTCCCTACGTGCGCATCTTATTTTGGATGTGACACGAGTGCTAAGCCCGCCGAATGATCAATATCAAGCTATTTATGTTGTGAAACAGAAAGCATGTTATGTATTTCGGTGAATTTATTAAAGCGATATAAAACATCTTTTTCACCAGAGCCTAAAGAAGCTATGCTATTTATTATAATACATGTTTTACATTTCGATCTTACGTGCCGTACAATTCAGTCGTATCTTGCTGATGTAATACATGCTTAAGGCGATCCATCTCGACGTGTAAAAGTGCGTTTTTGAGGGCGAAAGTATGCAAACGCGATTTCAATTTGTTTGAAGGTGAAATTCAAACGAAACCCAGCATTACATTCGGAATCAGGTGAAATCACACACTCCTTACCCGATGTAATTTAAGATAAGTTTTTAATTATCGCTTAACTCCTTTGTTTTGATTTGTGCAGAAAAAACATCGCTTAAATGCATATTTTATTTTATTTTGTGAAGTTCAGCCACAAATCTTGTGTATATTATTTTTTAATATTAAAACGTTTTCTAATCATAATCTAAAGAACTTATTTTGCAAAATTTTACCATAAAACCATTTACGGTGATAAAAGGTGTTCGTCAATAGGAGATTTTGAACTTCGAAGCATTTTTTATAGGGCTGAAACTTTTGTAAATACATCTATTTGAATTTCGCTTTTGTTTTTGAAAATGAATGAGAATCTTAGAAGTGAAAATTAACCCACTTCGCGACATCGTTTACAGCAGAAACTGTCGATAACTATGCATTTGTCAACAGATGGCATTTTCTCCTCTTTCAATGCAAAACACTTCTCATAACTCATTGAGTGAAATTTATGATTTGATTTTTTTAAATCTCTTTATTAATCTTAATGATATAAATAACAGATTTAATTTTTTTTTTGCGTAGTAATAATAATCGTGTTACACTCTTTTATAGCAATGCTCACATTTAAAAAGCGGAGATATATTTATATATTTAGGTAATTAACGTTTTAATGTAAGGTTTACAGAAAACTTTTAGACAGAGCAAAAGAGAAAAAAACAAATAGATTTGAAAAAAGACAAAAAGTAGATTTAACGTAAAGAAATATTATACGATGTTACAAAGTGTAATAAGTTTATCGAGGAAAACTATTGAAAGTCTTTTTCATTACACTTTTGAATTTGGTATAAATTGTTTTTTTATCGCATTGTTAACTATTTAAGAAATATATTTGTACAGCGCCCTTGAGATGATTTCTCACGTAAACGGCGCTATATAAATTAGCCAAATATTATTATTATTATTAGTAATGGGTAATTTGTTACTTCATTTGGTAATTCACTCCAACACATTTGTAAAATGGTTATATAGCCAAGAACATTAATTTGGTTTTTTGCTTACCAAAAAAATTGTTAAGTTTTCATTGTTAAATCAAAAGAACTATACTTTATAAATAATTTGCAGTCAAGGGATAATAAATTTATGAAATAATCTGATAGTGGGGTAATCATATGGTTTATTTAAATTATTTTTATTTGTATTTTATCAATGATTTTTCATGGCAAGGAAGACGTTTTGAATTCTCCACCCCACCTAACAACTTCATATTGCAATACAAATATGATTCGAAATATTCTAAAATTCAAATATTTTTTATTATGTATTATAGGTTTTCCAATAAGAGGAGTTATTTAGTTATTTAATCGTAAAAGATCAATGGTTACGTTGCTTGTGTGGCATGTAGCGCTGTTTTGTTGAAAGTAAACGTTGTCCAGATCAATACTATCCAATTCCGGCAATAAAAAAATCATTAATCATCTCTCGATAGCGCAATTCATTCACCGTAACTGTTGCTCCAGCCTCATTTTCAAAAGAGTAAGGTCCAATGACTCCGCCGGACCATAAACCGCACCAAATAGTCACACGTTGAAGATAGAAAGGCTTTTCAACAATAATTCTTGGGTTTTCTGAGCCCCAGATGCGACAATTTTGCTTGTTGACGAAGCCACCGAGGTCGAAATGGGCCTCATCACTCAAGATGATTTGCATTTGATTCACCCAAGTGAATTTTAATAGTTTCAATGCGTTGTTGAAGCGTGTATTGTTCCATTTTCATTAATGGCGTAGTTTTTACTTGTCAAATATCAAAAAATGGCAGCTTCAAAAGTAACATATACCGAAATAGCGGGCTATTCAAAATAACACCTCTTATTCGAAAACCCTGTAGTTAAATAAACATAAATATTTCACTGTCTGACTAACAAAATCAATAAAAGCTAAATAACATTAATACACATAACCGCCCTTGAGGTGATTTTCTCACAAAAACGGCGCTATACAAATAATCCAATCATTATTATTAACAATCATAATTTTACAACAACAATTAAATATTATATATTATCTTGTTTCAACAATTATTCTGCATGAAACGTCATTATAAATTGTATCACTTATCTTAAGATTGAACAGTTTTTTTTTGTTAATTTATTTATTTTATTCTCCGTTTCAGGCTACCGGGGAGGTATTAAATCCAAAACCCACAAAAAAATTATCATGGCCTGTTTTTTTCTTACCGCTTTCATTCTTAAATGTATTAGAATACAATTTATTATATTGTCTTGTATAGTGTTTGTGTACTATTGTTGTGGCATTTTTATAAATGTTGTTTTCGTTAATAATTATTCTGTGACAACATTTTTTAACACGCCAAGAATAATATTTTCATAATAATTTATTTTTTATAGATTATTATAAGGTAATGAAATGAGATTTTTTTTACTTTGTTTGATATTTTTTAACCACGCTTTCACAAAACCTTCTCGTAATTCCTGAAAAGATAGAACCAAATAGAAAAAGCGTATTTTTAAGAATTTAGACTTTAAAAATCTCGTGGAAGCCACTAAAATACGGTTTTCAAATTAAGCGACGAAGTCACATTCTTGGTTTCAATTTTGTAATGAATATTTAAGTCGTTTGCGTGAAATGGGACTTAGCAAAGTCAAAGAAAAAGTAATTTAATCAATTCCTTTTGTTTTATTTAAGAGAGTTGTCGTTTTATGACTTCGTGTTCAGAAATAATCATTTCTCTTCATAATTTACTTGGAACAGCGAAATTGTCAGATAAATATCAATAATTTAACACTCAAGCGTTTCGGAAATAACAAACTACGCCTTTTTATTTTAAACAAGCTTTTACATAATGATGCATGTTGATTTCCATTTAAAAGTAATTAATTTTATGGTACAAGTCAGAAAGAAGAAAATAAAAATGATATTATTTACCTTTAAAAAAAAATAATATTTAGATTATAATAATTGTAATATCGCTTCGTGGAGTCATTCCGCCATCCCCTTTCACACCCTTAAAGCACCAGTCATAATTAAGGCATGATTATGCAATATTATATATTGACGGCGTCCGTTGTCAAGGGGTAAGGCTCTCGACTAGCAGTTTGATGATCGGGAGTTTAAATCCCGACGTGCGCAAGTTAATTTTATTTCATTATTTTATGTTATTTCACAATGTTCTCATTAAAAATAATATAAATATATTTGCGGAGCATTCCAGGATCGATCAAAATCTCAGTATGACGCTGGTGTAAGTCCAACATTCAGAATTGAAACTTTGCTTGAAATGGCTTTGGTCTTGTTTGGTGACCAGGTTTGAATAGCCACTGAAATACTGAGGTACTTCACCACCTTCCTTCTCCCCATCTCTTTCCCTTCTCCATTACCTTCAGCCTCACAACTTACCTCATTTGGGGAAACCATGGTTTCACTGGCTCTTACATGGTCTGGTAGCTTGTTTTTAATGGCGGTAGCTATGATTTTACTTAGATTTATTGAGAACGGGTAGTTTCTTTGCAGAAAACGAAAGAATTGGAGTTAAAGATATAGACACAAAATTGATATTTGTGGGTAGTTTCATATCCTTGACCCTGTTGAAACAATATTAATTAGCTTCAATAATTGAAAACAGGAGTTGAAATCGTGACACAGTCCTTAAAATTTAGATTTTCTTAACACAAAAGCTCTTTGTTTGACAATAACGATTTACAAGTGAAAACAAACAAATTTAGAAGTGTATGTTTTATTGGGTTGACATAAACAATCACCATTCTGAAACGGAAATGGAACGTGAGAAACAAAACAGACCGCTGGAAATTTAAAAAAAAAAATGTATTAAAATCGAAATGATTGTTAATGGGGAGAGAGGCGTCGAAAGTGGGAGTAACGCCGGGTGTGGTGGTTCGACGTGAAGAAATACGCACGATTGGACGCTTTTTATTTTCCTTCAAATCAATATTTTTTTTAAATACACTCAAATATAATATATTGACTGATGAAGAATCTACGGTTCGGAAATATGTAGATAATTTTTATTAAAATGGTAGATTAAACAAAGAAAATTACTTTAATTTTTATGAGGATTTAAAAAAATATATACTTAAATGTGAATAGTATGATTAAGAAGATGATTAAGTATATTGATTACGTACGATATCCAAGATAATATATATAATGCAAGTTTAAAACTAACTAACAATTTATTTTATACTATTAATAACACCAATTCCAAAAATTTAAATTTGTTAATATATTTTTGCATTGAGCGGGAATCGAATTTGAGTCTAATGTGTAAACTATCACCATTAAGCTACGGAGGTAGTTAATGATTTCTAACATGTATAATAAATAGTATTAACAAGGAGATTTTTTAATTAGGCAGTCAATTTCTTATTTGAAAAAAAAAAACAAATTTGATAGGTTTAATTTTTAATTAACTTATTATTTTATCCTTTAATTACTTATTATACTTATATTATCCATCGATAACGAATCAAAAGTTAAAATATACACTCGTAAAAAAGTTCTAGTTAAGAAATAATATTATAGAAAACGTTTCACAAAGAATGACTTATTTCGTGTTGATTTTATTGTAATAGAGTGATA
Organism: Hesperophylax magnus; assembly: GCA_026573805.1. NCBI lineage: Eukaryota > Metazoa > Arthropoda > Insecta > Trichoptera > Limnephilidae > Hesperophylax > Hesperophylax magnus. The sequence goes on from JAIUSX010000022.1 coordinate 3,684,013, forward strand.
GTACAGTTTGGCTCACGCAACGTGCGTGATTCTCGGTCCATTATTTACCGACTCGATAGTGGAAAATAATAAATACGGAATGCAAACAGTTAAGCTACCTGTCAATTAAAACTAAGCTTTAATCGATATACCTCGCAAAAGGAATACCTAACTGACACAGAAAAAATAAATGGAATATTTTTGTTTCTCCATTAAATTTGAAAATCTTTACTTTAAAACATGAATTTGCTATCTTATTTTCTGAATCTTTTGAATGGTGAGCTCTGACTTCAAGAATGTTTTAGAATATCTTTTGTCTGGAATGTCCAAGACAAATCATTTTAGCTTACAACCATATTTCTTTATTGAGTTATGGAGCTTTGAAAGAAAAAAATAACGTTCGACACTTAGGGAGGTATTTTTTAAGAATAATGCTTTATATTAAAGAGTATTCAAACTGGAGAGAAGCCATATTATATTATACATCTAAATATGCAGGTAATTTTTGTTATTTGATTGAAATAAATGTAAATTTTTGTATATTTATATATTATTTTTATTATATTAATATAAAAAAATTAGTTGAGAGGGTAAAGGTAGTGGGGAGGGAAAGAAAATGGAGTAGAGGAAAGTGGAAAAGAACCTGGCTATTTAGATCTGTATATATATATATACCAAATACAGCTATTTCAAGCAACGTTTCAATTAGGAATGGTGGTCTTACACCAGGGCGATACTTAGGATGGATTGTTTCGGAGAATTTGAACAATTCATAAAATTTCAACGTTAATTTTCAGGTTCTGTGAAAGAACCATTCAAGTTCTGTTATTATATCATTGTAGGTTAGTTGCTTGACATAACTGAAATAAAAACAGAACTTGAATTTTTTTTTCGCAATTGTTCAAATTTTTCGAAACAACCCATCCTTAGAGTATCTTCCATCCTTTGACGTGTCGCAAATATACCATATATTATTTTAAATGAATAAATTGTGAAATAAAACGAATGAATATAATAAAATTTATTTACACAGGCCGAGATTTGAATTCGGCTTGCTAGTCGAAAAACTTACCCCTCGACCATCGAGGCCGTCAATTCATATGGGGAATAAAAAGTTTTCGAAAGTTCGCACAAGGAAAAGCATTATTAATAAATATTAAATGCATAATTGCATAAAACGAACACATTTCGAGGTACTTGCAGACGGTGTATCATTGCATAGATATTGAATATTGGTTATTAGAAAATTATATACTTACGCAATACAAAATACGACTAGGTACAAGAAATAGTATAAAACGTGGATAAGTGAACACATAAAAACAAATCAATAAACCACTTGCAGGATGTATCACCCCCACCCCTTTGATTGGCCATTGTTCCGAAAGGAAGAAGTTGTAGGGGTGGGGTTGGGAGGCTCCAGGGTTTGTAATCCGCAGATAATAAGAGGCTTTTCTCTTCCCCCTGCGTCAGAGAGGTTATTTAAATGCTATGTATGAAATTTATCTCTTGTTCGGCCGGAATAAGATGCTTCTATCTATGTGGAGTACGATTGTGGGTAGTTTTGCTGAAAGGAATTGATGGCGGGCTAACGAATGGGTATTCAATTCCCGACAACTCAAAAAGTAATATCATTCTGAATTACACGGGAAAGGAGAGGATTAAATTAATTCATCTCCGTTTTTGAATGTGATACGGTTAATGGCTTCAACGAACACAAGCACTTAGAAGCTCGATAGCAATACTTTCAAAAAGTCTTATATTAAGCCATTAATTAAAACTAAGAAAATACATTATTTGACTTGACACGTAACTAGGGTAATAAAAGTCTACATTTTCACCCACGCTACGAGTGAATTTAGGTAGTAGAAATTTTATGAAATACTAAACTTAAATTTGAATTGTTGGTACGTTTCCTTAAGATTTTGAAACATTCATGGAACTTCACATCTACTCTTTTTTACTATACATTTTAAAGTACAATTTTTTATTCATACAGAAAAAAATTGATAAAATTATTTTTTTGTACCGTAATCACGAGAGATGACTTTGATAATCCTCCAAGCTTTGACCTTCTGAAAACTTTATTTTAAATAATTTTGGCTTTTCATGTTAAACTTTTTTTGTTAAGGTTGCTATTTATTTAATCAAACAAATATTACCTCTATAATAATAAAACTATAGTTGCTTTGTTGTCCTAATAAGGCTGTGTTCTTAATTTGAGAGAAAAATAAGTAATTATAGTTACATTTTATTTTCAAGCAATAATTATCAGCGTGAAAAACCTATATAAATTGAAAAATACATGCCGCCGATAATAAAAATGTTACCATAATTACCGCTATAGGCGATATTGCTCTAAGTTCTTAGTATTTAAGAATCGCAATATGAATAAGTATTAAAGTTTGATTCAAATATCAATTTGCAATCGTTTACCGTTTGTAAGTTAATCATTGAAGGCAAAGCCTAGATATTAAAATTTCCGTTTTAAACCTATACTTTCATTTTAATCTGAAAGAGATTTGAATACATTACTGAGAATAATTAACAATTACGCAGTAGCCATTGGTATTTAAAACACTAGACTGAAAACAGTGTCGCAAATATGACGTTTATTTGTCATTCACAGAAAATGAAGAATATGGAAACTAGACTACAGCCGGATTTTTTTACCATCCCTATTTTCACCCCCTCTTCTCATTCGAGTTGGGGTCTTCTGTAATTGTAAAAAAAATTCTATATGTATATCATGAGAAATAATAAAATGTTATAATCCGTAGCTAAAAACAATATATAACTACCACAACACGGGCATTAGCCTAGTATGGTAGTTAAAAAAATGTCAAAAAATTTAACATGTAAACATTTATAAAATAATAAAAAAAAAATTAAAAAAAAAAAACAATTAATGATTATGCAAATCCAGTAAGCAAATCGTTGATGTGTGAAATACATAAAAAAGTATGTTGAATATTTTAAACTGAAAATCCCATAATTTTGATCGAGAGTTCAAAATTATAACTGTTCATATTTTATATGAAGATCCAATGACCCCTGAAATATATCTCAGAGCTTTGTTTTCAACCGATGGTCGTTGAGTTAATTCAACAGTTTTAAAGCAGAGGAAGGTTCCATCTAGTGCACTTTACATATACGAAAGCCTATCGCAATGCTACGAAACGTTAGTAGAAATTGTGTTAATATGTTAATTATCCTCACCGATTTTCAATTTGAAATAACAAATTTAGCGGTGGTAGGTAGTTAAATTAATTTATTGCAGTGATAATGTTTGTGTGTTCTAATTAAAAGTAACCATGCTTTTATACAGCCCAATTTGTAAATGAAAAACGTCATTATGGTTTTAAAACAAACATTTACACAATGCTCAACATGAATCGATATCCAACCTTTCATGACCATTTATATTTGCTGCTAATATTAAAAATAACAATAGACCTCCATCGGTTTACTAAAAATTAAAAAAAAAAAAATTGTTTTATTCTAACAACTTGTAAAATAAGTTATAATTTTGTGAATTAATTTGGTTTCCTAAATTTTCACAAATTGTTCAAATAGTTTCAGAACTAAAAGAAGTACTAAAGATTTTATGTTATGTTTACTCTTTGGCCATAAACTACCCCAGTACCTACGATGGAAAATAATTTTGCCTGACGTATTTAATTATTATTGACTTATTGAATATTAATTGTTTTGCTGAAGCTACAAATCACGTATATTATGCACAAGTATTTCAGAACAGAGAACATATACATGTATTTTTTTCAGATCGTAAATCAGATTTTTAAAGTTTTTTAATAAATCAGACTGGCAGAAACGTAAAGGTTTTTTTTTTATTTAAATATAAGTATTTCATTTAAAATGCTATTTATTTATTTAAAAAAATCTGCTAGGTGGTACTAGGTGAGTTTTATATCAGTTAAACAGAAAATATCGAATATGCTTATAAAAGGTCGAAAGTTGTTGGTTAGTAAATTCATAATTATTATTTGCCCAACCAGGAGTTAAATTAGTTATAATGTTTTAAAGATAAACTTATGTTAACAACACAAGGTTTTTATGCAAAGCACAAAGGATAATAATTATTGTTTACAATAATTTATAACTGAAACACCCATGTAAAATTCGATTCCCGTCGGCGGCATTTTTTTTTTCTGAAGATTTTTAATTTTATATAGATATGTGGCATCGAGAAAAATCTAGATTAACTAATTAATAATAAACCGCTCGACCTACTTAGTATCTACTCCCGAATTATGTACCTGCAGTCGAAATCAAAACAAAGCAACCTACGTACTTCAAGCATCTACTTGTCTATCGACGACAATAATACTGCAGTCCGTCTGGGATACTACGACAACTCGCCAGAAGGTTCGAGTCGACCGCCTATGCATAATTGCCGCGCTGTCGAAGGTTCCCGAAACACACAGTCCAAGCGAGTGGCCTCGATTTAATTGCAATTTACTACCTACTGTCGCCATCGGCCGTGTAGTATAAATAAGCCCGACGCAGCGAGTCAGTCAGTCAGTCATCAATCTGCCGCCAACGATTTACTAATCTCACGAGTGACAAACGGTGCGCCCCCGCGCCCCCCGCGAAGGACAATTTACCCGGCTTCGCCCGTACCATCATGGACTTTATCGGGACATCATCTTAGCGCTTTGTCCAGATCGCCGTTCCTCGCAAGCGCTACTCGGATTACAAGCGCCCTGGTTCCAGTGTCTCTGACCAGCGCTTCTTCCACGCCACCATGACCACCACGAGGACACGCAGCATCCTCACTGGTCTGCGCCGCTCCCGTTCAACCGCCTACAAGGTCCACCGCACCTTCGGCCTTCTCGTCAGCACTCCAGTGCCTGACACTCATCGAGTCCGGTCTCAGCGCGCCGTCGCCAACTACTGCCTGGACCACATCACCGCAGCAACCGGAGTATTCTACATTTGTCCTACATCATCTCCTCGTCACGGCAACTGACTCATCAATAAAACACATGTGACCTTCAACAACCTCTTTTATTCCGTGCCTCACCATTGATCCCCAAAGATATTTTAGGCATCTTTCCCCCCTCCCCCTCCGGCTACCCTCAGCCTAAAAAAAAAAACCCTGATTGGGGGATGCCATAGTTTCACTGGCTCAAGAAGGTAGGAGCATTTGGGACTGTTATACGGTACTCACATAAAATAAAATTATTTAATAATTACCCCATTTGGAAAGAATTCTTCCTTACATATTGAACTCCTTCTTTTGAACACGTGCTTTCTCCCAGGTCTGGGGGTGAAGTGCAGAAACTTCGGGAGGTGATTATACGTGATAATACTAGTAAATAATACGAATAACCGTTTAAATAAAATCCAAAATCACGGTAGTTTTCAGGTAAAAAAAGTTGAAATTTAAAGTTGGAAAAAAATATTCAATGAAAATATACCTTTTTTTACTTCTACCACTAAGTTAAATCACCTTCCAAAATTACTGCACTTTACCCCTGGATGTCATCAATCAATTTCGGGTAACCGGGCAACTCAGGATAGTTAAAAATATATTCTTTTACTTCTATCATTAAGTTAATGGGTAACCGTTATCTTGGGTAACCGGGTAACTCAGGATATTTAAAATTATATCTTATTACTTCTACCATTAAGCTAAATCACCCACCGAAGTTGCTGCGCTTTACCCCTGGACATCTTCTATGTCATCAATCAATTTTGGGTAACCGGGAAACTCAGGATAGTTAAAAATATATCCTTTTAGTTCTATCATTAAGGGCAACTCAGGATAGTTCAAAATGATATAGTCATGAATAATTTTAATAGTAAAAGATAATAATAAACTTTATAGGCCAGTATTTTTATCACTTTTAATTACTTTATATCAGTGTTATGTCAAATTACCACTGCCCAGAGTTGTCATGCTAAAATCTTGTGGGCAATAGTATAAATTTCAACAGTATTCATAATCTTTACGATGCGACGCATCTGCGAATATTACGCCACTGCAGCAAGTTACGAGTATGTACACATCCTTGAATCAAGTATTAAATTTCTACCTAGGTAGCAATTGTGTACAGCGGGTAACGACCTCATTCTGCTGCAGGAATTTCCAGACTGGATACGGGACGATAAGATGGAAGATCGCTCATTTAAAATGGCGGCAGATATTTATGAGGTTCGCTGATACCCGTTCATAAAAACACGGAGCTGCGCGACTTTTTACAGCCAATTTAAAGAGAACGACACAATGCAACGGTGGTGAAGTCTAATCTAATGAATTGCAAAATGTTAATGATTGCCATATATTGTCAAATAACTTGTCAAAACTTTTTATATGGTGTCAATATAAAACCTTATAACTGAACATAAAAAATTCTAATTATGAGGTTTTATCGAATAATGAAACCAATAATTTTTGATTATTCCATTAAAAATATTTTGTATGTTTCTGTTTCGGACTTGGGTATTTAGTTTAATTCGAAATTCAATTGTATAAAGCATGTAGAATTCATATTCAACAAAGCTTTGCAAACGTTGGGCTAAAGTTTATCCTGTATTCAATGACTTTCATAGTATGAACACTATCAAAACATTATATGTCTCTAGTGAGGATTCACATCGAGTATAAATTCCAAATTATGCAGTTAATTCCCACTTGATTGAAAAAAATCTAAATAAATTCCAAATATATGTAAATTTAAGAGTTTGTATTCTTATTGAATGTCTAGATTACGGCTACCTACTGTACTAATTAAATTTATTAAAATTATCATTTCTTTGAGAATTCTCTGCTATTTAATGTGTTTGAAAAATAATTAAAACGATAATGAAAACTTCCGAGTCGCTTTATTAATTTTTCTCCTGATGACAGTTACAAGACAGTACCTACCATATTACTGTGGCAATTCTCTTTCAACATTGCAGTATTTATAACACGCCTATTAGACGAATCCAAAATATGGGAAAAATATACTAAGATGTTGTAGATATATTTAATTCAACAATGTTACATTACAAGATATCTTCAAAACTTTTTTTTTATCTTCAAATATGGCTGATTAATTTAATGAAATGGTTTAACTCCGGATGTGCAAAATGATGTTCTTTTATGTACGTTAAAATTTAAAATGTCTCTCTTTTTTTCTCATTTGACTTTGTTACTATGTGAACCTCATCAATCCCGCCGGGGAATGAATGGAGCGGGCATTCGTTGACCACATGTTCGGTGGTCTGCACCGCACCACATTCACACATTGCCGACTCTTTAAGGCACCATCTGTGCACAGCGGCTATCGGAGCACCATAACCTATTGATGGCAGACCAGGTTTTGCGAGGCAATGAGAACCCAGGCGGTCTCTCGGTGGGGTTCTGTATGGGGTGGGCATTTCCCACGTTGGCCGTTTGCCACTCTAGTTTTTACCTATCTTTTGGGGTGAGAGGGAATCCGAGGAGCCTCTCTCCTTTCGCCCAGAAGGGCTTTTGGGACTTCAAGCGGCCTTCTTATACTACTTTATACAAATTCTTCGATAATATAACTACAAAGTAACACGAAAAGAAAATATTGTGGGTAATGTATGGGGTTATTATTATTAAAACATTCACAAAAAACTGATCACAGCCTGGATCAAAAAACAAGATATCCATTTTAAACAAAACATTACAACACCAAACCAAACATAATCATGGATGAATGTGTATGTATCTTTGTATGCATGTGTTTACTTATATGTGTGTATGCATGCATATATGTGTATTTATGTATGTATACATGGGTGTATGTATTTTTTTTTCCTTTTTCTTTAAATAACAATGTACAATAAACAATTTAAAAAAAAAAAATTAAAATCCCAACTAACACTTATATAAGAAAATTTAACCAATACATGTACCATTTAATCATAACCACGTAAACACCTCAGCACAGGTTCTCCCAGTGAGGTGTTCACGAAAAATATAACATTACCCACCACAGTGTCACCTACTCAAACCTACCTCACACCCAGCATAAAACACCATATTAACAACAGTTCTAAATTTATGTATTATATACAAATGTAAATATTTGGTAGACACTGTAATGTATGTATAGAAATAAATTAAAAAAATGATACTTATATATTATATCTGTATTATTATGTCTGTCTTCTATATTATTCATCTTATATTATGTCTGTAAAAATCCTACGGACGTTCAATGAATAATTAAATATGTATAAAAAAATAGTGTTAATTTAATTAAAATTTCATGAACATTTAAATCGTCTATTCTGATATTATAACCGAACTTAATACGAACTTTAACAGAACTTTAATATTAACTTTTGAAATTTAATGAGTTTATTGTTCGAGTTCTGTGAAACAACTGGCCCTGCTATATACCAACCTTTTTTATGTGAATATTTCACAAAAGTCGCAACGGCTCTCAGCCGTCTGAAGTTTAACATAAAGGTTTGTTGTTGTTTCACAACATGATAAACAAAATCCTAATTTGCAAAATTACATATCCATCGGCTCATATTAATGCCGTTCGAGTTTGAACTCAATTTAAGTGGAAGAAGATATTGATTTCAACGTAATTATAAATGGAAATCTGAGCCTAAGAACGTCTGAAATAATAATGCTGTATAGTTGTTAGGTTCGGTTCAGGGAAGGCTCGGAAGATAATTCCAGGTGCCTCTCAATGGTATTAATAAACGTGTAAACATATTTAACAGACTTCGCAAGCAGAACCTTTACAGGGGTGGCGGGATGTATAAAATTAAATTTTACCGTAGTTTCTAGAAGGAACCGATATAAAAGTAAAAGATTTCCGATATATGATAACATAATACATTAAGTGATTTATCTGAATCAGCAAAAACTCTCAAAATATTAGCTGTGGCGCAATGACTCTGAGCTAATTTGCACGACTTTTCCAACTGCTCCCAACCGTCTGGGGCCAGTGAGATTATGGCATCCCCAATTGGGGCATGTTGTGAGGCTGAAGGTAGTGAGGAGGTAAGGGTAAAAAAATGGGAAAGAGGAAGGTGGGGAAGTTCCTGGAAATTCAAATATGGTCATCAAACACGGCCAAAGCCGTGTATGGCATCGTATTATGGTATCCCCAATTGGGGTATGTTGTGAGGCTGAAGATAGTGGGGAGTTATTGGTAAGAAGATGGGAAAGAGGAAAGTGGGGAAGTACCTGGATATTCAGATCTGGTCATCAAACACGGCCAATTTCAAACAACTTTTCAATTCTAAAAGGTGGTCTTACACCAGGTCGATACTGAGAGTACCTTCCACTCCTTCCTGAAATCCTGACAACTTTAACTGACAATCTAGAAATTTGAAAGAAGGAGAGATCACCACCCACCACTGGCGTCTTTGCCTGTCCCTGTTAATGTATTTACAAAGGTGTTTTATGACATTACATACAATGTACATAATGTATGTACATCTGTTTATCAGTGCCACCACACGCAGCACGCAGCACGCAGCACGCCCGCAACTAATTTCGGCAATGTGGCAAAAGGCGTACCCGGAATATGGAAACCGATTTTAAAGATATCTGGGAAATTAAGTTACTTCCTGCTAGGAGTCTTTACAAATAGAATCCGGGATAATTCTTCCCAGAACCACTTTTTACCAGTGCACCGTCCTTGTCTGGGGATATAGAATTAATGATAACGAAATACTCGCAGGTTGAAACGACACAAAATATATTGAATAACACGTTTTATTGATGCTGATACCGTTGAAATTATATTATTTGGACGATGTTATTGAAAAATATTTTAAAAGTATTCATATTTTAAGCACTTGCACACCATTTGCGTTCTGACCCACCTTTCTTCATCCTTCCGCTTGGCGTGTATGAACCATACATACATCAGAAATTAACTTTAATGAGTTCTGAAAATTCATCTCATTTTATTTACACAAAATAGATTTTGAATAAATTATGTATTATATCATATTGTGACATAATACATTTTTATAAATTAAATGAAAAAACAAAGTATGTAATCCACGACTTTTATTGAATTAATAAATGACAGCCAAACAGGTTTAGTATTTTTTTTGTGAATAAAAAATGTTTTTGTCCACATGTAACCTAAACTATATATTGAAAAAAGAAGAAACATCAAACATATTTATAATGGGTAATAAATGACATTAACATTCCCCTTGATTCCTTCAAGGCTTAAACTGTTACTCAAGCTTCGTCAGGGATCAAGTAATCACAATCTCGTAAAGACAAACATATATAAAAGTATTATTTTCTCGTATAATGTATGTATCTATAAGCCCTGACGAAGCTTGAGATAAGCGTTGGTTGGCTATTAATTCAATAAACTTGATCTATTACAAAATGTGTTTCTTCATTTAATATGTAATGTCTCACGTCAAAGTATGTGCTTCCTTCGAAAAATCAATTTTATTTATTGATAAGGAATAATTTTGATTAACGGATTGATTTAAAATATGGAACCTTAAATTTGGCATCAAAAAAAATTAAATACCTTAAAAAATCTATTGATCGTGGACTCTTTGAGATAAAAGTAGTGACGATAATGATTTCCTTAGAAATAAATATCTGAATATTTTACTACACCAGTGTTAAACGTTTGAGAATTTTGACTGTTTTGGCACAAATAGTTATTTTTAACGTTATTTAAAATCCCATTTCCTTCTACCACAATGGAGAGCACAAGCCTCCTACGTTATCTTAACATAAAATAATGAAGCAAGGCTTCTCTGACTCTTGAAAAGGCATTTGAAATTGTTTGGAAGAAACCAATCATAGAGTACATTAGTGTCATGCATTATTGAACACAAGTAAGTTAACACAAAACGCAAGAAAGCGTTAGAGTGTCAAAAGGAGACGTATTGGAAACGGAATATTTCCCGTACAGCTTTAAGTAAACATTAATTTATTTCCCAAACCACAGTTTATATTACTTATTGGAATCGCTGTCAGTAGATCTTTCTTAGTTCTAACCATCGATGAGGAACAAACTAGATAGCCTTGGCAGCAACAAATACGTCTTCAAATCGATGAATTTGGAAACTAATATATGTGGTGGTCATAGGGTTATTTTTACTTTTACTGAAGCTGTCTTTATAAGATTACTCCCATATATATTTTCTGTACGTTAATAAATTTACTCTGATTCTGAGTGGCGTGACGGGATGACACTTAAAAACATGTACAAAATTATATTTCCAAGATAAATGATCAAACTCCAACTAAAATTCTGAAATTTTTAAGAGAACCTTAATATGTTTTTTTTTTTTTATTATAAATTGAAATGACTCTGTACACCACTATTTAATCAAAAAGGATTGACATGTGTCAAAACGTTCATAAAAATATATTAAAACATTTAATAATGGTGTTTAAAAAGTTATTTATTTTATTGAAATTAAAATGATGCCACAAAGTGAATTTGCAATGACTAAAGAAAATATTTAATGCTTTTTTACTAACCTCCCGACGTATTTCTGTGGAGAAAGTATTGTTTACTGCCAAAAAATTAGTTAAAGCAAGGACAGTGGACAAAATCAAGGGGTAGGAGAGTCCTTCTTCTGGGCTGTGGATCGAGAGTTATTTGTGATGTCGCCAATAGTATATGAGCAAAGGGGAACCCAAAATATAAGAAAAAAGTCGTTGCATATAACATGTTAAGCTTCAAAAGCTAATACTTTCTAATTCTCCTTGAAATGCTGTAATTCTAGACTGTTCTTTTCTAGCTTGTCATCTTCTCCTTAATTTTATAGTTTCCTTTCTCACAAAGGGCACATCTAGTAATGTCTTAACCAGTGGCTCTAATGGATTCCATATGTAATTCTGTATTCAGTGTTAACGCGAACACATGAACGCTTATAGAATCTGAGAATCGTTTACATAAGAAATCCATTAATATGTTCCCACGGAGAAATAGGCACCGCTGTTTGTCTCACAAAATACAAAATACCTGCTACAAATGAGATGTCTCGCAGAGTTGTGTGTGCCGATGGCTCAATCACCGGGGATGTTTATGTTTACCTGTAACAAATGAAAATGGTAATTAGAAACAGGAAAGATTTTATGCAGACGATGATGACACGTGGGAGCAAAGAATTTCGAGGATTTAGTTTTTTTTCTTTATATGCATTACTCTGGCGGTCATTATAAAAACCAAAGAGGTTCATTAAGTTAAGTAAAATATTTGCTTTTATGTAGTATTTATAAAAATTCAGATTTAGAGTTTTTTAAACTAAAATCTTAAATGATAATTATTTAACAGTTACAATAATTACATTGCTGATTATTTTTTAGTTTTAGGTTGTAATTTACTCATATGGTAATTAGGTTTAGTTAACATTGAAATAACATAATTAAAAAACGAGGACAACAAAAAAACGTTCAATGACAAAACATTTTTGATGACAAAAATTTAACTTTTAGGCAAGTACAGTGAGATTTTCCGTGTTTAAGTCAGTAGAGGATGCAGCAAATTCAATATTTCTAAGGAGTATAGTCTACTTGGAAAAGAAAGGCGAAAAAGTTATCCCCCACACTTCACAGAGAAGAAAAACATACCTAGGTTTTCTGTATCTGAGGGAGTGTGTGTAGTAACTACTCTTGACTTTATCCTACCAAATCCTACCAATTCTCACTTAGACATGACTTCATATCGAATCATATCCAAGTATTTTGAACTGATTGCTTCGTGGGTGGATTGATTCACCCTTCATTTTAATGTGTCCTATAATTATATTTATATCTTCCAAGTTGGCAACAAAGACAGTTCTCTGAACCTGCAGGACTGCCAATGGAGCAATCGTGTTGTTGAATAGAATCGTATCAGAAATAAAATTGTTTTCTTTAGTGAGGTGGCATTTGTACAGATGGCTTTTATATGGCTGGGCGCAAACAGGAAATTTAATTTTTCCCCTTTGTTAGGAGTATCGTAAAGATTTAATAGGTAGGTACAATAATATATTTTTTTGGAAGTACAAAATTGATGCAAATGAAATGGTTTTCTAGATAAACCTAAATGCATTTCATGATTCGTTATACTTAATGAAAACTTGTGTGCATTGTGTAGTAACTAAGTGATATTTAAACATAATGAACTCCGCTGCATTATGGTATGCTAATTCTTCGTGTTAGAAAGCTGATAGGTGCCAGCAATAGTGTCTTAACTTTAATTTATAATCCAAGTATAAAATCCAAAGGTCCCAAAGCTGAATTTAAGCCATTGCTTAAAATAACTTTTCCCCGTATTAAATTACCAGATCTGACTAGCCAGGATCTTCTATTCACCTCACAACATTATCTATTCAGTAGCGTGCATAATAGTTCGACGGACTCTAAACCGTTTGAATTAATGTGGTGTGTCATATAAAAAAAGTTTGTTATTTTAATGAGAAATCCAAGTTGTCGAAAATGGATGGAAAGCAACCAGAAAAATTTCGTAAAATTTTATAATTGGAAAATAACAGAGTTTGAAAACATCTTGCGACGGTACCGAATGGTTAAAAATAGTCTGTCCGATATATTCCATTTATACCCATAACCTGAACGATCGAATTCCCGACATGTGGTTTTCTCAATACGGTTTCCAACTTTGTTTATTATTCAAGCAGACAAATTGTTTTAAAACAAAGAAAATAATTGAATTTACGCGGTAGAATTCTACAAAAACATAATACGGTACACGTTTTAAAGACGAATCTAGTTAAATTGTGTGCCGTACCAAAAATAATTCCTTGTTCGTACCGGTTGGTTTCCGTTGTACCATTTATTCACACCTCCACATTGTACCATTTACATTGTACCAATGTGGATAATATCTCACCAGACGTATCCGTAACTTGATTACACACGTTTTGCTTAGCACGCTTTCATTCTCCATTCATAATCAACAACCTTACAAACCCTTTTGTCCTTAGAGCAGGCGATGGGGTGTCTAGGGCGCAACCACCCTTCCAATTTTCTCTTTTGTTACCCCCTGTTTGAACACAATGAAATTTAATCAACCCCACGTATTAATTTATTCATGCTACTAACCTTGATTTGCAAATAGCTGCTTACCTGCTTTCATTCAAACATTTATTATTGAATTACCTACCAAATATTTGATATCAAGTTGGCAAATGAGGCAATTTCTCGAGGAATGCCCTTAAATTGATAAATCATTAGCTTTTTTTCCGGTGGCTTCAAAATATCGTTAAAACATATGTTTAGGTTAGTATGTACGACACAGTTAGGAAAAAAATGTGTAAATAAATTTATATTAATTTTTTGCAAGGTAAACAAAAATACCATAAATGGATTTATCAGCGTTTACTTATTACCTGTATATGAAAAAACGAGGGGCATTCCAAAAATATTTTCGTATTTCTTTTACACCTAATAACATTCATGGAGGATTCGATTCGGAATCAAAACGGTTTCTAATTTGATTGTTAAGAAAAATGTTCTCTTCATTTTCATGATAATAAAACTAACTCAGTTTATATTGGAACAACTTTTCTTTAACTTTCGATGGTTGTACTCACCAATTTAATATTTCATTGAAAACGACAATAATATTAACAAATCTTAACGAAACATGGGTTCGATTCCCGGTTGAGACCGATTTTTTTTTATTTTGTGTGTCTTGCAATGATAAAAAATAATTGTTAATTGTTCATCAGTTAATTGTAAATATCTAACTAACGTAGGACTGGCCCAGTGTAGCTAGGTATTATGTTGCAAACAAAGGCCCTTAAGACTATTTTATTTGCATTCCATGACTATGGAGATTAAGACTATGTTATTGTCGGGAACATAATTAGTGGTGTGCATTTAAATCCTCAACGTGTTCAAATGAAATGCAGATAGAAATTCCAGTAATTGGTTACTTATTTTATATTAAATAATTCATCTCTGTCGTGATTTCAGAGAATTAATAAACTTTCAGCTATTTCTAGTTCAATTGTGTAGGTACGTATTGTTACCTTCATGGCACGGGTTGCATTATTATATTGCGAGTGAAGGGTGACATAATTTTTTTGGGAATGAAAAACAAGTTGTTTTAGTTAGATTAAGTGCACGTATCTTTTTTTATAATATGGTAGAAGTCGTGTAGAACAGTATATTTTTAAGAGGGCTGAAAATCTACTGAAATTTATATTAGGGTCACTGATTTCTAGATTCCACGTGCAACCAAATAGTATCCCTCCGCCTTAATACAATAGGAAATAAAAAATGCTACATGGTATCTAGATTTATGAACTTTTTAAAATTAATACGTAAAGGACTGCAATTTTTTACAATCTACCGGTCAAGAATAGGTTTGTGGAGATTCATCGTTTCTGGATCTAGAAACTTGCTTATTTCACTCAATCTATCATCATTTCTGATCATTTCTATTTTATATAATGAAATCATCCCAGGATAAACTAAACTTTAGTATAATAATAATACTCATAAATAATAATTACAGAACAATCTTCGTATTATTGCAAGATATGTGGCATTTGCTTAGTTAGACCGTATCGAATAATATAATTACATTGCGGCCAGTAGTTCCAGTATCTGCTTGAATTCCACATTCTACATTCCACAATCGCAATCAATGTGCAGTTATAGGAAATGTCTGTAACGCATTATAGTGAATTCTCCTTGCGATTTCGACCTTCTCATTAAATGTGAATAATTGTACTGATTGTTCGAAGTATGCAGAGGCTGAATTTTTGGTCTGAATCTCCGATTAATAGAGTTTTACCATACCTTACCATTTTATTTACAAAAAACTTGACAAGACAATGGTAAAAAGAATTAAGAAAAATAGTGTTCAAGCCCTTTTTAACTTTCTCTACACGTGCGACTGCCAGAGATCATCAGATGATCTGGTTCGGATAGTAGACTTCTTTTATCGTATCACAATTGTTTACATAGGTATAACAATTACCTTTTTTGTATATTGGTACCTATATCAATGTGATTGACTTTTGAAATATTGCCACATGAAATAATATCACATCTTTAAGTAGTATTACAATTGGATTACATGTGAAGTTAATACTACCTACCAACGATTACTCAACTTTTTTGAGTGCCTACAAAAATTTTAAGAGCCTTTTTTTCAAAAAATACATTTTATGGAATAATTCTTATGAGAACTGTTCAAAGAAAAATCATTTTTTGTCATAAGGTGGCTTGTTATTTACAAAAAAAAATTTCACAAAAAAATCATGTTTAACAAACGTAACCCATGATTATGAATAGTTGAATTTAATTAATTACTCAAATAACATTTGACCTTCAAATAAAAATTATTTTCTTATCAACATATAACAAAAGTAATTAATATACGCATTAAAAATTATTGGTTCCCTCTATAAGCGTAACTTGTTTAATATCATACCATGAGTGATTTCCCAAACTAATAAATATAATATTAAAACATTTCGAACACAAATTGTATCCATGAATAAAAAATAACAATCCTTTCTGGCAAAATGTAATACGAATATTTAGTAAATCCATAGAAGGCAAAAGCAAGATAATGCGAGTAAATATGACGCCTTGTGCCAATATCCAGCGATTCTATGCGATCGAGATTCAATATCAAAAATCGGCATCGTATTAAGGACTGTTCTCTTGTATTTGGTCCAAATGCGGGGATTTTATTTTATCTGCAGGGTCGTGAGTCGAGATAGCACGTTTACCGAAACTTGTTTTTGTATTGCCTGTACGTCCTTTACTGGGAACGGGCAGATTCTAGAATGAAATAGCACTTTTAAAGGAATCCTGGGAAACGTCGTCATCAGTTCTACAGTAAATAGTGGAAAAAAATAATATGAGATCCAAGTGGACCAACATTCTATTTTTAGGTAACATTTTTGGCTGGACAATTTTAGCGGTGCTACGGATTTTCGCGGACAAATGCATTGTGAACCACGTAATAAATTGTGGTAATATATAAAACAGATTAGGATAAACCAAACTGCCTTTTCAAAACGCATTTTTATCATTATAAATCCGAAAAACGGTGGAAATAAAATGAATTGGCCGCAAACATTTAAATATTTGTTTTTAAAAGTTGGCAAATGATATAATATTGATTATTAAGGCGATGCACTTCGTAGTAATGCAAAATCATGTGTTTTTGGTTTGAAAATTTGGTCGCCTAGAAATGTTTCACATGCTTTAAATAAATACCGCGAGTATATTAGATCTTGGCCTTTGAAATAATCGAGTATTTCTTACATAAGTCTTTTCATTAGGCTAGAAAAAAATTATTTATAAGGCCTTTGAAAACTGCTTTAAAGTTCAAAATTTCCTACTTACGAACACATTTTCGGTTATGGTTTTATTGTATAATGTGGAAAATTAAGTTAATTACAAAATGATAGGAAAACATTTAAATATTCATGCCTGAACATCCACAAAATAAAATAAAAGGCACTTTTTGGCCATGTTTTTTTTCTTTCCTAAATCAAAACAGCTGGATGGTGTTAAGTGGGAATTTAAGCCTTATCGCCATCTACGTAAGGAGTGTTTTTGATGGCGGCTCGATTCAA
The DNA here is from genome assembly GCA_026573805.1 of Hesperophylax magnus. Taxonomy (NCBI): domain Eukaryota; kingdom Metazoa; phylum Arthropoda; class Insecta; order Trichoptera; family Limnephilidae; genus Hesperophylax; species Hesperophylax magnus. The sequence continues at coordinate 3,701,542 of JAIUSX010000022.1, forward strand.
AATATTACATGACGTAGTGCATCGCCTTAAGCCCTATAAACCAACAAAATTGCTTTTATAGCTGTCTAATAAAAATATTTGTATAATTAATTATATAGCTACATGTCATTATTGTTTGGTGAATTTTAAACGTTCTGTACCTGCGAATAATTATTTGGAGAATTAAATTGAAAATAATAATAGTCACGTAACAAAAATTTGAATATAAAATATATTGAGTTATGCGAGCACAAGGCATTCCCTGAAAAATCTAGCTTCATAGTTATTCTAATTTTGTAGTTTGTAATATTTTGTTACCCAAATCATATCTTGAAATTTCAATCATCTTTGAAACATTGTATGAGGAGTTGTATGGCTGCGCGGTCTTATACATTATTACCATTATTCCTTCTTGAATAATCTGCCGTCTCGTACAATGACCGCTTACTGAAAAGGACACTCTATGCTATGTGAATTTATGCAGTCTGAAGGAAATAGCCTTCTTATAGTCGATGGATCTTATGCAGTATTGAAGAGCGCTTACCTATTTTCGATAGGAATGGATGCAGCCATTGAAAGAGAATAATCACATACAAAGAGTTTCGAAGCACAGCGATGACGCAGTTCGGAGAAAATTGAAGCGTGTTTTCTTGGAAAAGTGACGTTTTCAACAAATGTTTTACTTATTATGACGGTAACTGTATTTTAATTTATTTTTTTTACTCCTACAAATTGGTGAGGTTTGTACAATTTTCATAACACACGCATTGCAGATTAGAATAGATTTTCTTAAAAAATTACGAGATATTATTAAAAATGATCCAAATATAATTTTCAATAATATCTCAATAATATTTGGATAATTTTTAATGTTTTTTCAGGAAATCAAGTGTTTAATATAATGTGTATTTTTAAGTACATCAACTTGAAGTTCACTTTTGTTTCAGTTGATGAAAGAATTCAAAACTCGGAATCGGAAATTAACCGGACATTCTCGAAACTGAAACTCGGCAGACTCTAGTCAATGACACACATTTTTCCGAAATTGGATAACATTATACCAATATACAGCAGTTGTTGTACGAAATAGATCACTATGTTCACTCGTTATGGTCATTCCCTGGGGAGAAAGGTTCAATCCTCACTTACAATTGGTTTTAAGTTATATTAGAAATTTAAAAAGTTCATAAAAGAAAGATTATGTTTGCCAAACAATGTACTTGTTTATATGTTTATAAAACTATTAGCACACACGAAGATGTGAGCTAACTTAAGATTAATAAATAAATAAATAAATATAACGTTTATTTAACTTTATATTTATTTCAAATATGTTATTATGAAATTTGTCCAAAGTAATGTCACTATATCAGTGATTATTATTATTTTTTTCAAATTTTCTTGGGACAGGTAGGTACCTATCATAATATTAAAAAAGCGAATAATCAATTCCAAACAAACATGACATTTTCTTAATTGATAAAAATTTTTGTAGAGAAAATACCAAAATCATAAAACGTATTCTACTGCAGACTTTTAAATGCTATCGTGGCCATAATATGAAGGTTCTTTTTCTCGCAAATAGACTGCTTCATTCTGTAAGAAGTACTTTGAAGTTCCACAGTCTGGCTCAAGCGGTCTCCACGGTGGACTTTTCCACTCTTTTCTCCGTGCAATTTACATCCCCCGATAAACATATAAATAGCAGGTCACAATGGTGCGCCGGATCCTCGCAGGTTGTATGGCTGGTACCTTGAGTTTATAGGGTGTGGTGGTGGTTAGTGGGGGAGGGGAGGGTAACGGGAGTAGAGGCTGGAAAAGGACCAGTTACCGTAGTGTTGGTACAGTTTTTTAGTAAAATACTTGCTTTCAAATTACAACTTTTATTAAGATAATGACTTGAACTCAGAATTCGGCTGTTTCTTGAGAAAGTTTGCGAAGCTACCAATCCAAAAAAAAATCAAATATTTAATTGGAAGATGCCTGATTTTTTTATGTGGCACCTTACAAGAGTGCCACTGTCTGCACAATTAGGCAGGGGAGTTATTTCGTCACCCGGTTGGGCAGCGTTTCAAGGCGGGATAAGGTTGGGGTTGTAGGAAGGGATTGGTTAATGCGGGTCTTGAAAAGGGTAAAACAGATTACGGTAGCTCGTTCCACATACGAGACGTCTTACACAAAAACAAGTCAAAGAAGCAGCCCGTTTTTATAAAGCCATCATCAACTGTGGACGGGTGTTCCCCTCGTGTACGTCGAGTTTTACGCACGTGCACCGCCGCACTGATGATCAATGGTAGATCAAAGATCAATTCATTAGAGAAAGCTCCATCAAAATACCTGTAGAAGAGACTCAGCATGCCCACATTATATATGTGGATTAGAGATAGCAATCGGTCTGTTAACAATGGATTCTCAATCAGACGGACAGCCCTTCTTTGTACAGAATCAAGTAGGTTTATCAAGTATTGTGGGGATCCCAAATTCAACTATTGGGCGTACTCAAGATTTGTAAAAAGTTAGAATCTGGTTACTTTTAAAGAATTTGCTAGCTCCATTATAAGACGACCAGTTACTTGGAAGCCAGGTTTAATTGGGCTTCTATAGAGCTCCGATACTTGAGCTGGTCGTATATTGTTACTGTAAGTTTTTCAACGGAGTATTTATTGGGGAAGGTTGTCATTTGAAAAACTGCATTAGATATATTCAAATTACGTGACGAAAACATCATAAATAAAATCATGAACGATAATGTGACGAAAAAATCATGAAATAAAGGGTTTTCCAATAAGAGGTGTTATTTTGAATATCCCGCTATTTCGGTAGATGTTACTTTAGAAGCTGTCATTTTTTGACATTTGACAAGTAGAAACTGATACATGAAAAATGATACACGCTTTAACAACGCATTGAGATTATTAAAATTCACTATAAAAATGGTAAAAATTTGGCAGACACGCTCAACTGTAGCCGAAAGTGTTGAAGAAAACCCAGGTTTGTTCCTCGTCGTTCTTTGGAATTAAGCATTCCACAAACGTCATTACACCGTATTTTGCATAAAGATTTGTGTCTTAAGGCTTATAAAGTTCAGTTAACACAAGAAATCAAGGCGGCCGATCATCAACAACGTCGTGTCTTTGCTGATTGGGTCCTTGTAATGCGTGAAAATGATCCGGGATTCAATCGAAAAATCATCTTGAGTGATGAGGCCCATTTCCACCTTGGTGGCTTCGTCAACAAGCAAAATTGTCGCTTCTGGGGCTCGGAAAACCGAAGAGTTATTGTTGAAAAGCCTGTCTTTTCTCAACGTGTGACTGTTTGGTGCGGTTTATGGTCCGGCGGAGTCATTGGACCTTACTTTTTCGAAAATGAGGCTGGAGCAACAGTTACGGTGAATGGATTGCGCTATCGAGAGATGATTAATGATTTGTTATGGCCGGAATTAGATGGTATTGATCTGGACAACGTTTACTTTCAACAAGACGGCGCTACGTGCCACACAAGCAACTAAACCATTGATATTTTACGGGAAAAGTTTCCGGACTGTGTTATCTCTCGAAGAGGTGATCACAATTGGCCACCGAGATCTTGTGATTTAACACCTTGCAACTTCTTCCTTTGAAGCCACGTGAAAGAGAAGGTCTACGCCAACAGCACAGCGTCGATTCAAGATATCAAAGATGGAATTCGTGAGGCTATCGAAGACATAAGGCAGCCACTTTGCGATTTGGCTATGGAAAATTTCATGAAAAGGATATGGTCCTGTAGGCCTGGTCGTGGAAGACATTTGACTGATGTTATTTTTCACTATTAACGTCATACCTTCTTATTTATAATGATATAAACATTCGATCATTTATATTAAAAAATGGCATTTTTCTTTGAATATCAAAATAACACCTCTTACTGAAAACCCTGTATTATGTTCATAAGAACACCATACATCTTTTATATTTTAAACTATGAAAAATATTTAAAAAATGTAAACTTACTCGAAGAATGTCTTCTTTTCTTGAATAGTACAAAACTTTGTATAAAATTTCATTATTATTAAAAAAAGTTGTCTACTTGTTTGGCAAATATTATATTTTTGATTTTGATTCACATTCTACGACTTGTTCTTGACATTTCCTCCTGCCACAAGATGGGTTTCTTCAAGACCCTTGTTCACTCTTTCCTCTCGTCTAAAGACCCACTACACATTATCCCCATCCACAAAGAGGGACTAGACGGGAATGGACGGGACTGGACGGGACTGGACGGGACTGCACTAGGCAGGACTAGACTTGAGGGCCGGAGAAGCAGATTTTTTAGAGTCTCCTGTTATCCAACATGACGTCTCCGGATTTGTCTACAGACACCGAGGTACTAAAACCCGCCAAAGGCCCAAATAATAAAACGGATATGTGAAATAAAAAATTTTTAAAGTATTTTTGTTTTTATATCATTATTTATTTTTTTAACATTTATGTTATTATTTAATAATATGTTATTATTTCTATTATATTACCACCATGATACGAGCAATTTTAGGGTATTTAAAAAAGTACATATATATTTACATGAGGTAAAATAAGGCCGTGAGGGAAAATGTTTTTATCAGTGCCTCCTGTGTAGAGTTAACGTAAAATAAGTTACTAAGCAACATAACACATATAATGTTAATACGAAAAAAATTTGTCTCTTTCCAATAATGCCTCATGATTAATTCATTCCACCAGACAATAAAACGAAATCTCGTAAAAAATGCAGCCCCCATTATCCATATAACTTCCACAAATCAAATTCCCTCTACTCGAGCATTTCCTTAATGGCGGTCACCCCACCGGGCCGTTGTCCTCGAACGATTTCCAAAATTATCAACATCCCTTTCCGCTAAAGTGACCATTGTTTCAGCGCCTGTGTTTCAGAAATTCTGGGCCCGGCTGAACCCCCAAAGCTCCAAAGCTCAAAACGCCGGTAGTAGAAACACTCGACTTCTTCCGGTAACCACTACAACGCGGCGTAGCCAGTTTATGTCTTATTCTAACCTAATGACTTAGGGTAATGTGTTTATCTTTACAGTGTATTGTGTGTTAAGAACATTACAACAGTGGGATCGTAGTTTGTTTTGGTTCGTTTATAGGAAAACCTCCAAAAGGTAAATTATGTATCTCTCTTATTGCAAGTGCATCTAAAACATGGGTATTTTATCGTCCACAAAAAAACATGAAAATGGAACATTTTGGAAAATACTGCTGCTAAAATGTGTTGTTATTTTTTTAATTTATTTTTAAAAATAAACTTAATAACCGCACTTGTAGTTGCAGAACATGATTTTTTTATAGCACCATTCGCGATGCGTGCCTAAAAGCTATTATTGATGACAGCAAAGTATGTTTTCTCACATAACAAGGCTGAGCTTGAATTCTTAGACAAAACCGTAAGGACATTATTTTACAAATTATTCTTACGGATATTCAAAATTACACACTCAATATTCTTGGTACCTATCTATAATATTAAAATATTTGACTGATAAATTAATATTTTGTTGAATGAAGTAAGAGCTTCATAGATGCACGCATAGATGGCAGTGCATAGAACTTGCATGGAAGTTCGCAAGATGGAGCCAGTGGCCAGTAGTCGCCAGGGCCAGTGGGAAAGCTCTCAGAGAAATTCACTGTTTCAGATTCCAATTAGCCAGCTACTAGTTAAGTCGACTATCGAGTCACCTTTATAAAACGCAGAGTATTAATAAATCCCTGATTAATCTAAAAGAACCACTTATTTATTAACTCCTTCCAAGACGAGTTGGAGACCTGTTTGTACGAACACAACACATTTAAAAGCTCAATTGTTCAAGATGCTAATGACCTTGCCAGATAAAAAAATAATTGCTTAACTTAATAATGTATCGATAACAAACTTACAAAGATTCTTATATTCTATATCTCAATTCGACCGCGTTTTCGTTTGACGCATCACTGACAGTCGAAAATGCCGAATCACAGGATCGGTAATACAAAACGTAGCTGCCTGCTGACCTCAGAGCGCGTGACCGGTACCAGTAATCAGGTCAGGCCTGCATCTCATAATTGCAACCGCGGCCCATTTCGCCAGCCCGCAAGCGCTGCGGCAACCGGCACAGCATCCCATTCCGTACATTGTGAGCGGTGAGTTCCCGGATTCATATCGTATTTCGTGTACAGCCGGGAATACAATGTACGTACTGTTCAAGTGAACAGCCCTGGAATGGCAATGTGAGATGAGCTACATTCCTGATAGTAATCCTAATTCTCGTCAACACATGTTTGAATTTATAAACTTCTTGATATTATTTACCACGCTTTCTGAAATAAAATGTATAATGGAGTAATGAGTTAACATGGTCGGTGGCCGAGTTGACATCGCGTTTGGGTCCCACCCAGGCGTAGTGTGTTCAATTCCTCGGCTGGCTAAGTCCTCCATCACAACACAAGCAACATTTTCAGCTTACTGTGGTGGTAGTAGGAGATTTTCAAATATTGTCAGGTTATTCGTAACCTGGGTATGTTTGACTTTCATTTTAAAAAAAAAAATGTTTCAACATTGAAGAGAGATATAGATAAAAATATTAAGGGCGTATTTATGTGGCCGAAATTAGCCAAATTATTCATTAATTCATCTATCACTATGTAGATATTGTAAGTGATGTTGTTTATCCAAACCAAATCCAAAACGAAAAACATTACACCCTTAAACGATTTACAAATAAAACATAATCAAGTTGTAAAAAAACTCTTCACCAAGAAATACCAAGAAATTGACTTTTTGAAAAGTAGAAAACTTAACAAATGTCGCATATTTAATCTACAAAATACAAAATGGACTAATACTCGTACTTCAATTTGGCCCCGAGAACTGTTTATCAAATTACCAAAAATTCTGCCATAGATCACCCCAAATAATTCTTTACGTTTTGTGACTTAGCAGGGGTGCCCGGGTTCATCGGGTGAAGTTTGTTCAGCATGCGCCTGCCCACCAGCTACGTCGAGTGCCAGATCGAGAGAGGCTGGTTTGGGGAGACCCTTAGACCCCTCCAACTACTCTCTCACTCCGACACTCCTGGACACACTGATCCCTAGATTCCTACCCTCCCCTCATTACTTTTTCCTTTCCAGAATCCTCACCTTTCCTTAAAAAAACCCTCCACACAGGAAAGAGGGAAATTATTTTCCACAGTGCATCCTGTGTGAGGTTAATGTAATAAAAAAACATATGAAAACAATTTTTTTAAAAACGGCACAAGTAGACACCATAATAAATTATAAACGTAAACAATACTTAATTATATTGTACGTTCATGTGGAATAATTAAAAATTATTATGAATTTTTGTTATATTTTATGTAAATTTATTATAATTATAATGTTGTTGAATTATGTAGTTAGAATGCGAAATATTTATATTTCTTTAAATAAAACAAAAAAAAAAATCATTTCAGTAGGAAAATTTGAAACGATGCTCAAACAAGTAAATAATCATTGCGGTGATAGGTAGGTATTGTTGATTTATCGGTTCGTAAAATGTAGGTATTGTTAATATTAATTGTTCATCAAGCATGAGAAACAAAAATTTATAGTTAAAAAATATCATTTTTTCGCAATCAGCCTCATAATATCTACATTTGTATATAATTGTAATGTGTTTAAAATAAAAAATATATAATATATCGGTTCATAAAAATGTAGGTATTGTTAATATATCGGTTGGAAAACAGATATTTCTATTTAAATATATTTATACAATTTCATTTCCACTGTTCAAATTAAAATTGGGAAAACTGTCATAAATAACAGTAGAGTAAGCTGATATTATGTAAAATTTAAAATAAACGTTTTATTCGGAAATATTTTAAAATGATTATGCATAGATTTAATCGTTGTTTTTTACTGGCTTTCAAATAATTTATAATTTTATTCAGTTTTATTTCACTCCATTTATTTTGTCAGAATTTTGGAAGCCTTTTGTAATTTAAACGCAGATGTTATAATAAGTTGTTTTCTTCGTTTTTTATGATTTTTCGATTTTGATTACGAAAAATTATGGATAAGTTCAATGATAGTAAGACCTCTAATTATTGGAAAAATATTTAAGAAACTATAAAATGACGGGAAATAATGTTACGAGTGGTTATAATGCCTCAACATATATATAAATATGTAAAAATAACTCCAAGCTGACTTATCACCGAGTCATTTCCGATACGCATCGTTTCTGATTCACATATTGTAATATTGCACTTGAAACATGAAAAAGGTTCTTAAACGTTTACCATTTTTGTATATGTGCTATTATTTGGTAACTTTTATTTTCTATGAGAATAAATGTTTTCATCTTTGACAGTTGGTATTTACTCTATGCAATGTAACGATATTTGAAATAGTGTGACTATTGTAAGCCGCACTGCGCTTTAAAAAAAAAAAAAAAAACTACAATAAACTCTTCAACATTTATCAAGTAATTTTCACAAACCTTCAAGATTCCGCAGTTTTTACTCTCGAATCGCAACATCACGAGATTCACGAGATCTTCATACCGCTGGTACATTTTTATCTCCTGGCACGAGAAGCCGAGAACCCAAGAAACTGAGATTCTGACGTATTCCTCGTGTAAAACCATTTTGCGTTTTAGGTGAAGAGATTTGTATGTAGGAGTATTTCGGTGGAATTTACGACGACCACGTTTACTTTCTATTGTACCCCGATGGTCCCTTTACGGCTGTGTTCCCCGCCAGAGATGTTTGATAATATTAAACCGAGCAATATCCCGCTAACATAATATTACACAATAACACATTCAACAATACTTTGAAATATTATGTTCTATTTCACACTTTACGTTATTTATTGCGCGATTAAAGTTATTTTCATAAAACACTGTGTACAAATTACTGCGGAACGTTATTTATGTTAAGTTCTTACTTTACTCAAAAATACGAAACACTTACCCCATCATAATAATTTAAGCTTTACTATTATAGCGTTTTATACGAAAGTACTTTTATAAATTCGCTTTACATGTGAGGTTATTGACAGTAATAAAATGGCCAACGGTACACGCACATGAAACATATCACTATATTGATACATCGATTTTAATTTAGTTTTTTTTTCAAAGTTTTTCTGCCATCTATGAAATTTAAAAAAAAAATCTGAATATTCAGATGTTTCTTATACCTACATCTTTCTCTTCTATTTAATTATCCTATTTTCTTCCGTCTGCATCAGTTTTCTCTTAGTATAGTACTTAATAATCTTACTTCTCCTGGATGGGCAGACAGTCGTACTAATGAAAATGGAAAAGTAGACTGTAAAGTTCAATAGAGAAAATAATTAATTTCGCGAATAATGAAAAACCCTTGTAAAAGTCCCTCGGAAAGCCAATATTATCTAATTATTTCAACGCTTTACAGTTCATTTGTCCACGTTCACAACATCAAATAGATTGTAATAATAATAGTCGAATGTGAACATAAAACCCTTTGTTGATTACTGTTTCGGCTTAAGCGGAAATTACAAAACGAGTTTTAGTAGCGGATTTTCCTTCCTGCCGCCCTAAGCATTTTATACCCGGCCCTGGCTATAAATGTACCCCAAACTCCGACACCTGTATAACAAAGCAGCACTGATATAAGTGACACTCGATATCCCCCCGAAATAAATTGGGAACACCTACGGGTTTAATTCTACTGGATGGTCCGATACTCCTCGCGTAAACACATGAACAGCGTAGGTGTAAAATACTATATGCTATGTTGACATAGTTTATGGAGAACAATACTTAGTTCGTGTGAAAACCTTAAGTTAAAATTGAATATACATTACTGAATGTCAACGTAGCAAATTTTCGATACAACGGACTTCCAATTATTTGGATTGAATACTAATGTCAAGTATAAAATACACAATAATATTCAAAATTTCATTGAATTTCAAACCATTTGAACACTTATTATGTATTTGGATTTGGACCCAAAATATCTACAACCCGAATGTCTTCGAAAAATAAAGATTTTTTTAGTTTTTTTTTTAGAAATATGCGATAAATTTGCATACATTTGAATATATTTTGAAATAAAAATGCACCCGTTTACCTAATAACAGTTTTTTTTTTAAATATGCTCTTCAGCAAGCATAATATATGTAGTTATTTTAAACAGCAAAAGCCAATCTAGTTTTTTCTAAACCGTTGTTGGAAAGCGGTGAGAAAACATTGGCAAAGCTTTTTATGCGTGTTATTTCATTTATGGAAAATTTACGATCCGCACAGTGTTATCGTTTTATTTGTAAAATAAATATTGCCTACTCTTCTCCGTGACAGTGACACGCTCGAATCGTCTTAACCTTAATATAGCCAACTACATAAAAAAAACTAATAAAAAATCAATAACGTGCGCAAAATACCCCGTTCGAATAAATCGAGGTACCGTAATAACATTAAACTACTTATAAGTGACATTTAACAATATATTTACTTTCGTACCTTTAAGTACTCTGTCTATATTTGAAGGGCATTTTTTTATATTTTATAAAATTAGTAAAGCTACTACCCCCAATTCTTGCGAGATATCATTATTTTTTTAAACGTTTATGCAACATATTTTGCTTTTATATTTGAGAGTTTAATGAATATTTCAAAGACCTATGATTTGAAGAACTAGTTGAGCTAGAGCTCCTAGATGAAAAGTTTTACACGTTTCTTATTAACAGTTTTAACAAAACAGATTATTTAAAAAAAAAAATTATCTGTTTTGAAAAACGCATTAAACATTTATAGTATGGTTATGACCCGGTTATGATATGTTATATACATATAATATGTTGTATATAATGTACAACATATTATATATGGACCCTGTTAGCTGTGTGAAATTATGTAATCATTAATAAAATTGACGGTTGAGTCACATAGTATACATCAGCTGTAGGCAGACTGATGGAACCTAAGCGCAAGCCAAATACTAAGTTTGGTGATCGCGCTTTTGGAGTATCAGGGCCAAAGGCTTGGAATAAACTTCCTCCAGAACTAAGATCCATAACAAGTCCAACAGAATTCAGGTCTAAACTAAAAACTTACTTTTTTAACCTGTCGTACCTTTAATTTAAATATACCATTCCTGAGAGAAAGTCCAGTTATATCCAATTATGTCCTAAATCCTGTATCTAAATTTCGCTTATAAGCAATCAGTTAATTTTATTTGAGTGTTTATCTCAAGTGACCTACCAGGTCAGTATTGTACTGTATAATATCTCCATATATAGTTAGTTATAGCATAGATCATTGTAGAAAAGTATTATATACTTGTACAGCGCCCTTTAGGTGATTTTGCACAAAAACGGCGAAATAAAAATCATCCAAATATTATTATTATTTATCATAATACGTAATACCTCACAGTTTCATTAAAAATAACTTCATCGCGAAAACGATGCTTACGTTAATAAAATAATGCAATATCAAAAAAATGCAAGTTTTACTCTTTAAAATGACACAAGACTGCTAACTTATGCATTGTTCGGCTATGGAGGGTTAGTTGCCTTATTTGGATGTAGAGGGTTTGTTGGTTCCAAGCACCATTACGCAATAGCTCGATCTTCTCTGTAAACACATAGCGCTCGCGCTTTCCATATCACCAATGTCAGCATACTAAACATCGCTTAATATCACGTAATATACGTTTTACGTGCATAAATTGTTTATCAACAGAAGTATTGATTAATACAACTCCTTCGCATTTGAGAACAAATTACGATTTTTTAACATATTTCGGGAACATGCAAAATTAATGGGTTACTTTGTAATGGTGAAGTAAGTATTTTAACGTTTTAAAGCAGATAAATTTATTTATTTTCTAGGCAAAGTGTAGTGCAACTTGAGATAGGTCAACAGTTTATATAATCCAACGAAATGAAAAAAGTGTTAAAAAGATCTTATGAATCTTTTTTGGAAGCTTTAACTTTTAGCTTTTCTGTAAGCAGTATACCTCCTAGTTTGAAATAGACTTTAATTTTGCAGAACCAACAAAAAAATCAGGTAGGTTAGCGTCAGTTATCGGTACAAAACATTCTAGCAAGTACTTTTGGTAAGATTTTGTGCAACACCCAAAATATATATATTTATTAAAATGACAAATTATTATAAGCAATGATTATTTGCCGGAAACAAATATAAACTGACGAAATCCTCCGGGAAAAAATAAATAACAAGTCAAAATATTTGGCAAATCAAAATATTTCACCATTAAATGAAGATATAATATATCTCGACGCCACCTCGTGAGAAATTAAGTATTCCTACAAACATAAAATTGGTTGTTTTCAGGTGAAAAAACTAAAATAAGCAATTATTGTTGAATGAAATACTAGTATTGATATAATTATTTGGAGGGTTAAAAATAAGCCGACGTAGCTCAGTGGTTCCGTGCACCAGGGGGTTAAGAACAGTGAAATTGATAAACTTACAATGTCAGATCTATAAGTGTAACTGCCGATGCTTTTATACCGATCCATAAAACACTATGTCAATACGATATTGACGAAATCCGCCATCTATAGTCAAAATATGATTCCGATAGTCGGTAGACAAAAGCCGCTGTTTTTTGCGAGGACTCCAAGGTGTCGGATAAGCTGTGAATATGCACTACTTTTTGGATGTCGTTAATTATGCAAAATAACTGGCTAATTAATGAATGGAGGTGAACTAACTAAGTCTTTAAGTTGAAGAAATTGTATACGCGATTCACGGACGATCGAAACGCGATCGATTGATTCCGATTCAACTCGGGGGAGCAAAAGTTGTTAATCAAACCATGTTTACTAAATCGCTACAAATTCGTTGCTTATTCGTTTTATCGATCCAATATTGTAAAGTTATCGATATATACTGGCAACACTGGGGTAATTTGACATTCCGAATCATCAAACGTCATATATTTACGTACAAATATTAACAAAATGGGAATAATGAATTGAAATACTTACCTAAGTATGCTTTGGCAGTCCGTATTTACTTGTTGGCTTTAAAAAGGTCTTTATTCAAGTTGGTCAATGAGATCTTTAGTCATAATATTAGATATACGAAACGACCGTCTGAATTTCGGCTCTCCTAGTACGAACGAATTTAATTGATCGCATAAATTACGTCTTTCAATCCTAGGAGATTCGTTAATCTGCCTCCGTTCATTCATATACCAGTAATTTCGCATATAAAACGATTATAAAAAAAAATACGTACATCAACAGTTACCCAAATTTAACTGAAAGCCAAGGAGTCTTGACTGGCTTTCTTTGTTGGAATTTCTTATCAATGTGACCATAGATCACGAATTTAATCAATATCGTTTTGACATGGGGCTTTATCGATCGTCCTTCCTAAACCTCCCGACTGGCAATCAGAAGGTGCGGGTTCAATTCCTGTCGGCAGCATTTATTTTTTCCCGGAAGATGTTTCAGTCTAATTGTTGCTTTAATAATTTGTTATCTTTTGTGTTTTCATAAATCATTGTCTTATACATATGCTTACCTTTAATTAATATTAATTAACTAGAATGATTGGTGTATAATTTTAATGAAGTCATGGACTTCAATATTATTTTTAATTTATTTTTTACTCGCTAACTTAATAAGAAAAACAAGTAGATATCACAAACAAACGATTAAGCTCGTTTAAATGTTAAATTGTTTTTTTAATAAATCTGTAATAAACGTTTACAACACCATTTCAATATTTTCGTTGAATAAATTTTCATTCAAAGCACACAGCAAACTCTGTGACGTGGAAGCTGGCTTCATCCCCGTCTAGTCAATCGTCCCTTTGTGAACTGTTCCGATTACAGCGCGGATAGTTCCCGTGCGACGAGGCTGCATTCTGCGAAGGTTTATGACAGAAGTGCAATTCAACCGCACTACAAGTGCCACAGTTAATCAATAACACATTAACATGCGCAGTAATTTTACTTGTCAAGCTGCTAGTAAATAAGCAATGCACTGGAGAATTAATCTAGGATTTTGTAATTCCGATTTTAGAATAATATTATTTAGAATATTAAAAGAGAAGATTGATATTTTTTTCCCTTATGTATATGCTTAGATAAATGTATAAGTGTTTTAGTTCAACCTTCTAAATCTTTAACGCTTGGTACCTACTTGGCACTACTGCGTTGAAAATTATACAAATTAAAATGAATCCAGAGTAGTTGATACTCTCACAATTGCCCGGGTGGAAGACTAATACTCAGGTTGGAAACTTTGCTTGAACTGACTTTAGCTGTGTTGGGTGACTAAATTTGAAGAGCCAAAACAATACTCAACCTTCCTTTCCCCACTATTTTCAGTCTCACAATTTTGAATCTCCACTATACAAAAAGCACTTGAATATAAACCCCAGCTGCTCTCCAAGGAAAAATCACTGCTTTTATAGTTTGTACATGTGCATAAACTCAAATACCAGCAGAACGACTACTGTATGACATTTTATCGGCACTTTTATGGAGAAGATGTCGAGTTGATCGACCCTACTAAACCTGTGCAAAAGAAGTGCAGGGATAATGCAAGAAGCAACAGATTCCATCTAAAAGAGCGTAAAATATGGATGCCTGTGTCTTATTGAAGCAATGGGTCCCTGACAATATTAAGAAAATAAGTTTAAATGTATAACCAAATTTCCCAACAGTTGAAACTCTTTTTACATAAAAAGTAGAATTTTCAGTGAGAATTTTTGCAGATAGAGCAGTACCGTACATAAAAAATAGATAATTATAATTTTTAAATTAGAATTAATTATTTTCAAATTTTACATTTGTCTTCAAGTATCAAAATTAATTACGAGCAATGAAATAAATAATATCCACAGCAGGTGCTTTTAACGGTCCAATAAAACTCGAATGCAATCAACGAGTTTGCCTAAAAAGTAGTTGAAATCAACGGGTGAACATTAATGTTCCGCTGCCAGAGAGTATTTTACTGCCCCTACCGACTGCAGCCCTATTAAAATATCGTTAGCATTTTTATCTTTTAAACTTCAATTTTAGCATAATGAATCATAGAGCAGCAGTAGCAGCGAACAGTGACGTGGCTCAAACAAAAAGCTCTGCAAGCTACGAGTATTAAAAGTCGAGAAATAATGAGAAGTTCGTAATAAAATACACCCCACAAGACTTGTACTGCGACTATTAGGTGCCTGTGTGGTATTAAGTTATAATCTGTATGCAAAACGGTCTTCCTGCCTCGGAACATTTTGCTATTCTGTGGGACATGTTTTTAGGCGCTTTTTATCCTCCGCTTTGTAACATCCGTATTACACGTTGCCTGAGTATAGCCTCGGGAATTATATATTTATCATTATTTTATACTGCGGGCGAGAATGAGACCAGACGTGAGTTAGAGAACGGAATTATTATCAAGTCGCAATATTAACGGTCGATGCCGAACATTTTTCTCGAGGTGGACTAAAATTTTATTTGTTTTGGGTATTTTTGAAAGTTACTACAAATGAATTCAAGTCGTGTGTTTATTATGCAAAATAAATAAATAAAAAATACAGACATGTTTCAAAATATCCTAAGTTATTGTCTCAGCATGGGGGATCCCAGTGAGGATATCATTATCTCTATGTTTTGTCTCTAAACACTTATTACTTGAGGTATTCTCAATTAGGGAGGTATTAATTAACAGCTTGAACCATTTACTATATACTTAACCTTATGCAGATCGTTTGAAATAAAATACTGTTGTGCACCGTAATTAGACGGTTGGTATATATACTTTGTTATTATGTTGCAATTTTCTTAATATTAAACCTCTATCTGCTGTAAACTTAATGATGTTCGTAATTATCAGTATGTTATCTTCAGTTAATAAATAAATAAAAAATGTTAAGAAAGTAAGCTAAAATCCTTATTTTTATTAGTATGTACATAAGTACAGCCCTTTGTTAACTATATGGATTGTTAGTTTAGATGGTTTTCACAGCTATAAATGGCAGAAATCGTAACTAAAAAACAGGAAAATTTGCTTGGAGCAGCTAATATTCTAAGATTATTTTTCTGTAATAACTAAGCTAACAGCTTCAGCTCACATTGTTATTTGAATAAAGAGCTTTTAAGTTATGAGGTAACCACTAATTTGTCAATAAATAATACAAAACGTTACGCCATATTGTGCAATTAAGAACAAAGCTTTCGGTAGATTCATAGTTTTGAAATGCAGGCTTGTAATAAAAAAACTACTCAATTGAAAAGTGTGCTTATTACTAACCTATTTGCAGAAAGTAATATTTATGTTTACATTTAAAATTTTGAAACATATTTTGAGAAATGATTTTTTTTTTATTGTAAAATGGGAGCAAAAATAAAGCCGAATTATTCTGACACAAAAATAACAAACAATTTTAAACTTCTACAAACTGAACAGCAAGCAAGGTGCTTATTATTTCCTAGGCTTTAAAGCCGACAAACCAAACAACACGGTGTGTCGCGTGAATCTTTCCTCTCACATAATTACAGAATCTTCACAGGGTTACCCGGCAAGTACGGCCGTTGGGCCAATTTGTATGGCAACTACGCGCGCATACATTCCTGTTAGCGCGCCCTGTAATCCTAAAACTACACAGTCATTACATGGGAGCAATTTTGCCGACAAAGGACAAACTTCCTACGCGAGCGAAACAGCGACTGGAATTTTGCAAAATCTTTATAATCATAAAGGGAATGGAGTGCAGGCTTTTAGGATTTTGAATAATTTAGCTTGTGATGTCATAAGGAGATACTTTTTAATAAGTTTGTTTTTTTTTTAATTACTTAAGTACCTACTCACATTTTTCTTTTAAATTTTGTTTTTACACCATATACTAGGGATGGAATGATGGGGCCAAATATCAAAATATTTCCCCAAATTCAAATATCAACGAAATCGTTTAGGATAAAACATAAAACAATTATAGTTATTATGTAAAAGAAAATATGAAAATACATGAGAGTGGAATGATATGATAATTTTTCATTATAATAATTGCATGGTGAATATAATCGACATAGTTTTAGATAATGCACGCCAGTTCCTTTTGCCTTATAGAAATTAATACATAGTCGATTTAATGGGATTTATACTGGCATATTTACCACCCAAAGCCTATGGGCCAGTTATTTAATAGCATTTGAACATTTCATGAAATTTCAAAAATCGTTTTCAATTTTCGTGGAAGTTTTATTTAAATTCTGTCATTATATCATTGTGGGCCAGTTGCTTCACAGCAATGAAACAAGAACAGAACTTAAATGAAACTTTCACACAACTTCAAAATTGATGAAATATTAAAATTTTTTGAAACGATCATTTAATATGCATTTAATTTTGGTAATACAAACATCGTGTATCAACACTCCATCTCGGTGTTTATTTATTTTTTTGGACATTCACAGAACATTTTACTACAAGTTATATGGTTCTAAATCAAATTATACGTGGTTAATATACCTATTACGTATGTTCTTAAAATGTGTGAGTAATGATAACAAAGAATACTAAATAGGAAGAAAGTATGTGGACAGTGGATGAACCTTTTTTTAAATCAATTAGTATACGAAACTTACGAATTGTAATTGACTATTAATAAAAGTTTTTGCAATTTATGTGCAAATTGTTTTTAAAGGATATGTTGCGCTAGAAATTTTATTTAATTAGTTTAACACATTAGAAAAAATCATGAAAAATGTCCAGGTTGAACAATTTTTTGCAGTGAGTATATGTTTTGATTGTTGAGTTATTTGCTGAATGATTGTAGTTGGCTTCTGTATGAAAAAGCGTAGTACGCCTGGTACGCCTCGTTGGAACATTTAAACCAATGACAGATAAGGATTTTATTATTTAGCAACTTATATACAAGTTAGAGGTTGCATATCAAGATAATCACTGTATTTGGTAGTACATTTAATTTTGGAAGCGGGTAACCAACACTTCTTCCATAGGTCACCCCAAGAAACTCGCTACGTTTGGTGACTTAGTAAAGGTGCCTGCCCGTCAGCTACGTGGCAGCCCACTAGGCAGTTACCCTCTCCAGCTGGACTCTATCCATCACCTTGCACCGCAACGGTAAAAATAGATTCAGACATTCGTCACTCTTTGATTCGCTAACCCCCAGATTCCTACCCAACCCTCATCCGTTTTTCCTTCCCAGAACTTCCTCTCCTTCTTTTCCTTAAACTTATTTTTCTTGTCCTTCACACAGTATCCCCAAGTTTAAAACAAGCCAGCACAAAGGTCTTTTCAGACACAGGAAGCCCTGAAAGAAAATAAAGTTTCTCAAGGTCTCTTAAGAGACAATGTAATGACGTTTGATGTAAGAGCAAAAGTCAATATCAATGTTTGCATGTTTTTTTTATATGGTGTTGATATACGAGAACTTGTTTTTTATCTTACCTTCTTTATTTATTTTATATCTGTTGTAATAAGGATTGGAAGATGAATGGCTCACCAGGATTTCTCGTCCGAATTTATTTTATCTTGTCAACATGTCGGGCTCTCTTACCTGTGAAAAGAAAAAAATATATTATTAGCATTTTGATTACGCATACGTTCAGTGTATCGACATATTATGTATTCGAATTCTAAAGATTACTTTTCAAATCACTCGAAGTATTTACTGATTCAATAATCAATTTTGTTAAAAAGTAAAGAGTAAAGGTCGTGGTGTACTTTGTTTCATTTACATATTCTATAATACGGTTCCATGATAACTCAACACAGTGACAATTCAACACACTTTTAAAAAGTGATATAAAGTCATTAGAAACGATGAAAAAAAATTAACCTAAAATAACCTAACCTACTTAACCCAGTTAATGAAGTTTTTGTTTTATCACTTTCCATGACTTTATATAACTTTTTAAAGATGTGATGAATTATCATTGTGATTATTTATCCGGTCACCGTATAATACTCTCCCATAGATCGTAACGGAAATGTAATTGCAATCTGAAAGAAGCTGACTGAACTTACACATTAGATTCAGTAGAGTTGTAGTAATATTTATTTTAAATTCCATATCTCTGCTTCTTTCTGTGTCACAACTAAAAAATAGGTACTTTCCCATTTGCAGTTTTAAGCAATGAGATTAAGACTTGAAAGCCTTAAGAATAAACTTCTAATTACAAACTATTGATCTGAGATATTTATATTAGCTCAAATAATAAATAATCTAACACTAGATTAATTTTATATTTAATAAAGTTGCATTTTTATTTAGTGCAAATAGACGTATCTTCTTGTATCATGAATAATTCAATAATTAATTAATTACAAATCATATAAGTCTCTCTGAATCTAATTCTGCTTAAAATCCTGACATTAGTAGTAAGAAATCAATCAGATATTCTGCAACATTGCCTAATGAAATTAAATTGCACTGTTTTTTGTTGCCAAATTCTGAGTAAAAATAGAACAAGATAAAGAAAGAGCGTTGTCACAAACAATAAAATCTTACAATACGACTGGCTGTATCTCGCTTTTTTATTATTTTGAATACTGCGCGTAATGCCAACAAGTTGGTACAGATAAGTTAAATAGCCTGAATATTAATTAAACAATTATTATGAAACCTTTTACTGTTTAAACAGAGATAACCCTTTGCTGCTTTAATATTTACAGCTCCTCATGAATATATTTTTTTAAAGCACGCAATTTAAAATCAAATAATATCTTTGTAAACAACTTACACCTGCGCTTGGTATTAACCTGAAATTTGGGGTAGTAAATGCACCCCACGTTCACGCTTTAGATCTGGTATACTCTATGTGCACACCTTTTATAGCCGCAAAATGGCGTCCCATTTCTGAATTAAAATGTCGCTTGGACTGCAGAGGCAAGGTGGAAGAATTGTTACAAGGAGTTCATTTAACAAAATAAAAGATTTTTCTGCACTACAAGATAATTTTATTTTAATAATAGCTTAACTATTATTGAAAATATTATCTTGTGGATACACTACTTTTACAAATTTGCCTCTTCTAGTTAGATAATTGATTTTGTAAATGTACCAGTACATAGTGGCTTAAGTTCTTAAAATATCTACATAGTACATAATGTAGATATTTTAAGAACTTAAGCCACTATGTTTGGGAATAATCTAAAATTATTCGAGGTAGCTGATACACCCCCCGGTCTTGCTTTGGTATACTCTACGTGCACACATTTTATAACCGCAAAATGGAGTCGCATTTTTGAACTAAAATGGCGCGTCGGACTGCGGGGGCGAGGCGAGAGAATCGTCACGCGGGGTTTATTCAACGTAATTGCTATTACGACGCATTTTTCTGCGAAATCAGTAGATTTAAATTTGAGAGTCATTTAGAAGATTTCTTTTTTAATGCTCCGAGTAAATATCGAACGGCGTGAGGTGTGAACACCCTTCAGAGAGAAAATTAGATTATAGATTACTAACAGATGCGCAAATTACATGATTATTAATATTTCGTTTATTTTGTTGAATTTTATTATCGTTTAATACTCTGTTTGTGTGAAATGACATGATATATTTTTAGAGATTCGCCAGGACAGCTGGTTTCCCCTTGCTAGAAAAAAAACTTTTCAATAACAATAACATTGTAGGTCCACTATTTGGACGTGGATGTTTGTGATCTATATTTCGGGTAAAATGTATTCGCATTTTATATGTAAGAACTCATATTTCGCAAAACACTTTATAAATCATTTTAGCATTTTTTAATCATATGTATTTAACTGATTCCTACTAAAACTGTTCTTTCCTTCAAATGAGGAACAATGCCAAAATGTTATTAAATAATTATTATATTTTATTTTTTAAATTAATTATTTATGGTCAACAAAATAGTTGGCAAAACTGTATTTGTATTGTGTTTCCTTAAAATTTTTTTATTAAAGAAACTAAGTAATTACATATTAACATATTAAGAGATTTGAAAACTAGTCTTGTACAGAAGCGTCAGCTTGTGTTTGGAAGAGGAGTGTACATTACGTTATTCTAGTTATTTATAAGTAATTAATAATATAATAGGTATCACGTGCTGTAGTAAGTACATTGCAGTGAGAAAGTAAAAATAATCATATTACAAGTGTGGTGGATGTGATATAAATGTAAGTAGGTAAGTAACATACTATATATAAAAAAGTGATAAAGGTTATTTTTAAAATAAATTCATGTGGAATAAAAATTCTCTCACTGTGTTCATAAAACATATCTTAAAATTTCTTGAATTAACCGTAAACCTTCACACATTTTTTTCAAAACCTTTCTAGACGCAGAAAACATTATTTAAATCCTCATACAAAAAGTAGATATGAAACGACAGAATCCAAGTCATAAACAATAATTCCTTCCTTTGAAAGGTCCCCATTAAGTGGCAGGATTTTAGGAGAGGTCCGGTGGGCCCCACCTGAACAATGGACCCTTATACGTGGAATGTCCCTGGGGTAAAGTTTATTGCATGCATTCTCGTTTATTTGCCTCTTTTTGAATGGGATGATATAATACATCACCAGACCGGAATAATAATGCGGGCTCTTGATATATTACAGTTATGTGAATTAGTCTGATAATATGTTATGATTGTGCTTTTTATGTCTGAATTTCTATTTAAACTGAAATACTGTTCTATAAATTGCTGACGTCATAGGTTAAAGTAAGGAGTTCGAACTTTGCAACCACTATAGGAAACTTTTTTTTCTAAAATTAAACTTTTATCGGAGGTTTTGGCATTTAGTCTAAATTATTTTAAATATTAAACATAAAGTTTACACTGGAAATGGCGATAAAAATATTTAATTCATAAGTACTTGTACAAGAGAGTCACATTTGGAAAGATGTTAGACATCGCCCGAAGAAAACGGATGTATAAAGAAACCATGAATAAGAACACCAAATTAAAACCGCTATTATATAAACAACATACGTGATATTGACATGTTGAATGCTAACTTGGTGAATTTTGTGAGCCATATTGAATATTTAATTCAAACCTTTGCGAGTTAAATAATAAATACAAATAACTAACCAAACAAAAATCGTTTCTTTTTTCACAGGAGTAGGCAGAGAAGGCGGACTGCCAAACAACTAACAGCCTTACTGAAAAAACCACTTTAACCACTTTTATTAAACGGTGTTTTTGTTACACGTTGTATAAATAAAGTAAAAGTTACGATTCGAGTTAGTACTAATAAAAAAAAATGAACTATTTTAATTTTTACAATGTTTATTGCGACTTCGCGCATGCGCATTCTGATATTCTTTAAGCTCAATTTTTTTATCTTTTGAAATATCTTCACAAAACGAGTTTTGTTAATAAAATTGTCAATTTACTGTTATATTCGTATAATTCAACGTATTTACAACTTATTCGTGTTATTTTTCATCACGTTTGAAATTAAAACATTAAATTTTTTAAATTTTATATTTAAGTATATTCAAAATACAAAATGATTTCGAAATTATTATTATTTCAAGATTTTACAATAGAATAATAACCCCCTATGACTGGGTAAGCAATATATCTTATGTATCTTTCCATCAAATATTTTGTCAGTTTCTATTTTACGTTTCAATTAGCAAAGTTTTCACATACACGGTCGTTTAACAAATGAATAAAATATTCACCGCGTTTTTTAGTAAGACCGTAGATGAATAAATTAAATAATTCGAAAAAATCATGTACCTAAGGCAAAAATTTCTTTAAATGAGATTATAGGCTAAGTGCTTTTAAACATTATGTTTTTTAGCACAAAGTTAAGTCACGAAGAGGAAGTTGACACAAAATATGAATATTTCATAATATGAATTATTTATGGAATATTTTTTTTATGTAATGCATCTCTCTCCAGAGGGACATTAGGGGGACTCCATCCCCGTAGTCAGGGCGATGTGCAAGTATTGTTTAACCGACTTTGTTCGTAGTAGAGAGAATATTTTGAAACGTTTCTGATCTATTTTAATTACTTCAAAAAGTTAAGTTGCATAATTCGTGAGTTGTTTCTGGATAATATGTTTTTCTTGGCGTTTCTACAATCACTTGGATAGCACCATCTCTCAAGCCCCATAATAATTTTCAATTATTTTTGTTGATTGATAAGTATAGTTCTCAATTGTTCACGGTCACTTATTTAAGAATCATAAGTTAAGAGTGACAAATAAAGAGACTGAATTCTACTAAACGCATTTTGGTTAAAACTTTTTTGGTTTAACACAATTTTCCGCTATTCAAGAATAATAAGTCATTTTCACCCACAAATAGAAGTTTGTAACATCACAATATGTAAGTAAAATGTTGTATTTAAACTGTTTTGGTTCACCAAATACAAGACACGACAAATCTTTTCTTGTGCTGGGCATGTTTACGTGGCAGCAAATATGTGTGGCATCAAGAAATCGATGAGCGGGAGTGGTTTTGAGATTCATGCGCATCTCGTCTAAAACAATTTGCGACTGTTTGTTTCAACGGAAGTCTCTAGTTATAGTTGCAAGAGCGAGAAACTTAAATTGCGCTTTGTGGGGAGCTCTAGTAACATATAATTTTTTTTAATAAATTTAATTTTAACCGCGCAACCTGAAGATGTTATCGCAGGTCAATATAATTTTGTCTTTTTTCTCTCAAAGTATAGGGTCTAATTCTAAAAGCAAAAAAAATCACTTCGGCCTAATATGTAGGTACATAAAAATGTTTCACATTACTTAATTTCATAATATCCTTACAACATCACTTAATGTTTGTAAACTTGAGTGTAAACTTTGTACTTTCGACCATAATCGTATCTTCTTCCTGAAAGAATTTTTAAGAATAAGCAATTTGAGATTATAAGTTTGATGGATAAAAATTGCCTTTTCTCTGAATATCTTAGTGCATGCTAACGTTTTTTTGTTATTTTAATGATTTTCCACTAAGAATATTTTTTTTTTTAAATTTAATACTAAATTATATATTGAGATCATGCTAATAAATTTGATTATTTTGAAATTTTTTTTGCAAAAGTTTTGACAAATTAAAAACTTTGTAGGTACACGAAAAATGACGTATTTTCACTGACTATGAATATCGTTAAAAATGTTTAAGAATTTAATTTTTCTTATTATGATTATGGTATTAAAAATAAATAATATTAATATTTTCATTAAGTATAATTGATTTAAAAAAAGGTCTAAAACCACACATTCCAAAACGGTTCCAACTGGCTACATCTTCATAATGCAAGGCTTATCACCGGGGTACCCAAGTTTTTGCACATTTCGGAACACCTCCGAAATCTTCACTGGCTGAAGTGTCCTGAAAGGATCCAGTACAAGCTATGCTGGATGGTGTTTAAAGCTATCAACGAAATGGCGCCACCGTATATTACTGAGCTATGCATTCCGGAAAATACTGGTCTAAGGCAGTCAACTCTTAGATCAGCGACATCATTTGCAATTGGAAGGTTGAAAGAGCCTAAGCGAAATCCGAACACTAAGTTTGGTGATCGTGCATTTGGAGTATCCGGCCCTAAGGCTTGGAATAAACTTCCTATGGAATTGAGATGTATAACCAGCCCAACAGAATTTAGATCCAAACTAAAAACTCACTTTTTCAGACACTCATTTCCATAAATCCGTCATTCTATCCAAATATTTTTATTTTTTTATTTTTTTATTTTTTTTTTTATACCGTAATTGTTACATTATCTAGCGATTCCGTTCATTCAATTTTGCTATTGACTTGCCTACCAATGGACAATGGACAATATCAGCGGGAACATAACAAGTCAATCGGTTTAATTGTTAGCATATGAATCATCTAGATGCGTTTAAGATTGACGATTGATTTTATTCATTAATTTCATTCATTTAACATATATATCCAGCTAACAATAAAAACATCGTAATATAATAGAACTTCCTTCTTCTTCTGGCGTTAGTAAGATTAGATTGTTTATATTAACTTTAGCTGTAAGTTGCTAAATATGTAAATACTCGTACATATGTCGTTAAGATAGTAGTTATAGACCTTAGTCGTAAGTCACTAGATAGTAAGAAGGATGTAACCAACGTCCCCAGGCATGACGTCAATGCCGCTGAATACACGAATAAAAACGAACATGTCGTTTTGGTGGAAAATCGAAAATGGCCCTTTTTAAATCGTTGTGGTAAATATAAAATAAAAATACCTTCCTTATCGTAAATATTTTCCTCACTTTTTCGAAAATAAAAAAAATCGTGAAAATACTCTTATTCGCATCAAGCAGCTTTATTGAATTATAAACTGGTTTTGGGAGTCTTATTTATGTGCCGCTAGTAGCCTCTTAAGAATTAAAGGGCACTTTTGTGCCAATTTTTGTGATGAATAACTACAGGTATTGTTTTTATCAGAGCAGAAGATAAAATCGTCAGATGGCACCTATTTTTATTACTACGCGTTCATGATGTATTGTAAGACTATGATTATCATTAGTGTAATAAACTTTGTGGTAGAGTGGTGAGCTACTTGTCTCTGGACCTAAAATAAATCAACACCGTAATGCTGAGATATTGAAGTGTTCCTATAATATTAGTTAAAAAATAAATGATAATATAGGTAAGAAAATATTATGTTTACTCCAATCGTTAGGACAACTCGATTTCTTCCAATCCAAATTCAGACTTATCGGTGACAAAGGTCTTCAGGTCGTCGATCGTTAATTATTAAAATCAATAGTCAAAATCAATAACCAATCTGTAGGTTGATATCAATTATTTTCTTAGTTTTTTAAACTTGAACAGCCTTACTAATAAAAAATCACTTCACAGCAGTCAAACAGTGTTTTTATATTTTACTTTAAAAGTTCAAGTTGGTATCAATAAAAAAAATGTTTAACTCTGTTTTTCAAATTTCGCAACAATGTTTTTTGTTTCTGAAACCGCGGTTGACAGCTGTTTTTATCTTCTCAAAATATCTTAATAAATCGCGTTTTGTTTATAAATGGTCTATTAAATATTATATTCGTGTAATTTTTGTTTCGTTTTAGACAAGTAATTATGTAATAATAGCAATTGTAAAATCTACTTTCACGTTACGTCGTAAAGTGGGGTTGAACGGCTATGCCAATATTCAAATTGAGTTTTATGGTCTGTATCTAATCAGAACTTTATTAAAGAGATCTTTTTAATAACATAAATGCCTGATGCACGTGTTGGTAACCATGTAAGTTAAATAAACGTTAACATGCATGTTTGCCAAATAAACGTTTTAAAATGTGCAAGCAATGCGTTAAACATTTCAATTTGTTTGTTGTTGTTTCCTGGAAACAAAGGGCTAGTTCAAAAATTTTTGAAAATATATTTTTTGTATTAACAAGATAAAAAGTGAAGTGTTAGCTTACGTGCAAACTTCTAAATTTAAAAAAACTGGGTTTCTTTATTTTGATTTTTTGAAAAATGTTTGTGGTAAGTTTTTTTTACTTTTCTTCATATTTGAAATTAAAATATTGCGGTATTTAAATATTACAGAATATTTCAAATACAATAATCTAATAAATAATCTTAACTCTTTTGTAAAATATTATTCGTTATTTCGACATCTTCAAAATTATGAAATACATACGGGTACATAGAACATCTAAAATACCAAATTCCGAAATTGGACGAGAAATATTATTATTTCAACTTTAAACAACAGATAAACAACCCTCTCGACTGGATAAGCAATTTATTTATCTTATGTATCTATCCATGAACAATTTTATTTCAGTTTATATTTTAGTATTCAATTACTAAGGTTTTCACATACGAGGTCGTACATGGTCGTTTATCAACTGAAAAAAAAATCACATCGTTTTTTATTAAGACCGTAGGTATTTTGTGATATTTGTTTTCTATTTATGAATGAATATGGCTACCTATCTTAAAAAAGTTTAAATAAAAGTCAAATTATTTTTTTTGAATGGTCCATATCGTATCAGATAAAAGGAATATAAAACTCGTAGACTTTAGCACCATCTTTCCAAGAAATCTAGAAACAGAACTCAAATTCGTTAAAACCCTCCTCGGAACATTTCAATGAAATCCATAAAAGAAGAAATCAGTTCAGTGCTATCTTTGTTCCCGATTTCGCGTAATTACCATTTATCGAACTCACCCCATAAAGTGGGATGAAGGGGAGGTACCTTCATACTAGCGTAGCGAGATACCCACCGACGTAGAAATGTACTTTCTGGCGTAGCTAGGTACCTACCCGGTGTACCTCGCGCCCCCCTTGCGCAAATTTAATATCGTAGCCACCCCGAAATCGATCTGATGGCATTGTGCAAAAGGGCGCACGGATGGGCTAATGCACGCCAATATGTTGTTTTACGGGTTTTTGCGCTTTGTTTACGGCGTCGGAAGTACGTGTTTGCGACTGGCCTCACGTCCCGTCGAGTTTCTCGTTCCCCTTTTCCCAATTGAACAATGAACCTACCGAACATACTCGTATTCCGTTGGAAGAATACATACGCCCGCTCATTGGACGGCTGGACGGGTTGGTTGAGTTCGGCTGCAGTTCACGTAATTGACTGAAACATTCAATTTAGAACCTGCTTGCATGCTGATGGTGACAATATTATTAAATATACAATATACACGGTGTTATCTGACCTACTTGTGATTCCTGAAACCATTTGTAGTAAACAAGGAAGGTAGTCTGTGGTGACTTTTTAAATCTTTTTTCAATTATATTTTTCACAAACGAACAATATTCTTTCTTCTACATGTCGTCACTAGTCAATAACCCACGTAACTCTCAACCCTTACTGTCCAATGCCTAAAATGTTTTTAAATGCTTTAATTGATAAAAATATATATTCAAAGCATCAACGAAGACCCAGAACAATGTCAAAAATCACTGGTTGAAGTAAATCGGGTACGTCTCTTGACACCCTGTGTAAATCGATGTAATTTTCTATATGCAATATTCAATAATTTATAGATACGTTCTTCTTTTATGCATCCTTCTAAGATGAGCATCGATTGGAAGATGTATTGATGTTGTCGCTGTGTACGATAACAACATAAGTAAACATTGTTTATTAATTTATATACGTGGGTTTAAGACTACATGGCGATGAAGAGTTACAATCTTGAGGCCGAAGGCGGTTTTGAATATGATCATTGTTAGAGTTTTGTACAAAGTATTTTTTGTTGTTTAAGTTGTTTTTGGAAATGTATTTTAATTCTTTTTGGGGACAGAAATTTGATAAAAATAATTTAACTTTTATTCCGTACATTACATTGGCGTTGTACATTTTCATCTTTTACTTTTATCATATTTAATAAGTAAGATTGAATATGTATTTATTTTTCATGGTCTTCTTTCGGAAGTCTTTTTGCAAGACCCATTATTTTAGTTACAAACAAAATCGTACCGTCTTAGCAGGGCAGTTAAAATAAAGCATTTCTGTGTACTAAAAAGACTAAAACAGGCATCGTTGTGATCAAAATCATTATAACATTATTGAAATTCTAATTTATTAAGAACTAATTTTATATCAGTAAATAGTAATACATTTTTGACTTTGTTTCTCCGAGTGGGGTTAACGAAATGACAAATATTGTTTGAACATAGTTCAGTTCAAAGAAAACGGTCCAAACCATAATAGATTAAACGGTCTTGGAGTATTATTATTTTCCTCCACATAGATAATTTAAAGAAATAATATAAATCATATTTAATTTTAAATTCAATTTATTATACTATACCACCACAATATTGTGTTTGTTTCATAGTCATTTGAATTAGAATACATTCAATTCATGAAAAAAAAATACAGTGGATACATTTTTTTTATTGGGACTTTAACCGCCATGCTAGGGACGCCCCTGTTTTATGTTTATGGTTCCATTAAATGTTTCATTAATAACGTTAATTTTAGTATTAGATTTGACAAAACATTACAATGTCAGCTGTGAAAAGAGCAACACCAATAAAATAATTATCAACACTCGTCTGATAATAGTGCTTTTTTGTTCCACGGAGAAGACATGCTAAATAACTTAACCGTTCCATGTTGAATAGAATAAAAGTCCCCGCCTTCTGGATTAGCTATTACTATTAATTTGTTAGATTTTTCCCCATCGGACTTTTATATTTAAAAAAAAAATGGTGGGAGTAGTAAATTTCGGTTTTGTTTCAGTAAGCTCCTGCTCAATTTTCTCCTGGCGCACCCCAATTCCAGTTCTAGCTCCCCGCAGTCTACGGTACCTCAACTTTATTACCCTCGTAAATATTAATGATGCAGATGAAGTTAATGTTGCAAATTCCTCCATAACCTGCCGACTAGTTACTAGTGGAGCTACTTAGGCTTGCCCCTGCACAATGCCCTCTGTGCCATGTCGGGAATCACAAAAGAATATTTAAGGAACTATTGAAAATTATTTTAATGAATTTTCATATGAGTGTTCTATTTGTTTGACTGATTAAGTGAAGATTTTCTGGAAGGTTGAGTACTTAGGTCAAAACAAGTTTTATTTTTATTTGTGTGGCAGCAATGCATTGCAATTGTTATGATAAAGATCTAATGTTTTAATCGAGAAAGTTTTCATATTTTATAACAACTCTTTCTAAAAATACCTGACGAAAGAATGAAAGTCAATACAGTTTTTAGATAGTGTATCTAAGTTTTATTCTCTAAATTTCAGTTTTAACCGAGATCATAAATAATACCTTTCAATTGAAAACATTTGTGAAGATTGTCAAATTAACAATTTTGATTTGCCTATACAATTCCATACAGAGTTTGTCCTAGTTACTTTACATATCGATGCCGGAAAGGCAAAAGGGCGTTAGAGACAATTTAGTCAAAAATTGAGTTAAATATACAGTTTTGATCAAACAAAATTTTAATTAACACTGTATGATTCACTCATTTTTGACTAAATTGTCGCTTACGCCATTTTGCATTTCCAGAGACGATATATTAAAATATATTTATATAATAAACGTTACACCCCGCTACTGGTATCTCCAAATTAATAGATTATGATAGAAAATTATCATGTTAAGATTTCTCAATATCTAAGGATATTTGCTCAAACTGAACCAGTTACAAGTCTAAAATAATTAAAATAAGTGGAATTAATGCAAAGATTTATTTTATTCATAATTTTATAAAGAATTTTTAAGGAAACAAACTCTCAAAAAGAGAAAAGTAACACATTTTGCATGTTTAAATGATTTCTATTAGAAATGTATGAGATTTAAAAAAAAATAATCTAGGCCATTTGCGTGCTTTCTAATTTAGTCATTCATATACATTTTCTCAGAATTCAGTTTATTACAGCAGGTACGAATTTGATTGATTTGTTAAAGAAAATATGAATTATGTTCATTATATGATTTGAAATCAATAGATGTTCGCTCATCCATCATTGATTTAAATAATTCATCTCGGCCAAAATCTCAGCACGCTTCTGAGTTATACGATTTGTAATATTGTAACATTTTCAATGGAAGTTAATTATATAATATTCCTGAGACGGAAAATCGGAGTTCTCATTTTCATAAAACGACATGACACGATTATGTAAATTGAGTTCGCAAAGCGAAAAATTACACAAATTTCCCGTTCTCAAAATTATTCAAATTCAACCTCAGCTGTTACAAAAGTACCCAACATTTTGTTTCAAACTATACCACGGAATCAACTTTCATAATAATGGATAAAATATTATTTAAATAACGGTATTGGTTTTGAATTAAAGTCGTTTACATAAAATTTTGAAACGGGCATAAATTTAATGTCTTGCAAAACAATTTTGTGCTTGTGTAATTTAACAAATCAGTATGAAGTTTCGTTTTTCTTTTGATTCGGAATTTTACAAAAGCATCTAGTTATAACTAACTTTATTTTGTTAAACTACGCAGAGTTGGTAGGATTATTATACTATCGGTATTAAACATTTATCAAAAAAATCCTGACTCAATGCTGTGCAGAAATGGGTGGCCCTTTGGAAGACTACATTTTAGATTACAGGCGTCATGTAGAAATGCCATACTTGTTCTACTGGTAAGGAATTTGCATCATAGTCGGGAAACAAAACAATTATTTCTATTATTTCATTATTTCATTATTATTTTATTATTTCTATTATCCAATAGTATTATAAAATCGTTGACAGCCCTGTTTTACTAAAGCCAAATTGCAATACTTGCCCAGCTATTCCAAGTAGAATTAATTTTCAAGGCAACAATAAACTCACTACTAATTACTCTTTTATAATATTTTACTAGATTATACATGTGAATCACTCGTGAGTCACTTTTTTATACATATTAATATTCTGTTCAAATAAAATATTCTCTGTTATTATATATAACATTCTAGGCTTTAATAGAATTAACTTTATATTAATTACTATTCATTATCATAAACACCTCATACCTCGATTTATGTCAGGTTTTATACAAACCTAGTAATTATTCAACTATTTTTATACTAGTAGATATTTATTTTAATTATGTATTGTTTAACTGCACTTCTATTAACAACTGTATCACTTGCAACAATATTTTTGTGTACACATTACTTGTTCTGTGTATCTTTTTATTGTATCACTCTATTGTAAAACCAATTTTATGGCGTTTAAATAAATAAATAAATAAAAAGTATTGTATAGTGGAATAGCCGAGTAGGTCATTATTTTAGCAATAAGTCGGTTTACGATTATGTTCACTATGCAAAATAACGTATTTTCCCGCTGTTTCCATGCTTTCAGCACGCCATTAATTGCAATAAAAATGTAAGATTATTAATTCCGTAATTCCTTCAAATTACTTGCACGAGAATTGCCATATGAAATAACGAATGCCATTGCGGAATTAAAGCATTCTATGTTATATCGGTGGGTTGAGCACGAGGTAAAAATGCCAATGCATATTTTATTAGGAAAAAATCTGGCTAAATCCTTATCCGCCATCGAGAACTAAGTATCATATTTACGGCTCTTTTCTCTCCTGGACTCTAGTCTTATATTCGGGGGTAGTTGCCAGTTTCCAGTTGCCAGTTACCACCCCCAAAGCCACCCAGTTTCCTCCCCAGGCCATTCGGCTGAAATATAGGTCCGCTGTCGGTGCCCGCCGCAGCCTTCGCGTAAACCTTCTGAAGGGCCGTGAAAGAACCTCGCCAGGGATGGACTTATTTTTTTAAAGCTCGTGGGTCAGTTATTTATTTTTAAGGGTGAAAATACCACTGTGGATTGTCTGAAACAAATACGCACTCTCAAGAATAAGTCCAACTTATGGTTTTTTAGAAGGGTAGAATGTTACACTTAACACTGTTAAAGTAATTAATTATAATGAGACGTAGCGTTCGAAAGAAGCGTATTTACGTAAGCAATACACTGTCACGGTAAAGTCTCATAATAATTACACGTAGAATATACAAAATAACTGACTTGGAATTCTAAATGTTAAATGCGATCAAAACTTTATTGGTTTGTTGATTTTATGTTATTTTCTAGCTCGAAATTAGCAATACATTATGTCATATAAACGATGAAAAGCTAGATTTTCCAAAATCTCTTCATCATAGTATCATTTTATATAGCTACAAACTAATAAATTGGAGTGTTTTTTTTTTAAATAAGAGAAGTCCAGTTTTGTTTAATGTATGCAATCTTACTTAATTATTTATATTTTTATCGTATACTTAAAATAAACTGATTTTTTAAATGAATTAATTTTATTAATAGTAGACATTGATTAAAAAATAGTTAAATCCAAGCAAATCCATTGCTTTCAGGTACACTACTATAATATGGTAAATTAAGGCAATTTATTTTCTTATAATATGTTACTTGGTATAACTATCTCACCTTTTGTTACTGGCAGCGTCTTATCTTTCTTTACCCCTGGTTATGAAATAAAGAGATAACGGTTAGAGGTGTTAGACTGTTTGACATTTCCAAACCTTTTCGATTCTGGAAAATTTTGCAGATATCTGTGCGAGAAATAATAATTCAGACTTCTCTGAATATTACTATCTGAGAGGATAAATATACTCTCCTACTACCTGCTTGTTATATATGGGATAAATTTAAGACATATTATTAATATCAGGAGGTCGCATGGCTTTTATATAGATTTCTTTTTTCTGCTATCGGAGTACAACAACGTGTTTATAAACGTCAGCATTTATACAACGTTTATAACCTCACAAATGGAATGACAATTCTCTCATAATTTTGAATATGATGCAAATCTGCGTTTTGATTAGTTTCGTGAGTTTTTGAGTTTTAATTATTTAAAAGAATACCCACCTGCTTTTAATAGATTTTTTGAAATGGAAAAACTTGCATTTATACGAAAGAAAATTTGCAGAGTTTGCATTTCAATTGTGGTAATGTTCTACCAAAGTGCACCTGCTTTACCTTTTGCTACTTTTGTTAGAGTGCATAATAAAACTTTCTTTATTTTTTTACTGAACATAATTATTTATTAGTCCAGTTTCTAGGAGACTCTTTCTCGTCGTGAGATAATAAAAACACATATCTCTACATGTGACTACAGAATCAAGATTGTTTAAAGTCAGTACTGCTGTTAAGTTTAATAATCTTATAGTCGTGAAATATTTGTTTTTCTCGGAAATGTGTAGTGTATGTTCTTGCTTTTCCTCGTTCTAATTTTTAGTGCTTTAAATTGAACTATTAAATAACTTAAGCTCGGTACGATTAACCTTAAGCATATGAAAAAGAATAATTGAAAACAGTGGAATTTACAGAATGTTCCAGCAACGAATTATTTCTTACTTCTATGAGTACACACCTACGCTTTCTGTAAAAAGTTGTGGCGGCTCATGACTTTTGGATGTGTTTTAAGATAGAATTTTTAAAACTTGGCATTAATTTTTAAAACATGGCATTATCGACGTTTTTTATTTTCAAAAATTCGGTTTTATGTAAGAATAATATATTCAGGAAATCGGTGCAATGTACTGCCAAGCTTAAATATCCTGGAAATTTTCATAAAAACACCGAATTATTGAAAAAAAATCTTTTTGTGTTAAACATCATCAATAATGTCGAATTTTTCGAACACTGTTACCTTCAAAAGTCTCGAGCGGCCACTCTTAACGACCCATGTTTTCATTGTCAACGTACCTCTGTGTTACCTTTGAGGCATAATTTGGTCTATTACTAAGGCCCTGATATCTTTGATATCGCTTAGTTTTATATTTTTTATTATTTTCTAATACATTTAAATGTTCATTATAAAAAATCAGAGAAACCCAGTTTTTTTTTTTACTTTTTTTATTCTTTGTCATGAAATTGAATTATTCTTTACACAAATTTTATACGAATTTGAGTTTAAAATAGGGTTTTTTGTTCTGAACTTGATAATAAATATTTGTTTTTAAATTAGTTAGTTTATTAATTAGCAGTAATTAAAAAGTAGTAGTAAATATAAGTTTTCTTTTAACGCTTTATTTCAAAGTAAAATAAACAAGTATTGATACATTGCTTTCAGGTGCACCACTACATAAAAATGTATGTTGTTATAATATGTTTTTTGATATTTTATTATATAACCTTTTGTTCCTGGGAGCGTCTGAATTTCTAGGCACGACTGAATTTTTTTCTGATTTTTTGTTTAAATTTTTTTTTGATACTAACTTATATTGTCTTCGCTGATTTAGTTATATGTTGAATAAAACGTGTCATTAAATAATAATGTCACAGTTTTCATGAATATATTGATGTAAGGTGTAAAACAAATGCAAACTTAATTCTACATATTGGCAATACAAATTAAGATGCCTGTTTGAGTTTGCAAGTTGCGCAATATTTGAGTATGCAGTGTAGAAGCATGGGCAGAGGCAGGGCCGGAATATGGGGAGATGTGACTTCACCCAAACAGAGGGAGCAAGTTCGGTTCGGCGAAGAAGCGAAGTTCTGAACCAAGTGGGAAACTTCACAGATTCGGTGCAGTTTACAGGATGAAATAGCAACAGACTCAGATTTCCAACTAAATGTGGGCGGATTCTGGTGTTAGTGCTCTATTTTCATAAAAATATATGAATAAAGATATTAATTTATTGCATTATGTGCCTTACAAACTGTTAACTAGAAATGCCCTTTACGACAGATGTAGACATTTTTGAAGTTTCCATTAATCTTAAAAAGAATATAATAAAACCATACGTAACAGAAATAAGGGAGGTGTAGTTGTGAATGAACTCGCATGAAATCGCGCTCTAATGCGCGTGTCGCAAACTCAGTTGATTTGTAAAAAATATATAAATATATTTGAATGCACATAATTGTACATTTAATTTATATTAAAATAAAAAACAAAATAATTTTATATACTATTTTATATATCAATTTAAACACCGGAAAAATAAGTTGCATTGATGACAAAATCAAAACATTGAACACTGTAAATAAATAATTAGATAAAAATCTTTTCATTTTACATGATTTTTTTCTCAATACAATTTACTTACTACAAGAAATACTTGTACCTTTAATTTTATAAATAACTAAAATAATGTACTGTACACTCCTCATCCAACGACAAGCTAATGATTCCACGGAGGAGCAGTATTAAAAACTCATTATATGTGGAAACCTAATTTAAATACCATTTTACATTTCTTATTTCTTCAAAAATATGTAAGTTCATTAAATGATACATTTTTTCTTCATCTAACTTATTCCAATTATAACACATAATAATAGAAATATTTTCATGATTTATATAGTGCCGTTTTCGTGAAAAATCACCTCAAGGGAGCTGTTTAGGATTTTTTGTTTCACAAAAATCATTATACAGAATATAATTATTTTTAATATTTTTCTTCTTTGTTGAACACACTTTTTCTCACTCTGCTCTTATTAACATTCTTCTATGCTGCGGAAATTTTCACTCGAATGCTTCCAGTTTTGCTGGTTCATCTGAAACAAGCAGCTCTATGTAGGTCGAAAGGCAGTATCATTTAATTTGTTTTGACTTTTATTTATTTGAAATCCGACATGTTGCGATAATTGGAACAGTCGCATGACTATCATGCATTTGTAATGATTGTTTTTATATGCAAAAAAACATCCTTCGTTGTTAACTTGTTTTTGAGATCCAGTGGGGTTATTTTTTAATTTTAATTAACACTATAAATTATTTTTTTAACATTAATCAATATTTTGGTAACTATTCGGTTGGTTAAATTAGCTCAATAAATTCGTGTATTATTTTTTTCACATCCATAGAACCAATATAAATATATTATTAATAATATGCTTTTATTTGAATAGGGGAGACCTGTCCAAAACCGTATAGCTAAGGCAGAAGCTCTGTAGTTCAGTAATTAAAAATAAAATAAGGTTGATAGTAATTATTTTTTATTAATAAATTTAATAAGGAACAAAACATAGAAGAAAAATTTACGAAAATCTTATTCGTAAATGTATTTAAAAAAAAAAACAAAACCTCTAATTTTTCCGGTTTTGCCCCCGGGGGTGGGTAAAACCGTATACCATATACAGTTTCTCAGTTTTGTTGAAATTATGCACTATTTTGTTGGATTCCGCCAACTCGAATGCTAAGCTTCGAAGATCTTTGTAAGTTATCCCAAATAGGCGACGTTCCATGGTAAGAACGTGATCAACGAGTGATTTCGGCACTCCGTAGATTTCTGATGCTTTTAGGTAACCCATAGTTCCTGGGACGACACTCTTAATGGTTTTCCGTATTCTAGTCTTGGCTTGTAGTTTTTCTTTGGTAATTACGAGGCATGATGATAACGTCTGTAAACAAATAAAAAAATGCTTAAACGAAAATACTCCTGGTCAAAATCGTATACTGGCCGGTTTTACCCCGTACGGTTGTGCCCGATAAACTTCTATTCACACATTCTTTCACAAATGTTAAACTTGTCACGAAAATCACCCAAATGTTTTACTTAATCAAATTTAAAATATACATAATTATAGTATGTGATATGTCACTCACCTGCAAATGATATAAACTTCACTATTAATTATTTCAATAACCGTCAAATTAGATCAGATCACCGAAAAACTAAATAATCGTATTATCTTGCCAGCGGGCAGGCTTGTTTTAACAAGTTTCTGCTGACTTGCGTTGATTTGGGGGCTTAACATGGTCGGAATGCGTGGAGGGAATATTTAAAGAAATAAAGCTTTTAAAGAGAAATACGATTTTACCCTGGTATACGGTTTTGTACAGGTCTCCCCTACATCTTATACGTGGCAATGTGGTCACCGTATCAGTAACTAATAACGAAACGCCTAGGAGCAGATTGCAGCGGAAAGAACTATTTCTGGTTCATCGGTTCAGCGTGATACAGACGGTTAATTAGTGGACGTGGTAAAAACCACGTGAGCCGAGTACGTAAGGGACGCTATAATATCCCCTTATATCCTTTTCAGCCCATATATAACCTACCCCCCCTGAGTCGCCCACAGCTGATTTCATCGCCCCTCACGTGGGGTGTTTGTATAAATGGCCTACCCCGCGGCGTATAAATGTTGTCACACACTTAAGTCGTGCCTTTTTCGACATCGTTGTATTTGGACTTTATGCTCATGTGTTTGTGGTTTATTGTTATTTAGTGCCCATGAACTGAATTTAATTATTATGATTAATGGTTATTACAAGCACCAATGCGCAATCCTACAAAATTGCATGTCATTTAATAATCATTAGAATTAAAATACCCTTTAACTCAAATCGAGAAGATATCTTAATGATTTTTTTTCAATTACGTGTTCTTTTTACTTACTGCTACTTTAAGTACACTTTAGTTAAAGATTCGGTTATCAATATTAGCCTTATTTGAAAGCGGTGCATCTTCAAAACGTGTACTTGACCCACTGGAAATTGCCGCATTGACGTCAAGTAAATATAATTAGTTGCTTTCTGGCTCTATTTAATTTGCAAAATATTTTATTAAATTGCTCAAAAAAAATGTGTTTTTGACAGCTTATCAGATTTTATAACAATTCTCGAATGAACACAAACTTTTCTGCAGACCGTAAGGTATGGCTGGATTCTCTGTTTAAAAATGTAAGAATCGATAAGCCACCAAAACTGGTACTAAATTTTCTCAAAAGTTCCTGTTACTGAAGTATATAACGAAGCCTAGTAGCTTTTAGTGAGAAAACCCCAATTTCTGGAAAAGCCTTGATAATTTCTGTCCCCTAATGGTAAGGTCGACTTTGCTATCTCCTCCCTTTAACGAGTTGTGGGCTTTTGACTCTTTTGATCTTACCCTCTCAAGATCCAGCCCCACGATGTTTGCCAGAAACAAAGGATATCATTTATATTTAGAATAATAATTTTCACTTTTAAAAAATAAAAGAACGGTGCTCGTGTAAATAAATATTGGAAACCATCGAAGCATTTTTAAATATTTCATCCAAAAATCATGTATATCACTATCGAAATTTTCTTTTTTCCTCAAAGGTTCATAAACATGGTTAAAAAATGTAAATAAATAGATAAATATGTAATTATAATATAAATAAGTTTAAATAAAATGTAAATAAATACATACATATGTAATTTCGTATATCCTTTGTATGGTAAACGGATAAATCATCAAAATGATAATTCATCACATATTTAAAAAGTTATATAAAGTCATGGAAAGTGATGAAACAAAAACTTTATTTACTGGGTTAAGTAGGTTAGGTTAGGTTAAAAAAAAAATTTTTTTCATCGTTTCTAATAACTTTATATCACTTTTTAAAAGTGTGTTGAATTGTCATTGTATTGATTTATCGTGGAACCCTTTTGTATATAATATATCCTTTGGCTAAATAAATACATTTTTTTAATACAATGAAAGGAAATTTTACTAACTCATAATAAATATTTTTGTATAAACATGTCGATACATTAATTGTACATAATTACATATTGACGCCGTAGGTATGAAGTAAATTTGCAGTTTTCCCATTGATATTATTTTTTCCAGCTAAAATAATTATGTACCCACGTATCGCCAAACAAATTTTATGAACACCCTTTCGAAAATAAAAATGACATAAAAACATTTAAACTATAAATAGATCAAGCAATGTTTACAATTTGTTGAATGTGTGAACGTAGGTATTTATTTTTACTAATTTCGTACTTAAAATATTTTGTTATCACGAGACTCATTCTTCGTAATCTAGTGTGATAATTATATTGCGTTTTTTTTATTATATTCATACTTAAAAATAATTTACTCACGTTTCGATGTTATGTTTTGTCAAAAGTAATATTTTAAAAACTTCTTATAGTGAGTGAAATATTTAGGAATGCTTTTATAAAAAAATATCCAATTTCACAATTAAAAAGTAGTAAAGTTTCATGTTATGGTAAAAAACTCACAATATCAAGACTTTAAATATGTATGGCTTTATGTGGCTTCATTTTTGAGAACTAAAGGTTATATATAGGTTATAGATAAGTATTTCTACGCGATTTAGTTAAATAAATATAATTATTTTGTTCAAGCTTACTGCATTTTAATTGATAAATAAAATGAAGTTGTTTATACGTACATAAAGTAAACATAATTTATTTTAATACTTTTAATGAGAACATAAGTATCCATAACAAATAATATATATACATCATCTTGAATCATTATTTCCAAAGAAAAAAGAAGTAAATACATTGTTTATTGTTGTGAGTTAGTAAAATTTCCTTTCATTGTATTAAAAAATGTACTTATTTATCCTAAGGATGTATGATCTACGAAAGATAATAATAATTGGGTATAAATTTTATAAGATTGTTTTTTTTAATGTTTAGAAGTTTTTAAAATTCTGTTTAACCTTGTTTATATTATAATTACAAATGTATGTATTTATTTTCACCGTGTTTAACCTTGTTTATATTACAATTACATATATATGTATTTATTAACATTTTATTTAACCTTGTTAATATATTTTTTTTTTAATTATTTATTAACCAATAAATTAACATACATTTTTTTTTGGTATAATCCACCTCACTAGGCTGAGCCTGTTCTGAGGTGGCGGGAGTTTAATTTAATTTTAGATAATGCGAATTTACATAGAATCAAAGATGTAAATAAAAAGATATACATAAAATATAAATAAAAAAAGATATATAATAATTAGAAAGAGAAGAATTTTAAAAAGAAAAAGAAAAACATTAGAAATAATGAAAATACATATAAATGAGTGAGAACAGAAGAGAAAAATTCAGGCGTGGAGTGTGCTATAATTTATGGTATTGTAGATGTTATCTGTCCGCAGTATACAATGCCTTTGTTGACTATCCATGTGTGGATTTTGTGTCTTATATTTACACTTGTTGCCAGGTCTTTAATATCTTTTTCCATTAAATTGAAAATTTTTGGGGCCAGATTATGAAAATGTCTTTGTCCATAGGTGGTATTTATCTTCGGGGTCATGTGTTGATGTCTGTTTCTTGTTTCGTAATTGTGTTGTATAGTATGATGGTTAAGTTTGTCTTTTTGGTAATATAGAGTTATAATTTTTATGTATAGTTGCTGTATGTTCAGTACGGTGAAGTCCTTAAATAACTGTATTGTCGAGAATCTGTAAGGTTTTTTTGTGATAACTTTAATTAAGGCTTTTTGCGCTTTGACAAGAGGGTCCATATTAGTTTTAGCAGCACCACCCCAACCAATCATACCGTGAGTGATAATTGATTGGGCTAGTGCGTAATATATTGTTTTTAGAGTCTTCGTTTGCATTACGTTTCGTATGTTCTTAAAGAAATATATCAGTTTTCTAACTTTGCCCGCTGTTTTATTTATTTGTTCTGTCCATCTGAAATAGTTGTCAATGTAAATGCCTAAGTATTTAATTACCTGGGTTCGTGTTAATGGGTTGCATAGGCAGTTGTTTTTAGATGTGCAGTCATGAATGGTTAAGTTTTCATCGAGTCTTGGTTGTCGTCTGGGATCTATGCTAAATGTCATGTACTTTGTTTTATCTATATTTAGTGTCAGCAGATTATTGTCCAATCAATATTTAATCTTGTTTATTCCTTCAGTTGCATTTTTATATACACTTGTCCAAGAATCCGAAGTAAAAACAAGAACAGTGTCATCCGCAAAGCATATAATATCTCCACTTATGTCAAGCTGACATAAGGAATTAATATATAGTAAGAACAGGATGGGTCCTAATGTACTTCCTTGGGGAACTCCGTAAGTTATGTATCTATTTGGGCTTGTTATATTGTCTACTTTTAGTGAGTGGCTGCGGTCAGTTATATATGATTTGAACCAGTTATAAGCTGAATTTTTAATTCCTATGTTTTCCAGTTTTTTAAGGAGGATTTTGTGGGACACTGTATCAAAAGCTTTGCTCAGATCCAGAAATACCGCAATGCAACTTTTTTTTTGGTCAACATTTTTTAGAATGGTCTCTGTTACTTTTAATATTGCATCTTGTGCTCCCATATTCTTTCGAAAACCATACTGGTTTTCTGATAAGATCTTATGTTTGCCTAAATAGTCTACAAGTTGGATTTTTACTAGATTTTCGAGTACTTTAGTGAGCACATTTATAAGTGAGATAGGCCTGTAGTTTGTGGGATTATTTTTGTCTCCAGATTTAAAAATAGGCACTATGTTTGCACTTTTAAAATGGCTGGGGAATATACCGCTAGTGATACTGAGATTACAGATGTATGTGAAGGGAAGAGCAATTTGATATTTTATTTCTTTTATAAGTTTCGTGTCAAGTTTGTCGAGTCCAGTCGCACAATCGTTTCTCAGTTTGTTTATATGATGTATTATGTCTTTGGTTTGTAATGTTTTAATTCTAAATGTATTGATATCTGGGGCAATCGTGTTGTATTTGTCAGCAAGTGTATGTTCATCAGTGTTCATTTTATTCAATAGTTTTCGGGCTAATGTTTGACCAATGTCTGCAAAGTAATTATTTAATGTGTTAGCAATATCAGTCTGGTTATTTATTATTGTATCATTAACTTTTATTTGTTTGATTTGTTGTGCTGGTTTCCTGTTTGTGTTGTTAATTTCCTTTACAGCGTTCCATAATACCTTCGGGTCTTCTTTGTTTTCTTCAATTTTTCGTCCATAATATTCTTCTTTGGTTCGTTTTACTATCGATCGGCAGATATTCCTGTATTTTTTGTAGTAATTTTGGAGCCTTATGTTATTCGGCGAGTTTGATGCCTGTTTATGTAGTTTATCGCGCTTATGTAAACATTTCACCAGGTTGTCGTTGATCCAAGGTTTAATTTTTTTATTTTTGTGGACCAGCGTTCGGAAGGTTGTGTATTTTATCACATTCACATTTATTTGTTCGATGAAAATCTTCATTGCTACATTAACATCTGTTTCATTTAAAATATTTGCCCAGGTTATGGAATCAAGAGATGATCTGATAGAGTCATAATCTGTGTATTTCAGTTGCCTTTTTTTTTGTTGATTGTCGTTTTTGTCGTTATTTTTCTTGGAAAAGGCTATCATTGTAGCAAAGTGGTCAGTTACTGTTGTATTTATTATAGTTGCAAAGATATTAAATTTTGTCCTGACATAAATATGGTCTATACATGTTTGCGATATAGGCGTGACTCTGGTAGGTAAGTTGATAGCAGAACGAAGACCGTAGCTTGCAAGAAGACATTCATAGTCGTCAGCTTGGTGGTGCCTGTCTCCAATTATATTAATGTTCAGATCTCCAGCTATGATGCAGTTAGTGAATTTGTTATGTTTTTGAAGGTTTTCGTTCAGTGAAATAAGGAATTTTGATATGTTACTATATGAAGGAGACCGATAGATAGCGATGATGACAACAGAATCAAGACATTGTATGCACACACTGTTTGCTTCTAATATAGTAGTGGGAATCATTGAGCCAAAAATAGAATATTTTGTGTAAACTATCACTCCATCACTACGGTTTTTGTGGTTTTTTGATGAGAAAACATCGTAGCCTTGTATGTTGGGCGCAATGAAGTCGTCATTAATCCAGCATTCGGTAAGGATGATGATATTATAATTACATATTTATGTATTTATTTACATTTTGTTTATCCTTGCTTATATTATAATTACAGATGTATGTATTTATTTACACCGTGTTTAACCTTGTTTATATTACAATTACATATATATGTATTTATTTACATTTTGTTTAACCTTTTTAATATTATAGTTACATATTTATGTATTCATTTACATTTTGTTTTATCTAGATTATATTATAATTACATATTTATTTACTCCCGTTGACTAAACGGGGCAACGGAAGGAGGGAAGAGGGTTTAAACAAGGAAGGTTTAAATATTAACGTTTGAAAAAATTAAATTTTTATTTTCATTACGTTACTAAGAATAAACGACACTCCGCAATCAGTTATACAAACTGGTGTACACAGATCTCATTCTTCTCCCAAGCTCACATATAAACTACAAAATATAGATATACTTTCTAAAAAATATTTAACTTATAGGTAATAAGTATCATGTAAATCAATCCAAAAGTATTTAGTATTAAAAGTATAAGAAAACTTTAAGTTCAAAGAACTTGAAAGTAGAGTGCCTATAGAGAAGGTTGTTGTATAATGACTTAAAATGGTGAAAATAGTTGTTTACAGCAAGCATAAGTTTCCAGAATAATTTAGTGAAATAAATAAAAATCCAAGAATAATAAAATATTTACGATGTACATTTAATATCTAAGAAATTTTTCTTTAAATTAAAAAAAGGAATACGTTTTAAGATTTCGTAATAATAAATCTGTAAATAATGCGTTGGCTGAAATTACAGTGGTAAGAAAAAATCATAACAAAATAACGTTGAATACTTTGTAATAGCTTTTTTAATATGTGTACCTACATAAATATTTCGCTAAGCGAATAAATTAAAGTCATAAAGAGCTGTGTTTAAT
This sequence comes from Hesperophylax magnus, assembly GCA_026573805.1. NCBI lineage: Eukaryota > Metazoa > Arthropoda > Insecta > Trichoptera > Limnephilidae > Hesperophylax > Hesperophylax magnus. The sequence goes on from JAIUSX010000022.1 coordinate 3,745,416, forward strand.
TAGCCATATTTCCATAATCTTCTCCATTTTAAGCTTTCATCTACCAAAATAGCCTTGAAAAGTTTTCGACATTACAAAGTTTGCAAATTATTTATCAGGGCCTTTTCGCAATTTTCATATTTTTCCCTTCACGGAGACTGGCCGAGCTTTGTTACAAAAAGAATTATAAATGGAATTTTTTAAAGTTTCTAAATAACACATCCGGCACTCACATTTATTTTTTTCCAGGTTTTTTTTATTTTCGTTGGCAAACAGGAACTCCGGCTTATTTTACGTACATTTAATAATATTATTTTGACTACCAAGATTAGCTTTTTTCATTCATATTATTAGTTTTGTAGGAATATTTTTTCACAAAAATGTGTAGGTACAATGTCCAAATGAAACGGGCTTAATGTTAATTTTACGTATTTCTAATTTATTTGTATTCTCTCGACTACTTTAGTAGGCTCATGCAAGTATCATGGTAGTCGTACAAAGGTTAAATTATAAAGCAATAACAAGAATAATAATATAATTAATATTTACGAGGAGACTATGAGGAAAATAATTTCCATGATGGCCATCTTTGGAGATTCTGTGTATAAGATCTTTTTAAGGAAAGGAAAGGTTGAAAGTTCTGAAAAGGAAAAAAGTATGAGGGAATAGAGGTCAAATGGCAGTGCTTTCAGGAGTGGCAAACGCGTAAATCCACCCCTCTCTCTGCAGTGCAAGTGATGGGTCTAGAGAGTCCAGCTGGAGAGGTCAAAAAGTCTCCCTCAATCGGCATCTCCCAATATCCCCCGCTTCGCAGTCGGTGAGCAGAAGCAACCGCCGCCAACACCTGAACAAACCTCACCCGATGGACCCGGGCGCCCCTGTTTAGTCAACAAACGTAACGAACCACTTGCATATAATACAAAAAGTTTGTTTATTTTACCTTATAAGGAGACCGAGTAATTTATTTTAATGCGTGTTATTTTAATGTACTTTAAACTACTACGACGAACACTGTAACAAATAACTACGCACATAATAAAAATGGTATTTATTTGTCATGAAGAAGACCGAGAAATTTATTTTAAAATTATAAAAAGTTTTCTCAATTTAATGACAAAGAATATGATCTAAATTTTCCCCCAGTGAACTGAAATCAATACTCCTCAAATTAGTTATCAAATTAACCCTTCAAATATTCGCAGGTGGTGTTCAAAAAATCTTGGTACATCCATAATGAAATATTTTCCGCTAGCTCAGTAAAGGGAGGAATCGTTGCAAGGCTAAGGGTTGGGGGGACTCAAGGAGGCTTTGATTTAAAGCTTCTGCGCGCACTAAGTCAGGGTGTCCGACACACGGCCGCCTTTAGAGCCAGCCTGCTAGCCTTCTAGCATCCTAGCTGCCTACAACCAACTTGTTGTAATGATGCCGGGGCGTCGGCGTCGTATTTACTAAATTCGTTAGAAAATTGAGTTTACGAAATGAACTATCAACTTTCGACGTAACGGAAATCTTTATGGATACAGGTATTAATTATTTTACTTCTGCCTTCTTTCGAAGATATTTTTTTAAATTAGAAGTCTGTGTGACATCGGTTGAAAAACATGCACTTTCACATTTCATTCTTATAACATATTTACATTTGATGCCGGTTAAAGAGTTTTTCAAACAAGTTAATTGTTTGTTATGTAAAAAAATATTCATGCGTATACCTACGTCAGATAATTTACGTTCAATAAACTTTTAATTTTCAAAATTCATTGTGGGAATAATTCAAACAAACGATAAAATAAGCAACAATATTATTTTTTTAATTGATTGGTAATTCTAAATTTAAAATGTTTATTTCTTTTTTAAAATTTTTTAACGGTTTTAATTCGAAAGGGAATTTTCTGATCGTCTATAAAATAAAGCAAAAATTACTTCATAAATATTTTCAGCTTTGCAAGTACCACAATTTTAATATCCTGTGATTTTCAATAGTCTGCTCTACTAATTTTAATGTCATACTAATTTTGTGTCATTTTGTTCTGTGAACATAGTTAAACCTCGTGTAACAGTACTCATTTGCAGTATTTTATGTAATAGGAGAAATATTGCAATAAACGTTCATAAAAGCATCAGATCTGTTTGCTGACAATAACAAGGAATTTTTGTATTGTACGATGCATATTTAATTCTTCATATTGTACTAATGTAAGCTCTAAAACACTTGACGAGCATAACCCTGTTACCCTTCAAAGATAATATTTAAATCAAATTGAAAAAATATATTTAAGAATATTTTTTAACAATTTATTTCAGTAATGTCTAATTTCAGCACTATCACACAGTTATCTGTTCCACAATAGCCATAAGTCTTTTCTAGCCTGTCATTTTAATGGTTTATTATAACGTTTAAAATATTTTACTCCCTTCTTTGCTTGACTCTAGCACGGCCCACACAAATCAAATACTCCTCCATCTTGCCATCTTGCTGGGGGAAAACTATTATTTTTGTGAAGATTGGCCAAATGAATATGATAATGAAAGCTGTAGTCAGTAGTGGAGGCAGTAGTGGAGGTGGTGTAATAAATATCCTTTAATAGAGGCGGGGTGGATTGCGCCTGCAGCGATTTGTCCTTAAATATATTACACTTGCCATGCCAGCGGTGCCTGACGTGATAATGGAATATTTAATGACGAGCACTATTATAATTTCACTCAGTTTTGAACTAGTGTGTTATTTGTTTTGGGTTCATTGTATTATGAACTTACACATAACTTTAATATTTATATGACAGAGGTTCTTTGCATCAGTATTTGATTATTTTATTTTTTATAAAGTAAATTTGTGTACCCACTTGAATATTTTTTACGTTCGATCGATATTTAAGCAAGTATAAATAAATAAATATTTTTTTATGTAATTTTAACATATATCTGAAATTAAAAAAAAGAAATTTTGCCAACAACGCATTTAAATAAAAAATATGAGCATATTTCAAAGTCAATATATTCCTTATCAGTATACAATATAGACATGCTGATAATAAAGATATATAAGAATATACAAATTAAAATTGACAGATATATAGACAAATATATAACAATAAATAGTGGGATCAGATAATTAATTAGTTATTTTTGTGAAAAATTATAATATATAACAAATAAAATCATTATTATTGATTTCAATAGCAAAAGCTTATAATAGAATATATTATATTATTTTAAAATACCAAAAAAGCTGCAAGATAATTTATGTTTTTCAAGATATTTATACTGTCAATTATTTTTTGTAATAATGTGTAATATATAATAATTTCTTTTTATTTTCAAAGTTAAAAAAATTCTATTAAATTCAGTTATCACTTGCACATAATATTTTATTATATATTTACTCTTTCTATGGAATGTGTGGGATACCACAAATCTACCCCTATTCCAGAAAAAAAAATCATAAAATTATTTTATTTTGAAATTGTATTGTTTCCAACACTTCGAAAATATTTTTTAAGCATGAAGGTACCTCTGAAATAATGAATTAAACTGGGGTACATGTATAAAATGCTTTTACTTGTACTTTCTGATTAAAATACCATAAAAGTAGAGTATTTTTATGAAACCTCGCCACCTTTTTCATTAGGATGAGGAAGAAAGGATATAATTCAGTCTCAATACACCGTGATGAAAAATGTCTTCTTATAATGATGATTTCTTTTGATGTATGAATAGGAAAATTAAATCACTAATAATTTGGCAAACTAAATATATATATAAGAAATAATTCAATGAGTAAAATAAAAATTTAAAAGGACGATACTCAGATTACTGAGGAGTAAGTGTGATTAAATCACGCGAAACTGTCTGATGAGAACATCCAATAGACAAATTAATGTTATCACACCTAGAATGGATCAATGTAGACCGCAAATTAATGGCATCGACTTGGATGGATGTAGCAGTTGGGTTCTTCCTAGCAGGATACAGAATCATCAAATAATAATACTTCATGGAAAATCACTGTATTATGATTATGAGTTTTTCAAATACATATAAAACATTATTAAACCAATGTATTTTTCAGGTGGGAAAGTATGCTTCTTAATATACCGGTAAATTTTTTTATTGGTATTGCAAACCCAGACTCGCGTGGTCAAATAAGCAATTTTTCATTGCCTGTTTTATCTAATAAGTTTGTCATAATATTTATCCTAATGAAATACTTCCGAGTGGTCTCGAGTAGACTCACTCGAACATAACTTCACGTCGTCTGTCACTCTCCTCTTTCGATGTCCCAAAATCTGTGGGTGGCAGAGATTAGTGTGGGGATGGAGAATGGTGAAGGTAGTTCGGAAAGCTTGACCGCTACAAACCACTCCAAATATTTATTCACTCGCCACATACATTTGTATATAGAAGCTATACATTTCTGCGAACGGGACATTGGACTTCTATTGACAGCAAATATTCAGTCAGCAAATAGCTCGAGTTTGAACTTTAGGCGGAAGTGATTATTTAATGAAAAACAAACTGAGAAAGGGTTTTATTCGAATTATTTTTCAACAGTTTACTGGTTTCAAGAAGGTAAATGAGTGAATTTAAAGTTTTGTATGATGAATTATTTAATTAGAAAAACAAACTTTTTAATAAACTACTTTTTAATTGAATTAATAACTGACAGCCAACCAGGTTCGCTCCTCTCAAGCTTCATCAGGGCTATTATTTTAACTAATAATAATTACATACATACACATATTATATACTTTAAAAAATACAGTGATAGAAAGAGATAAATGGAGAAGAAGACATCATATTTGTGCCAGAAAGAGATAAAATAGAAAAAAGGGAGACAAAATATTATAGGAGGTGTAGATAAGGGAAGGGGAAAACAGTTTTAGCGGTGGTTACAAATTGTAACAAACTTAATTGTAGTGATTGTTGAAACTGTTTTGATAGTAGGTATAGAAACTCCACAAAAAAAATATTTATTCTTCGTATCCTACATTCAAATGATATTAATCAAACGAGTATAATAAATACTGTTATTTTTTTATTTTTTTTTTTTAAAAGAAAGACAAACATTCCCGGGTTACGAATAACCTGACAATATTTGAAAATCTCCTACTACCACCACAGTAAGCGGAAAATGTTGCTTGTGTTGTGATGGAGGACTTAGCCAGCCGATGAACACACTACGCCCGAGTGAGACCCAAGCGCGATGTCAACTCGGCCACCGACCGGTTTATGTATATAGTCATAAAATTTATATATATAACATTTAATGACGCAGGCTGTGAAACTATTGAAATTTGTTGAATTTACGCGACAATGACCATTAAATTTAGAAGTATATTGATGATTTATACGATAGCACAGAAAGAAAATATTTACAATTTTAATAAAACCGATCGGTCATGGTAAATTAAACAAAATCGTTGTTTTATACAAAGTTATTGTTGTTTTATTTCATTAACACGTCAAACCACAAAGTGACTGCTTTCTACCGAAATATGCATTATCAGTTTAATAAATATACAATTAGATCTATCGATTTACCCCACTTTAAGCATGTTCCCTTTTTATAGTGATTTATTTTTGGGGTATTATGTCGTGTTGCGCTACCTCCTTCCTTAGCCGACGTTGCGGACAACATTACAGTATCTATTAATAGGACAGATGTGTGATGATAGCGCAACACGGCATAATACCCCAAAAATAAACCACTACGATCATTTTGTCCTTGAAAATCTCATATCATATGTTCCCTTTTCTTTTTCTACACCAGCTTTTACCCTCTCTCTCTCTTACCTACCTCCCCCAAGTCACTCGCCGAGGTTGATGTTCTCTCTCCCATTTCTGTGTTTCCTATGCACCGTATTCCTATAATTATTTTAGTATATTTTTATAAAACCCTTAGGAAAGGTAATGCGGAACTGAAACTGGTTGGTTTTTATGTTGAATTATCAACTCGTAAAAGTGGTATCCAAACAAAGTTGTTTTTATTTAAATATAATTATTTATCTAAGTGATTGGTACACGTCAAAGAAAATATTTAGTTGCTTGATTACATTCCAACAAAATGTTCTCCACTTACCATGTGAATACGTTTCTTAAAAACGATACAACAAATGCTTTTCATCTTGATTTCCTATCGTCCGAAGTTTTTTTTTCAAATAAAATTTGGGTCCAGTCTCGCATTCATTGAGATATTACAGCTTATCTAGCTTTATTTTATTTTCTTTGATGTCCCAGGCAGAAGAAAGATACACTAGAAAAAATCACAAACCCTGACAGATAACACGAAGGGAAAGGTAAGTTTTTCCGAGGCAAAAAAATAGGATGAATAAAAAATACAAATGTATATCCATTCATCTCTGAAAAAGCTCGCGAAATCAAAGCGCATAGATTTGTCCTTGTTTGTTTTATGGAACCATCCGTCTCAGAAACTCAACGGGAGCGAGACAACAATTCAACTTTATCGCGCACTTGTATCGACAGCGGACGAATTTATGAAAATGTATTCAACGTTTTAAATCGGCTACGCCGTGCCTATGCTGCTACGGCTGCTACGGGCCGTAGAGCGAACAACGGCACCGTTTCGGCAGTGTAACGTTTAGCTGTGTCCAGAATTTGCATATCGTTTTAGCAAAATTTGCATTGCGAGAAGCTGAGGCTCGCTTTTTCGTCGAGATATCATGGAATATCGCGAGGAGCTCATTAACAAGTCTAATTCTTTAACCCGCTGGGGCACTAATTATTGGCAAATGAGTCGGTTTATTTTTCCTACAACGTTAGCGCACTGTGTCGGTTACGGTGTCACGTGTAATTCCGGAATAGATTAAGCACGCAACCCTCGCTTAATTATTATGCAATTGAATAGCGAATTATGCAAGGCTGGTGGTCAAAATGCATTTTGAATACTTGGAATATAATTATACCTGAAATTCTCAATAAGTGTTCTTTTTCACAAGTGAAACATTTGGTTAGTTGATATTAATAAATTACTTTTGTGTTAGGTTTTTAATATATTTCATTTTTATCCTTGTTAAGCCATTGTTTGTCCGTGGCGCTTTTTTTCTACAGAAAAAACTCTATTCTAAAACAATACTCCTTTACATTCATAAATATAAAACACATGGAATAACAACTAACACATATATTAGAAACACTAGATCTCAGGGTCAAAAACATATCCAACAAACAAAAAAGCTTTCTGTACTATGGTACTAAACTTTACAACAAAATAAGACTCTCGTTCAAAACTCACAACAATATTTTGATGCGAATACAGTTGGCAACGAGGTTCTTATTAAATTCCCCGACACCACTCAGACGCGATTTTGTGTGAATAATTAAGATATAACACCAATAAATAATTGTTAATTTATCTAATTGGTAAATCATGGAGGGTATTTTATGTTGCTTAAAAGCTCAGTTTTTAAATCGCTCCATTGATGATTAATAATATGATTTATCTTGTAACACTATTCGAGGTATATATCTCGAAATAGAAATATTCAAATCTGAATTAAATCAGAAAGCACTGCTTTAGCGCGGCTGTAATAATAAACAAGAATAAATTTAGACCATGCCATCAATCAAAGTTTTTTTTTCATATCTTAGAGCAGAGCTCCCACTTATATTGAAACAAAAACGAAAAAGCTCCGTCAAAAAAAATTATGTTCTGAAGTTTACACGTCTGAATTGTGCCAAACAAGAAAACTTTTAATATTCTTGTAAAAAAATATAGATTAAGGTCATATCTTTTTACTCGTCATCGTTCCGTACACAATTTGCAATTTTCAATATAATATTGACGCTAGAAAGGCAAAAAGGCGTAAGCAGCAAATTTAGTCAAAAATGAGTTAAATATACAGTTTTGATTAGACAAAAATTCTAATCAAAACTATAACTCATTTTTGACTAAATTGTCGTTGACGCCCTTTTGCCTTTCCGACGTTGATATGTAAATGTGTTTTGTCTAGATTTCGCTTAGTCGAATGGGATAGGTTCTTGCGCGCTATTGGAACACGGTGTGAGGCAGAGATAGAGTTTTTTTTTATTAAAATGGCCGACATAATGGCGCACCTAACGGAAGAGATAACGCAGGCTTTGCTCGTTTTTCATCCACAATGTCAAGGATTTCATAACTGTGGGATTACAAGAACTGCGGCAGGATTAACAATTTTCTGAGCATTTCTTTAAAAGGGTACTGGGGTAAAGTGGTCAGTGTGTAATAAGAGCGGTCTTTAAAATGCTCCATTTTGCAGCTGAATGGCGTGAGTTTGAATCTCTTAACAAAAACGTGTACCAATTAATCCTTCTTTTATTTACGGTTTATTAACTTACGGCATTAAATACGAGCTTGTGGGTAAAGACAAAGACAAATGAAAGATGTGTGGTCTGGTGGTGGTGGTGGTGGAGATCACGGATCTTTCTGGTTTCCCAGTGAGATGCTCAATTTCCCAGGACGATTTTCGACACCGTTGATGGTGGAAATAAACGGTGTTGATTTCCGAAGTGTGTTCAAAGCAATGAAATTGGTTCTCGATGCCATGCGGGCGGAGGCTGGACAGTGCGCTAGGCTCAAGTCGTATTGGGCTTCAGAAGCCAGCGCGCGGCGTAGGCCTCCTAAGTATCGTCTATCGTCAGTGTTGGTGAGTACTGGTAGACTGAACCGTAGCTAGACTTTGTTTGCTAGACTTAACTGAGATTGAATTGTGGCGCGGTGCCTTTATATATGCGCGCGTCTTGGTAGAGCCGCCCAGACGGTTCTTGGTAGCGCTCGCCCGCGTACTGCTCGTATACTTCTCAATTCTCGCAGATTCTAGACTGTGCTGTAAACGTATAAACTAACTACTTTTTATTTTCGCAAATTATACCTGTTTAGAAGTAATCAAACTTATAGTCGTTTCCGATCAAGTTATGGTTACTGAAAAATCCTTGTAATAATAAAAATGTTTTGTATACAGATTACAATTTCTTTTTAGTTTTATTAAATTTAAAACAAAAGATTTCATGTTTCGTTCGCGAAATGTAGAAATCGTTCATCATTAAGTGGATCAACGCATAATTAATGCTAATGATTCACATATCATCTATCTTTAAGCGGATTTATGATTAGTGCTAACGATACACGAAAAACAAAATATAAGTACTTCCACCTGGGAACAGGTTCATCCTAGTGAAGTGGTTTGTACAGAAAAAATTCTATTAAATTATTTAAGTATTTCTACTCAGTATTTCCGAATGCGTTTATAATTTATTGAAACAAGTTGTGGAACATGTAAAAAAGTATTGTATTCTGATATTATTTGTACAAGTGCAATAAAACCTTATTTCTTCATATCCGAATACGATTTCAGATTAGTTAAATTAAATCAAGGCTGCGTTTGCACAAAACGTTTAGGAACGCCTTGCCTGTATATCAGATACATCCACACCCGCCGGCTGGGAGCAGTGTGGTGGTGGGGGCGGCGGGAGGGGGCGGTAGTGACGACGCCTGGAGGTTGTATGGCGCAATACAAATGACACGATTTCCGTTCAGGCCTTTTGCGGTCACGCTTTATTCCGACCCCTTTCGTATAAAGTATACCTCTCGCATGTATTTTTGTAAGTCATTAGAGTGAATTCATACTCAATATACAGGATGTCTTGTTTAAATTGCTGAGTTCTATGTGAATAATAATTATAAGCTTAAAATAATTTTGCACATCGGACCGCAGTGAACGTAAAAAGGTCACAAGTATTGTTCTCAGTGTCGTGAGTGCGTGCGTTCATGTTACAAGGTTTTCCATAAGCAGGACCGTACATTTTGAGTAAATATTGGGTCACTATTCAATTTTGGAGCCACTAACACAACCTGGTTTTTTGGGAATTTAGAAAATATTCATACTTTACTCTTTTACTGATCTAACATTTTTGATGTACAGCCATCATACTCAATTAAACGGTGATTTGATGTGACAGATATAATTTTATGGTTTCTTATTCTATTCAATTCGTATTTCTTTCAAATACTCATATGTGAGAAATGGCCAAAAGCAAATTACGGTACGGTGGACTGTGTGCCAGTTCTAACCAGTGGCCAAACTGAAATTTCCTGAAAATATTCATACAAAAACAATTTTTTGTAAAAAAAAAATGGTTTTGGACTAAACAACATCCATTATGTCGAATTTTTAAAACTTGGCACTCTTACGCACTTAAAATTCACGAGCCGCCACTGGTTCTAACGTCGCGTGCCATTACGCATGTAGCTAAAGATTAAAATTTCTAGAATGTTTTTAGTTCTTAACTAATAAAATACTACATTTACGGTAATATAATTAATATTAAGAAGTTTCACTCATCAAGCATGGTAAAAGATAACTTTCAAGTATATTATATATACTTATTTTGGAACACCAAGTAGGTTGATGCAATTTTCTACCTGATCAGCCCTACCGCACGCCGGAAGAACAATGCAATTTGCAGGCACCGTCCATGATACAATGTTTATTTGTTTGAATTCAGGGGTATTTTGCTGATAAAAAAAAACCTTGAATACGAATGGTTTTTTACTTATTTATTAATTTTCTGGAAATACTTAACATCTTAACAGCATGTGAGTCATGAGTATTAATTATATTAAAAATAAAACCAATCATTGATTTCGTCTTTGCGACTTATAGAAAGGATAAGACAAAAAAATAAATACATTTACAGCAAAATTATAAAAGAGGCAAAAATTGCGAGTGTCGAAAATCTGAAGTGATTGTACAGATCTATTTTTGAATCACAAATTTGTACTGATTTTTCATTTGTTGTGATCTATGAATTGTAGTTATCTATCATTCGTAGTGATCTATCAATTGTAGTGATCTATCATTGGTAGTTATCAATCATTTATAATGATTACAAGTAGTCATCTATCATGTAATATAATCGGGCTTATAGAAACACAATTAAATAAAAAACAAAGTGAATAATAATTTATTTCATTTACAAACATATCACCTCGCATTTTGTTTGTTTTAGTTAAAAATTTTATTGATGCTATTTTTTATCGGGAAGTTAAATATCTCATATTTCTCGACATAAGTGGGACACCCAGTCTACTTAGTGCTGCGCCGAAGTAAAAATATACGAAGGTGAAAAATGTTACCGTAAAACGTAATATCCTCGCCACAAATTGAGTGAGCCAGAATATTTCCGGTTGGGAAATCCCATTAAATAGGACGTAAATTAGGTGTTATTCCTCATTTACTTTGAACGCCACATTACATCACAAAAGAATTTAAATGGGTTTGGGTAATTCAGGCTTTTACACTCGTTCAGTTTTTTTCATCAAGGTAGATTATTCTAATTATAAAAACCCTTCCTTTCCATACTATTCTCAAAGTCGTGGTAGCACCATCTACATGTCATAAGAGAAGAAAATTTATATCTAAAAGCAGGTTAGTTTTGTTAATTTTGTCTATAATGTACCTTAAGATCAAAAGTGATTTGAAAGGGAGATATGTATATTTTAAAGTTAAAGGAGGTGCGATAATATTAAAAAAACTATGAAAATTAAGCGAAAATAGTGAAAATATTTAATAAAACACGAATCGAGTTTTTCATACCTATAAAATTTAAAATAACAGAACAAAACGTGTTTTTAATGATTTTTGGAGCTTCCTGTGCGATTTTTTTATCTAGGAAATTTCATATAATCACCGGTTTGGCTTTACAACTGTATTTATATTATCTTCAAAAATAACATATATTTGTTAGGAACTTAAAGTGTTCAAGATAAATATGTTATAAATTGGAATAATTTTGGAATGCGGGGGCTTAACACAGCAATAAATCCATTTATGATTTGTAAAATACCCACACCTTTCACCGTCCATTATAAATAGATCCTCCCAAATCAAAGTTAAACACGTGGGCCACTTAGCCACGTTGACCGTCTGTGATTTATTTTAGTTTACTTTTGATTTAGGTTAAGAAATGTTTCTCCTCAATGATTCCCAATCCATGCAATATCTTCATAATATAAGCAACTTATTTATTTATTAACCTGACTTTTATTTTTAATAATAATAATAATATTTAGATGATTTGTTAAGCCCCGTTTTTTTGCAAAATCACCTCAAGGGCGCTGCTGTTGCACTAAATGATATATTGTTTAACTTGCTTTGAGATTGTAAGTTCTACAGTATAGGCGACAGGTGGGAATACTGTCACTGTACTACCGGTATTTTATTTAAAAATTCTCCGAGGAACTAGCGTCATTGATCCCTCGGCATCGGTGCATAGTCGGAAATCACGCCGAACGCGCATACAAAATTTGTGTACTATTGACATTTGTTACAATATTATAACGGGTCGTTTTTACGACTTGTTCATGAGTTCAATAGCTCTGTTGTGGAATGATCTGCTGGCATCTGTCTTTCCATCCTCTATATGTTTATAAGGGTGACCGGATAAATCATCACAATGATAATTCATCACATCTTTAAAAAGTTATATAAAGTCATGGAAAGTGATGAAACAAAACTTTAATAACTGGGTTAAGTAGGTTAGGTTGGGTTAAAAAAAAATTTCATCGTTTCTAATGACTTTATATCACTTTTTAAAAGTGTGTTAAATTGTGACTGTGTTGAGTTATCATGGAACCGTTAATAAGGGTGACCGGATAACTCATCAAAATGATAATTCATCACATCTTCAAAAAGTTATATAAAGTCATGGAAAGTGATGAAACAAAAACATTATTAACTGGGTTAAGTAGGTTAGGTTAGGTTAGGTTTAAATTTTTGTTTTCATCGTTTCTAATGATTTTATATCACTTTTTAAAAGTGTGTTGAATTGTCATTGTGTTGATCTATCATTGAACCGTTTATAAGATATGAAATAGACTCTGAGAATTTAATTTACAACGGACCTCCTGTGCAGTGTAGAGTCGTAAGTTTTCTTAACTTCCTTATTTTTTAACAATAATAATAAATATTTTAAACCATGTAATTCTTTTGTATAAAATTAATATGTCGTTGGCTCTATTGCTCTTTATTATTGATTTGAAAAAAATCCTTTTTCCATTTGAATATTAACTTCACATGTGTCATATTTGGGATGCTGTGCAAAGAGATTTTTTACGAGAGGAACGGAGTGATCATGGATTTAGAAGAGATTTATTTTGTTAGAGGGAGGATACACAACTGTCAGGGCGTTTCGGAGCCCAGCTGATGAGCATAAGAACGAGTCGTAAAAACACGTGCGCTACATTAAGTATATTTTCTGAAAATATCTTACTTGATATTAGTTATCAATGGACAGAATTTTTTAATTTTGATATTATTTAACCTTGAGACTCTGATTTAACCTAATTTTTTTTGTTTTACATCTTCCATATTGGTTAAAAAAACACGTTTTTGTAAATTGTGCGTAAATCAAAGTTTCCTTGTCTATGTAACTATTTTTTTTAGTAACTACCTACGTTAAACTTTTAACTTATCACTCACAGTGTGTTAAATTGGTGCATTACCATTTCAATTTTAAACAAAAAAAAGGCGTGTTTCATGATCCAAAAGTCTGGCACGTGGACCCTTGAATTTACAAATGAAATTCAAATGGGATGGCAATATACGGTGTTAGTCACGGTTGTAAAAGAGATGCTAAATGGACTAGAACCAAAAGGTGTTAATTAATGGGCGACATGGGTTTTCACGCAAATCTAAACGGAAGGTATCATTTATTTGTAGTGTGAATTATCAATTTAGTTTTTGTACTCTTTGTAAAAATGAATATCATAATACATCTTGCGATAACTGTAGAAGTGTCAGTTCTGAATAATTTGTTTTTTGCCTCTTACAGCTGAAAATATACCTAAATAAGATAAAACTAAGTGATAATAAATTTTTAATTATAATCCAGGTAGGTACTTAAAAAAGCAAATATATATTAGAGACTTCATTCCCATTAGAGACATCTTCCCGTTTCTGGAAATTGTGTAATTCTGAATTAGTGAAACTCTACTGATTTCTGATTGATGTCATAATTATTGAGCCTTGTCCTGTGAAACTAACCAGTTTACATAAAACTCAAACAGAGATATGATGAGGTAACAAAGCCTTCTAAAGTGTGCTTATTTGCAGTTAATATGACGGACAGATGGGAACGTCGAACTGAAATTTACATAAACAATACAGAGTTATTTTTGTATATATTTTCAGCATATTTCGCTAGTTATTGCTTTATCAATATTATCATTGACACCCCATTGTAATGCCTATTTTTGAAAATGTATATTATTTATTTAGGACTAGTTGAAGTTCCCAGTGTTACCCAGGCTTTACGCAGACTTTTTAAAAATCAGATATATTTAATCAGAGGGTAATTTTCTTCTTATATTGAACGTCAAGGCAAAATTTCATCAAGAGGTATATACGAAATTCTGCTTTGAGGAGTGGAAAAGGGGTACTGGAATGTTTTTTGAAAATCTCATATAGACAGTAACAATTCTAACGGTCAAGTGTGTAAAAATAAAAATCATTTTCGGAATAAAACTGTAGATTTATTAAAATTAAATCCACGCCGCCCATCAGATACTCTTTTACATATATATATGTAAAAGTGTAGTGAACATGTAGTTCTATATATATATCAGATACTCTTTTACATATATATATATATGTAAAAGTGTAGTGAACATGTATATATATAACTATATACATGTTCTACAATAAGTACTGAAAAAGGTTAAATTATCATAATTTGATGCTCTCCTTTTTTGGAGAAAAATGCCCCCAATGTCGCCCAAGAGGAAATATAAAATCGTTTATTCTATTACCTAAAATTAATAACGAAAACTTTTTTGCAGGTAACTGTAGTAAATTTGTAAAAACCGTTACATTTATTAACTTGGTAAGTCCTGTACCTTCTGCTCTAACAACTCCGTAACTATGTATTTAGACTCATCTAGCGTAATTTGTATGCATAATTACCGTCCCCCACACGCTCACCTGTCAAAATCAACCTCAAATTATAACAACAAACCTTGAATCGTTCAAAAGTTCGTTAGTATAAATATTTTTCAACTTTCAGGCTGAAGGTGGGGTGGAAAAGTGAAGCAATAGGAAATCTGAAATCAATAAGAACAGCAGCTGTTTTTGAAGGGCGGATGTTTTAAACTACTAGCATTAAGAGGGAACATGTGGCCCGAAGTAAATATAAATTCTAACGAGCATCGCTATCTCATGATATTTTGTACCGAAAACTTTTCACTAATGTCCGATTTTAATGCCTGCCAAAAAGTTTTTATATTTGTTATAAAAGTTTTAAGTATTTCGACAGCAAGTTCTTGCAAAAGGTGAGGGCCGGTTACCTCTAATTATTCTTAACATCTGTAATTTATTGAAATTTTATGTACTATATTAATATCTACTTTCCAAAAGTCTTTTTAATCTCTGTTTTCCATTTGGTGAATACATAATTTATGTAAGTGTTATAAGGGTGGGTACTTTACAACAGCTGTAAAATTGTATAATATAGCCAAGAATATTATTCAATAAATAGAAAACGGTTGACGGTTTTTCAGATAATAAAATACGATGAAAATCAGTTAAATAATAATAATAATATTTGGACGACTTGTATAGCGCCGTTTTTGTGCAAAATCACCCCAAGGGCGCTGTACAAATTTATAATACATTTCTACAGTGATCTCTTTTATTAATATTTATTTATTATTTTATTACTATTTTTGGAGATAATATACAGTACAATTCTTACCTGGTAGGTCATTTGAGATTAACACTTAATTAACATTAAATAATTGTTTATTAGCAAAATTTAGATACAGGATCTAGGACATAATTGGAAAATTGGATATAACTGGACTGTCTCTCAAGAATGGTATATTAAATTTATTTAAAAGGATATGACAGCTTAAAAAGGTAAGTTTTTAGTTTAGACCTGAATTCTGTTAGACTTGTTATGGATCTGAGTTCTGGAGGGAGTTTATTCCAAGACTTCGGCCCAGATACTCCAAAAGCGCGATCACCACACTTAATATTTGCTTTGCGCTTAGGTTCCATCAGTCTGCCTACAGCTGCTGATGTTGCTGATCTAAGAGTTGACCAGTATTTTCCGGGACGCATAATTCTGAGATGTAGGGTGGGGCCATTACATTGATTGATTTAAACACCATCCAGCACAATTTGTACTGGATTCGTTCAGGGCACTTGAGCCAGTGAAAGTTGATTGAACACTGATTGAAGTTTGTCATTTTGATATTTTGGAAGGTTGTCATAAATGCTATTGCAATAATCGAGACGTGAGACTAAGTAAGAGTTGGTTGTTAAGGTTGGTTTCCTTTACTTAAAAATACACTGGATATTTACTCCGTTGATTAATTGAAATTGTCCCGCTGTCCGCGCGCTACCGACACATTATTGGTTGTCCAAATAAATAGTAATTATCTGTGGCAGAATAGATGGAGGCCGCACAATTCTGGGGTGAAGCATACTTCTAGATATCACACTCACACACCTACTCCTAGTATTTTAATTATTGAAATTACCTATTGTTTGACAAACTCGATCTTTTAATAATCTTGGGGTGTCCTGAATGCTTCTTCCGGTAATTTGTGGTCATGTTTTCTCTTGGCACTCGTTAATCCACTTCACACTCGTGGGAGATTCATTGCAGTTTTATGCTCCGAAAGCGAGAGCTTCTGTCTCTCAGAACGCACCAATCAACAGAGCGACTGAACTTCTTAACGATGCTGCATAATTGACCATTGACATTTTCTACGTCATTTACAGACAGTTTAGTAAGTAACATTTAACGCATGTCTCAAAATAGTAAAACCGCCCCCCATGACCTTTGTATGTCTTTGCTCTATTTCCTATCAACCTGTTCTAGTTGTACCAACGTAATATACGATAATGTCAAATCTTGCATGTTCATTTGATATTGTTGTATTTAGTTTTGCTTTAAATCTTAAAATTATCTCATGAAATGTTTTTTTACTAGTTTTTATTGACTGTACCTTTATATTTGTTCTTAATTCGTAATTACTGTAATAAATTAGTAAAAAACTGGTTTTATGGAAACTATGAAAAATAAATAAGTAAATGTCGAAATCGTATTAGCTTCAATATCAATTTTTTCATTGCGCTCATTGTTGGAATCACATTATTTTAAAAATTTCTTATTCGCAATAGGCCATTCTAGGTTTAAAAATGCGAACGCATCAGGGACTCAGTATTTAACATTTTCAATACCAAAGTTCTTCCTTAGGAACATCAAGAAAAAAATGAACATCTCTTGATTTTGTGAAACAAATCGCCCCGTATTTTGCTTATCGCTTGTGAATGATATAGTGTAATTATAACGATATTGGGATCCTACTGGGTAAATTAATATTTTCTTAAATGAAACAATTTTTTATGAGGTTTTTTTCCTTGTTAAAATAAAATAACCCTTTGAGGCCTAAAAATAGTAAAATTAAAAATAGAAAAAAATCCTAATTAGCAAAACAATAAATTAATACACCAATCATAGTCAAATAACTATTCAAGGTGTTATCGATCATAAAATATGGTTTCTTCGTGAAAACAAAAGTGTGGTACTGAAAGGGTTAACTAATGTCATATAGTGGGTTAACTTTCTTAAATTTTATATATCTCTATTTACAAGTAAACGGTTTGGCCAATGTTTGCATTGAATTCTATATTCGTACATCTTGTTTACTCAATATCTAAAGAAATCTTAGGATTTTCTCATCAGTGTTGTTTTTTCAAAGGTCGTCATTGAACTTTATTGGCTCTCACTGCCAAATATTTCAAAGAAGGTTTTTTGCGGGAGGGCTATGAAGATTTATGATTAAAGATATTACTCGTACGGGCTTAGAATCGGTAATATATTTAATGGTAGCCTTTTTATAACTTATTTTATACAAATCATCTGAAGAAATCTTATCCCCAGTGGATTTAATTATACATTAGTGGAAGTAATAATATTAAAATACATCCGTGCTATGTAGAACTAAGGCATGCTTATTTTTACCGATATTACATTCAATTATTGACTGATTGAGTAACCAATATGAAAATAATGAGAAATCATGTTTACAAATGTAAAAATCGTTGAAAAATATTAGGAATACATAATTCTATAATAGAATATATAATGCGAAGGTAAAGTAAATTTCAAGAATTTGGGGGCCCCCAGTGAAGAAATGGCACGATGAAGTAAATCAAATACGCAAGTAAGGAATCAGAATAACAAAAAGTATGTGTTACTCAACTTACTAAACATTATTATTTTCTATTTCGAAATTGACAATGACAGTAACGTTCTAGAATACTTTTTGTTTTTGACTTCTTAAAATAAAAGTAAATTTGAAACACCCTGTCAAACAATCCGTATGAATATTGAGGATGGATTTTTTCTCAGAATTTGGTTCTATATGTGTTCTGTCATTATATCATTATTGGCCAGCTGTTTCACAAAATTGAAATAGTAACAGAACTTGAATAAAACTTTCATAAAACTTGAAAGTTACCTATGAAATTTGATGAATTGTTCGAATTCTGTGAAAAAACCGTCCTAAAATTCAGGTCAAATATTTACGAATCTTTTTAAAATAGAGATCCATTGACATTCTTGTAAATAAAGCAGCTGTACCGCCTGCCGCTAGAAAGCTGCTCAGCACGTGTCGCGCCGGTGGAAAAGGCTGCATAAATCCCGCCGTCTCCGTCTTGCCATTTTAATGACATAAATTATCAAATATTATACAAACGACCACAAATGGACCAAAAGCCGCGAATTTATGTAACGGTTATGGAAATTTCTAGAATAAACAGGGTTCTTGTAAAAGGTTTATGCCACCGGGAAATGTGCCAACAGCATCGCCATCGCCGCAGCCGAGGACGGCCTCTTTCAAATCCTATTTAACTTGAAAGGACACACATAAATGAATTATGGCACCAGTTATTCACACTGTTACCCGCCGCACTTCCAGCAAAGGCTCTGTCTCTGTACCTACTCGTCACAAGGTACTTCTCGTGACAGAAATAACCTTCAAAATGCACTTTTCAACAATGATTAGTGGTTTTCCGATTGCTCTGGAGTTTCACAGTTCGTTTATAGAAAATTGAATAATTTCAGACTGAGTAATTTTATTGATATATGTTTAATATTTACTTGTGAATACCGCATAAAATCCCAACTGCTTCCGATTGTCTAAATATGATAAACTACAATTAATGGTGTATTTTGAAACTAAAAGTGATAGGAAAGGAAAGGAATGTGTAAGAAGAAGCCAAACACGGCGACGCCATTTTAAGCAATGTTTCGATTCTAAACAGTCCTTTCACCGGGGCGGAACTGACAGTATTCAACACTCTGGTAGAAGTATCATAGTTTCCACAAACCAAATAATGACATGGTCTCAATTTTTAACAGTAAATTTCATTGCTCTATAATTTATATTGGAATAAGGCAGTAAGCTGAAGATAGATGTGTTGATTCAGAAATTCTGAACAAAATGAACTGGGTACATTGTAAGAATTGCCTCACACCAAAACTCTGAAACCTTTGTGTACAAAACAGAATGTAAGAAAAAAAAAACACATTAAACTATCAATATTTTTACGGTTATCTTTAGATTATCAGCAATTCCATTTAAAAAAATATTTGGCACATATTAATACTAATATGTCAAAACAAGTAATTGTGCCATAACTTCAATAGAGTAATGTTAATTGAGACTTGGCAAAGTCTTTATGGTCGTTAAATCTTATTGTCTGGTCATCAGTTTGTTTCTTTGTCAGAATTACTGAATTATTCAAAGACCATTTCATCTGAACGGTCACAATTTATCAATAGAGCTTTTTTATTCCACACGAAAAAATATAATATAAAATTTTTGGAGGTAAACGAAAAATATAGGGTCATCACGAAATTTTGAAAATTGGCAGTTGTGCGTTATTTATTGGGCCATAATATTATGAAAATATTTATTTTATCTTTGAATTATTTAGCCCAACGGTCTGAAAGCGTCGGGTCGGTATTTAAATATTTTCAAAGACAAAATTACACTCAGGTAAAAGGCAGATGTCTTAATAATCTTTTGTTTAATTACCAGGCTCAGGCCGAGGTGTGGATTGGAAAAAAATATATTTCAATTAACAAAGTTATTTAATTTCTCATTTGACAATTTAATCAATAATTCAAGTCTCTTTTATTTTATGGTGACACCTAATTGTGCAATACAGCTTAGCAACGTTGTAAGATGGGTTAATGAAGTGGCTGTAGGAAGGGATTTGTTAATTTGTACCTTGAAAAGGCCCGTTTTAAATATAAGAGGAATTTTTTTTTCCTGTAGATCATTCCACATAAAATGAGCCAGCCAGTGTCATGAATTGCCATATAACCGATGGTAACTGTGTATAATTTCCGAGCTCGGATAAGAATTATCGCGCATTGAGTATCTTAAAATGTGCACTATATTATCAACTTACGCTGATTGTAGCGGCCAACTATATTCAAGTAGCTTACATATTTGTATTTAACAATAATTTTTACATTACATTATTTTTATTGATCGTTTTTGTAAAGGTAGGCACAGGATTTTCTTAGGGTAGGCATAGATTTTCATCCTTTTCAAACGGTACACCACTGGAGTCAATATTCAATAAAATGTTTGATTATTTTAAGCAGACAAGAAATAATTCTGATACCTACTCTAGAAATAAATATTCAATTTATTTATTCATGAAATCTAGAAACCCATGGCACCTCAAGACTTAACTTTAAGAAAGCCGACTACGCCTAAAAAGGTGTTAATAATCAAAAAATGATTGTACACCTTTCACATTCCATTATCTTTAATCTGTTTGTCATTTAATTGTGTATAACTTTCACTTGGCTAATTATTGTACCTGCACTTATTAAACATTCATGTATTTAAATTATGGGTGGCGTGCCTGTTTTACGTACTAAAATAAAATAAAAAATGAAAATCATGGCAAATCTTTTCGTCGTTCCTGTATAAGAATTTATCGGACGAAATAAATTATTATCAGGAATATTGTCACTTTTTTCGACCATGTGTGATAATATCAACGTATAAAAGGGATAGGGTATTAAGCCGTAAAAAGGGTTTTCTTTGAGGAAATCATCGCTCGAAAGGTCGGCGGGTTTTCAATCATAATGGTCGCGAGGAGACGATTTCCTGACCGCCGACGTCACCGATCAACCCCCCCGGGGGAAGGTATGTGAAAGGATGGGATGGGGCCACCTTCCGAAAAATGTGACGAATAGCATCATCGTCAAGAAGTCTTAAAAGTAAGTTTGTATCGGGGAAGATTTCTCAGTCAAAAGAACCAACCGTTCGTTGTCTTTCAATCGTTTTTGTACGTGAGGGACGTAAAAAAACGATTATATATTAATAAATATTTAAGAATGATTTTCAATACATATCTTATCTCTTGCATTAGATAAGCTTGATTATAAGATGCTTAGATAATTCTGAGCCCCGGGAATTGTAAATACCATGATGGTAATATTTTCTGTACTTGTTATTATGTTGTTTAAATTTTAAAAATAATTACTTTATTTATTTGCGTAATAAATAGTCTTTCAACATTCATATTTTACTATTAAAAGGTACAAAAATTGTGTTTTTTCAAATATTTTCTAGGCTTACATTTAAACATGGAATAGATATCATTATTAATAACAATGAAATAATTATATGTTATTTATTCAATTATGAATCTATTCTGTTATTAAAACATATTTTATTCAATTCAAACTAATAGTAAAATAGGAAAAAAAATAAGGAAATGTGATATCATAAAAAATATCAATAAAAACTTCATCGGTAAAATAAATGCTCTTCATTGTTAATAAAGTTCTAGCGTAGACCTGTAAAATAACGGGATATTATAATAAAAGGATTTGTGAAGCTTGAAGTTTTAAAAAAGATATATTTTACACAGAATAATTAATTGCTTTTCAAAAAAAAAACAATGTCAATTTTAGAGACGATCAGAAATTTACCTTTTACGAGAGAATGAACGCCTTTAGTTAACCTGAAAAATAATTTAGTTCCTTCTCATTGTAGTCCTTACAGGCTTCCCAATCAAAACAATTACTTGTACATTATCTAGTTTCTTAAATTCTTACACTTCGCAAGGAATACTTTGAAACTACAGCTGGTTCTGTAAAAAGTAAAAGAAAGCGTGTCCGTGGGGTTGGGATGGAAAAAGAAAAAAAGGATGGGAACCCACCCCCGCAAAAACTAGATGCGGGAGCCAATTTTTTAGCATCCCTTGACGCTTATATGAACTGGGTCATCCAAATAAAACGGAGGCATCTAACTGATTTCATTGGACGGCCAGACGAAAGAAAAGTGACGGGTTTAAGATGAAAACGGAAAGGTCCGTTTTTGGCGAAATAGGGGTGTCTTTTGCGATATTTTGCCGTCTTTTCGGGGGTTTCCCTCCACACCCGTTCTTCTGGAAGACGACAAAATAAAAACAAGGCTGTCGGGGTCGGGCTGACGGGTGAATTGATGATGACCGGAACTTCGTGTACACTATATTTGTGTTAGGAAGTTAAGGCAGTATTTTACGGGGAAATGTGTGATGCTGAAATGTTTATGGTTATTTTGCAATACGTTCAGATTTTTCATGAAAATACTTTCGTGAGGAATTTTATCCATGTTTCAGCGAACGTAATAGATTACTCTTTCAGATCATTTTTAACAAGACTTCTTTAAAAATATCAAGTGCTCGTGCTCGTGTTTATGGCAGGCAACCATTTTTATTAGTAAATTGAAAATTTTATAGTAAATGTCTCGTATTTTATCATTTTCTTGGAATAATTAATAGTTTCAGTGGCCATTTTCTTGTAAGAAAAATTATGTATTTAGATATATATCAATCATCTTCATGCTTTTAAATTTACGTTTTGAAAGCAAATACTATACCATCATTCAAGCTAACTGAATTATTATGTGATAAAAAGTGTGGTGCAAAGTTATTTAATATTAATATTGTTCATCAAATATAATGTCTTAATTAAAACTTCTTTGGGATTATTTAACATTGCTTCATTTAAAAGAAAACTATTTGACATACAACAATCTTTGAATGATCAGTAAAGGATTGTTGAAAAATAACCAATTTACATAATAAATGTATGAATTTAAATTATAACTGTTTTACACTTCCTGGGTTAGTAAGAAATTTGTTGAAAAAGATAGCTAAAAAAAAAAGTTAAAATTGTTAATATAAAATCGACTAAAATTACCCATAATAATTGGGACCCAATGTTAGAGTGGTTAAAGACGTTTGAGACAGTTATCTTGTTATTTTTATATGTCTTGTTGTGTTGCATATTTCGTTTAGATTTATTAATATCTTCTTGTTCTTCAATAATTTATTATGTACTTTAGTTCTACACAATTGTTTTTTTGCAATTGTGAACAAATTCAGTGGGCGTCTAAATTAATAAAATGTAATGGGTTTGGTTAAATATAAATTCAAGGACTATGTTGGAATACACACAATTGTTGTCTCAAGCTATCACACGAATCCGATCATAAACGCGAAAATCCTATATAATATTAGGAAGTATTAAAGTTATCTTTTATACATTTTTGCTTGATAAATTCACGAATGTCCTTGCCGTAAAATGACAAAAATATTTACGAGAATTTCTTTTTTATACTTAACTTGAAAAACAATATCCAAGCATAAATCGTTTATTCATATTTTTTATCGATGCTTCGAGATCAATGATGTCATAAATTTTCCTCCGAAGTTATCCCTCTCCTTCCTACACCTTTCAGAATTTACAGGTAAAGCAATATGAACCATATTTTTTCAATGAAAATTCCACGGATAAATACTATCAAAAGAGGCTTCTCGAGACTTTCAACTATTTTCATTTAAGGCCTATTTTTATTTCTCAAGGCAAAAAGGTAGTAGTACAAAAACTTTTATTTTTATTGTGAATCATATATATTTCATATTATTTTAACAAAGGTATCAATTAATTGAAAAATTTTTCGAACAATCCAGCTTGTCTTCTTCTGCTTACTTTTTGATTTCCCTGTGTATATTATAAAAAAAATTGAAAAAAATATACATGTAATCTTTATTTTATGCCCATATATTATTATCTATATCAATTTGTAGGTAGATACGTCATAAGTCGGCGACTCAAAATACATATTATGTTAAAATACAGTAAATTGGAAATAACTACAAAATCCATGTACTTACGTCAAATTATTTTAAAGAGAAGATGTTTTAATATAGTTGTGCACACTATAAAATAGTGCAAAAATAGAGTTTGAAACGTCTGTCCGCAGTATCCAAAGATAATGGTTGCGAAGCCAATAGTGTAGTGGTTGCATGATGCGAAGCGACGCGACGTTTATCAATTCCATTTTAATTGAGACTTGCGATTCTATTTGACTATTTATGATCTTTTACTTTTTTTCATTCTTCAGCTTCATTCTACATCGATAACAACATGAAAAATTATTCCTAACCTTCCTCTAACTGTCGAATTGAAAAACAACCATTGGTCCAAACACAACAACCGTGTAAAATGAAAACCAGACATATGTTACGTCACCATTTCTTGAAAACATAATATTCATCGTGCGGTGTCCCTCACGACCATGACCTAAGCGTCCCTAAGCTTTCTTATCGACTTTCCTTATTTGTATTTAAACAAAAGACATGGTGCCAACTCGTTTATTCTAGGGACAGAAGATACCAAAGCCGTGGACATTTTTTATATTGACCCAACGAATTGTATGCACCGAATGAAAATGAGTGTATGAAAGATTAGAGGTAATAGATGTCACTGCTCGTTACTCGCCGCTGCCGCTCGCAGGCCTGCTATTTCGCGGTACATTTCAGATAAATTAAGAATTAGACCAGTTGTTTTGAAGCACATAAATTATTATTTTTTTTGTCTTATATTTTGGAGGGTCAAAAACCAATTGACCTAAGGGAAGAACCGCCCCTGTGTTTTATGTTAACCATTCTGATGACAACATTTTGTTATTAATATTTTTGTTATACATTAACTACCTACACAACACTCTTTAATAACCTCAAACTAGAGATATTAAAAAATTTACTTTGCTCTATATGCACGGTGTCTGTAAACCTGTAGTATAAACGGGAAGCTTGTGAATCTACATCACATAGAGAATAAAAAAAAATTCAATTGGTCCATCTTGATTTTTTTTTCCATTTTTATTGACAACTGGAATCGGGACTATGCTTTGATGCATTTTAAAATACACATAATATCTGATACTAACCCTCTCGCCATCATTTTTGTTTTACGATGTCGACCTAAAAAAATTCAGACTCGATTTACTCGAAAACGAAAGGTCAAATAAAAAAAGTTACATTGTGAAATCGAGGCAAAATATGATTTAGATTAACCATTTTTTTGCTAGCTATACGAGTTTCCGGACACCATGTAACTGAACTGAAAAATAAAATCTGAATAATTTGAGTGTAGAGGGTCAAAATTGCAAGGGTATTATAACTTGGACGATAAAAAACTTTTCATTGAATAATTAATGAATCTAATTTTACATGCGAAGACTTTAGAAATATGTGGATATTTTCAGAGTTTTATTTCACCAAAAATATACGAAATTCACGAAAAGGTAGCCTTCTTTTCCTTCTGAAAATAAAAATTGACCAGTAAAAAGAATGAATCGAATTTATCAATCGTCAGTTGGTAAGTAGCTAAGCCAACTTTCTTTTACGTGAGGTAAACTTTTTCAAATTGAAAATAAAACTTCTCTTAGTTGGGGCAAATGTACCCACATCTACTGGGAGTTACGTGTCAAATATTCTTAAGAGACGCTTTGCCAAAGTTAGGGAACAAGTTGCTGGCTTTTGCCGAACGAAAGGGCAAATTTATATCCAAAGGGTTATAACAAATATGAAATAAGTTAACATGTCGTCAATTTTGTTTTGAAGAAAATAAAATAACATTTTTCGCAATGATTTTGGGATGCTCAAGGACATCAATATTTTTATTACAATTTTTATTCCGTATCTTACATGAAAATACGGGAGGAAATGGAGATCCTTGTTTTAAAATTCATAAAAATCCAGCAATATGAAGAAGTTTGTTCTTACATTAACTGCATAAACATGAACTATTATTCCATTAGTCAAAGGTCTGCAATCCTGTTTTACCCGGATTACCAATAATATTAAGAGATTCTTAATAAATAAGCAACATCCATTTTTCTCCGTGTACCTATCGCCTGTGCAATAAATAATACAATTCGTTTGTTAAGATAGGGGAATCTATCAAACGGACCGTTCGTTTCTGCACAGAGTCAGGGGTTTTTTCACCTGGTTTGGGACTCATGTATCCCAATTCGATAGTGGTGCACATTTGCGAGTTGTACAGGGTCAGAAGTTGTATGTCATTGTATTAGGTATAGTGTTACTCGTGCTTTCAGAAAAATCCCCGATTTCTTATAACTTCGGTTTCTCGCTGCGTCCTTCCATTTTCATGTATCATAAAATATAGTGTTTGCCTATACAGCTACTTTTACGTAGATCTCTCAATACTCCTTCGTTATGCAGAATTATTATTTGAAAGCCTGTTTCGTGGTGGTTGGCAATCTCAGTAAAAGCGATGTCAGTTAAGTTTTGTCATTCCATTGACCTCAGGTTAAGTCAGTAACCTAGGTTAATTTAAAAAAAAGAACCAGAAATTTCCATTCAAAACTAAGATCCTTTAAAAAAAACTCAGACCCACTACACATTAATCAATTTATTTTAATTGCACTTGAAATTAAGCTCCCTACGGAGAATTAAGGATCCAAATAAATACATAAATTGTCAAAAAGAAATTTTGGGCTAAAGCTATTCTCCTTAAGCCCGAGCTTTTCTGGGCAAAAGTCAAGAAAGATTTATGGGTGAGGGTGTACCAGGTTCAATGTCTTCATTGAAATGGTGATTTAGTCAAATTCCTGACTGCACACAATGGCAAGTACCTAATAGAAAAATAGTGACTCTCCAAATCTCTGAAGGGTCCTTTGTGATATTGCGACAGTGTAACGGAATATTGATAAATCTGAATTTCAAAAAGAAACCTTTGTCACACACTTGTCTGTTTTTAGCTTAAAGCTACCAAATAATACCGAATCACACAAAGATAGAAAGTTAGAACTATTACTTTAAAAAAAATATGTGTAAATGGTAAATGCATAGTTGTTTTTTAACTTTTTTTATTTATTTTTTGTATCAATATAAAGTTGTTTAAATGTGTTTTTCGATATCTGTCTCACTAGGATATACCTATGTCGAGACAGACGCATTGGATACATAAATAAGTATTTACATATTATTTGATACACGCATAACTATAACTAAAAAATAAATTATAAAGTTGTATACATTCTAAACCGTGAAGACATAATAGAAAGTGTAGCTTATTCTACAGGGTTAGATAACAATATTATAAATGTATATGGAAAATTTAAGTTAATGAAATATTAAATTAAAGTTAATATAAGCAGTATAAGATATATAACAATATTTCATTACATTAAATGACAGAGGTCAATCAGCATCTAATTGGAGTACATAGTTATACAGGGGTTTTTAGGGGATGATCCAAGACTTGGTGTATGTTTTATATTTCAAAAAAATTGTTTTCAGTCTAATGGTTAGTGGAAGAGCATTGTATAGCCTTGTTGCAAAATATCTAAAATTTCTCCGTCCGAAAGTTGTTTTAGCACAAGGGATAAGTAAGAGATTATGTCCTAATTATGTGAAGCTAGCAGTCCACAATGGAGTGCTGGTCTCTACCCTGATATATGGAAGTGAGGCATGGAACTGGCAGATAAAGGATGAAAGTAGACTGAATCATTTAGAAATGAGATACTTGAGGCGTATGTATGGTACAACCGTGTATGATCATGTTCGAAATGTGGAGATTCGCAAAGAGTGCCAGTCTGATGTAAGCATAATGCGTAAGATTAAGAAAGGGACAATTACATAGTTTGGGCATGTAGAGCGAATGAACGAAAAAAGTAGTGAAAGGAAAATATATGATGCAAACGCGAATGGTAGCAGAAGTCGAGGACTCCCGAGAAAGACATGGCACAATCAAATGAATCAGATACTTGAGTCGGGCCATGTCAAGAGTAGAATAATGAGTATGTATGAGACGATTTATGAATGAGAACGAGGCAAAAATTGTATTTAGAGACCGAGTATTTTTGGCGGTCTGTCCTCTCTGCCTATCCTTGCGGGGAAACGGCGTGATGATTAGTTAACAACAGTCGTTTTTTCAGGGTCTTTCGAGTGAAAACCACATTCCAAAACTTAGGCTTTATTGACTTAAATGACTTTAATGTACCGTTACTGTTTTTCTTTTTCAGTAATCACGTATTTTTAATGATAACCAAATAATTTAAGCATTCAAAAAAAATTAATTTATAAAAATAATTGGTAAAAAATATTTTTATTTCATCACAACAGTTACCAGGACACCAGAAAACTGACGGTACGTACATACATCTAAATCTACAACGGAGTATAAAATCATTTCTCTATATTACGAACTTGTTCAAAATTGAAAAACCCGACGTATTCTGGGTTAATATTACTTTTACCGCTTTTCCACGAAGCTTTCCACTGTCAGGCAATTGTACTTCCGACTTTGAAATATCAAATATTATGTTTCTAATAAAGCAAAAGCTTATTCCGTAAGTATACAATGAAAGCTTCCAGCATATTCTTAACCGTCTATGTTATTTGCAACAGTCAAATCGAAATATCGCCTGAATTAATTTCAATCCGTGTGAAGAATGTATTATTCACTTATAATAATATTTAATGGAAAATAAGTAGCCATTCCAAGACAATATAACAAATTCTAACTTCTTCGTCTGAGAGTAAGTTATAAGTACAATTCTTTACAATTGAAAAATTTCCAACCCTTCTATATAATATACCTTCTTAAATATTAACGAAAAATGCATTGGTTTCACGCAACAATTTCAAAACAAAATTAATATCCTTTCAAATCATGATATTACACTTGTTTTGCGGGTAGGTTATATAATTCCCAATACAAAACTTGAAAGAATTTCGCATATTATCTTCTCTAAGAAAAATTATAACCCATGTGAAATTTTCCTAATATTATAATCGAACTTCAGTACGAAATGTATGGTCTATCGAAGTCTTAGTAGTACAATTCATGAGAGAGTCAGCGTCAGTTATGCAATTTCAAGAACCTGTATAGATAGGATTAAATTTTCTAAAAAAAGATGTTTTATCATGTATAACTCACGTGATTGAAAGCTAAATTAAAAGCTTTTTTAAATCATGATTTAAGATATCTTTGTGTTAATTCCTCAGGCTTCTGACATATTGACCATTATATTTCCCAAAGATGCTGTCGAGAATTGTGCGTGTTTCCAATTTTCAATAAAACTTACATAAATGGAATATTTCCGATCATTTTTTAAATCTAAAGACTGTTCTTGAAAGAACATGAGATAACCCTTCAAATGTTATTATTAAAAAAAACAACTATTTATTTTCTCAAATTGCCGTCAGAACATTTGTTTTCATAGAGTTGCACATTTTAATTATTCAATAATTATATTTTAATATAAACTGTAGCGTTTCTTTCTTTCTAACCCCGTTTAGATTATATTCCTCACTACGACAATAAGTGAGACATAATGATTTTTATGAAACCATACTAGCTGTTCCAAAAATTAAACAAACTGACTCCACGGGTTCGTTCGCAGAACCGAAAAAATTAGCCTGAGGGTTTAAGGGAAGGTTATGAAAGTTAAAACTACACTAAAGTTGGACAAATTTCATATCTGAAATGTTACTCACGTATAATATGATTTCAATACAAAATAAATAGCCTTTCCACGTCGTGATATTATACTTCTTGGTTTGAGAGTAGGTTATGCAATTCCCATTACTACACTTGCACAAATTCCATATATCTTCTGGGCGATAAAGCTTCGCTTACCTATTACAGTCGACGTTTTATCATTCCGCTGTTGCTAGTAATAGATTTCATGTTCTCCAATACCGTGTCAGCTGTGCAGGAGCTACAGCGTTCTACGGGAACACGTATACTCCGAACCTAGACACGGAGGGGTCTTCAACCCGCTGTACTTCAGTCTACTAAATTTAGTATGTAGTTTTTAATTCAGTTTGTTGAAAAGAAAACGGTTTTCCCCTTTATTTAAATTGATCCAATATTTTCAAGTGGCTTTTCTGTGGCTATAATGTTAAGCCGAGTCAAAATGTGTTATACAAATTGGCAACATCCAATTTCTTTCAAATCGGTGCATTCAACATACAATGCATAGGTATATTTAACACTCTTCAAAGCATTACGAACCAAACTTTATGCATTGCACTCAGGTCAAGTTATAATAATTATAATAAAGTTTTAAATCGATAACAATATATGTCAACGGTTACAGAGCACAATGTTTCCAAGTAATCGTCATTTCGGTTATGACCGACTAACCACCGAAACAATCTTAAGATTCAAAAATCAAATTAAGCTTGAATATTGCCTAAATTTTTGAAACGGCATAAAGATTAGGAAATTATGTAAAAAAAATAGTTAAACCACTTTTTATAAAGAATAATAAATTAAAAACAAAATTTTGTATGGGAACTATTCAATGATATCCGTAGCAAAGAGGTAAATTTCTTTACTTTGTTAATAAGTGTTTGGTTTTTTTGGTTGTATTAATGAAATAAAAATGAAATTATTTTATCTACGTTTTTAAAACCCTCATCTGCGCGTCATTGGTGACTAGATATTAACTAATTACTTAGCTACTTCAGTACTTTCTAACATTCCTCGTCTCTTTTCACTTACCTTTATTATTTAGCCCGACTACACTCAAATATGTGTCCCATTATTCTTGAGCAATTGGAATTCTTGTTTGTTGAAAAAATCTCCTATATATGAACATAATATTTCTTGCCAATGTTTCGTATCACTGCAGAGGCTAGGAGGTGATCCAGTGGTCCATGGCGGAGCTATTTCACCCGATATCAGTGCAAGGAATGCAGTTTGAGAGAGTTATTCTAGGCTCTATTCGATCTACTTTTCACTGCGGAATAATATGTTACTTCAAGAAGGATGGCTTTCGGGAAACCGGATTGAAGTTATTGATGACATTCTGGAATCGAGATCTTTTATTTTTCGAGGAAAATTATTTGATAATTTTAAAAAAAGTCGTTTTTGCACTTCGTGCGTGTATTTCTTAAACTTCTACCTTCTAAGCACATGGGTAAATAATAATTTGTAATAACTCTTTTAATAATAATACCTACATATTTTTTTAATGAAGTAAACACTTCGTGATGTGACACTATGACATAAAATAAAACAAAAACTTTGTTTTATACCACTTGCGTAAACACGAATGTGATATTATTGTTTTATTATTTACTATCTATACGCCGCCACGCGTTGCTGTGGCTTGGTCTTTCTGCAGATAGAGAAACATATAGAAGGCTCTTTTTTCAAAATAGAATGTTTTCTGAATGCAACATTGTGTCAATTTTTTGCAAAGCGATCGGTGAAAAACTTTCGGAGATTTAAGATTTTGAACAAACGAACATTTGCATACATATATTTATATATATAGATTGATTTCTCTGTGACACTGTGCGTGGGCTTACAATTAATAGGCTTGTTCTTTAATTAATTTTTTTAATTTATTATTTATTAACGCCATTTTTCTGGGCTTTTACATAAAAATATAAAGAAATATACATTATTTATTGTACATAACTGAATTGCTTCAATAACAACATTTTATATTTGTTTAAAGATAATTTGAAGATGTTCACTGACTAGGTATAATTGTTTCCCTCCATTAGTATTCTGGGCAAAGAGGAATACATATAGTAGTTAGTCCCAGAATTTCTGCACTGAAATTTTGGGACTAAATACCATATGGAAGCATAATTAGAAATGGGTACCTCTGGTTTTGATGGTAGAACTACTCTTACGATGGTAGTAATACGCGGTATTAAATGATCAGCATTAAGATAAATACATATTTTTAATATGTGCATAAACACTAATTCGTGTGAAAAAGACACATTGCAGGGTTAATTTCATGTTTTCGTAAAAAAAAATATAAAAGATAACGAAATTCTTTATGATTCCTCAGAGAAGAGAATGAACCCTTGACCTTTGCATAATGGCATCAGTGAGAAAGTTAGCGCCAACTCGACTGCATTTCCATTTAACGTCGGCAACTCCCGCTGACTAGTTTCGCTTCGTGACATCTTCAACTGACGACTAAACTTCACTATTAGTTTAGTCCGAATGCGTCACCTCGCTAAACTTGTCACCAAGAGAAGTACTCGTGCTTGCCAGCCGTGAAATGGTACAGATTCATGATTATATTACACGGGAAATAAACTATTTCTGGTCTGAAATGCTGTCAGGGATACCTGTACAAAGGAACTGATTGGCAAACTATCTTCTAAGTCTACGTATACCAATAATACTGCTACTTGAATAATTGCTAGTACCTCAATTGAAGGGCTGGATATAATCCTATCGCTTTTTGGTATCTCTATTCCTTCTTTAAGTTACACAGTTATATGGTTTGAATTACACGCAAAACTTTGAATACTAATTTTTTTTTAACACTAACCCCAAACAGGAAGCCCTGAGGAAAATAATTTCCCTCAGGGTTTATGTCATCTTTAGGGTTTTTTTAAGGAAAAAGGGAGAGGTTGTTCTGGTAAGGAGAGAGGTATGAGGGGTTGTTATGAATCTTGGGATCAGTATGTCAAGGAGTGACGGACGTATGAATTTATCCCTACCACTGCAGCGCAAGGTGATGTGTTAAGAGAGACCAGTTGGAGAGGTCAAAAGGTCCCCCAAACCAGCCTCTCCCGATCTGGCACGCCACGCAGCTAGTGGGCAGGCGCGTCATGAATACATCCTGATGAACCTGGGTAGGCTTTCTAAGTCACCAAGCGTAGCGAACCACTTGATGTGACCTATGGCAGAGGTGTTGGTTATCCAATAAATGGTTCTCGGGGCGGCGGTATCCAAAAAACTAACCTTTTTTAAGTAATTTTACTTGAATTACGTAAAATTAGAAATCAATAACTAATAACAAATTAACAATAGATAATTCAATTGATATAGGTACTTAGCTAAAACGTGTTTCTGCATAATCTTAGCAGATGTCACGGGTTACACAGACATAGCTGGACAGAGGGAAAAACGCAATTTAAATTTTATTAGAGAATACCTAAACATTCCATCTATTTCACTAGGGAATACCTAAATATTCCATCTATTTCTAAAACGAGTTATCGTACAATGAAGTTTCATACCTGTTAAACCTTTTAACTAATCGAACATTCCATGTTACGTTTGTAACAAAAGATCAATATTTTTAACTTATTCCTTGCTTTCTTTTACAAGTTCAAAATTTCTCAAATAAATAGTGGTTTCCATTCATGACAAAACTGAACTATTTAGAATATATAATTAAATACATACTATGAGAAAGCAGGAAATAATATCACTTAACTTCAAACAAAATAAGACAATGCACGGAACAAAGGAACGAAGACGCGGTTCAAACACCACGTTCATAAATTGCACTTTCATACAAATAGATAGATGGCTTGGAATAAGTTTCCATGTAAGGTCTTATAATAAAAAATAATAAGCAGAATATCAAACAGATCTTAACTAAGAACTTAAACGTATAAAAAAATCGATTTTCTATTATAAGAAAAGGGAATCTGTTTACAATTATGTTGACCCTTGTAAAAATCGCTAGTGTGCAGTACAGGTGAATTTGGCAGCCACCTCGGGTCTGGAGCCCAAAAATACCTGAAAAAAACTTAAGTTTCTTGCCGAAATGGGCGGCTTGTTTGATATATTCTCCTATCTCAACACACGGGTTGCAATCTTAAGAACACAGGTGTCCACTGGGAATGCTGTTCTTGTTATACCAGTATTTCGCACATCCGGGAAACACGTCAAACGCGCATCCAAATTTGTACCAAGTTGACATTTGTCACCTGAGAACTGGTCTTTTTTACGATTTGTTTTTGATTTCAATGACAAAGATTTTACTTCTTTCTTTCCTCAGAACGACCCTCCACACAAATAAGACACAGGCCATGAGGTAAATTATTTTCATCAGGGTCTCCTGAGTAGAGTTAATGCAAATACAATAACCTATTAGCATATAATATCTAGACTATATCCCCAAAATATAACATTTTAAACTCTAAATATATGAGTTGTTTGGTATCAAAACTGGTCAGATCCAAAATTAAAAAAAAAATAAACTAAGTATTGAACTGTGTTCATTATTAACAAAAGAACAGTTCTTATTTTTCAAAAGCAGTCATATCCGCATATTTTGTAAGAGAAACCGGTTTAAAAAGCGGCTGTGGTATGAAAAATAGTCAAATCCAGCACTTGTTTTGGTGTTTCCTGAAAATTCACCTAAAGTGGAGTTGACCAGTTTTGATACCAATTGACTCATATAAAAGTCCACAACAACGCAACGCATAATATATTATGTATAATATGTAAGCGTATTCATATGAGACATTGATTTAATTTTTAAAAGAGTATTAGATATAATTTGAACTTTTCAGTAGTTAGTAACATATTTCAAAATACTTCGAATAAAACTACGCCTTATTTAAGTTTTCCGCATATATTTAATTATCGTATGTTTGTATTAGGTTGCAGGAGAAATGATACATTTAAATTCGAAACGTTGGTATTGCTTGAAATGTCGACGGAAAACGGGACGTCATGTATCTTTTATCAGGAGATTTTTCAATGTGGATGAGTGTTTCAGGCTTATAATTATTGCTTATAAAAATAATTGTTACCCTTTGTGCTATACATAAAAAATCTTGTCTTAAACATTAGTTTCCAAAAAAATAATAATTAATATTTGGCAAGTTCTAGTATTTTCACCAAAAAATGTAGACAATTTGTCTCGACGCCATCTAGTGAGAGAGTTAGCACTTACAATGCCTTTCTCATATAAAATAAAGTTGGCTGTTTTCAGGTGAAAAAATGTAACAAGCAGTAATTGTTGAATGAAACACTAGTATATATATTGAATTATTTCGAGGATAAGAGATAAGCCGCCATAGCTCAGTGGTCAGATCTGTCGACCGGAAATCGAAAGGACACGGGTTCGAGTCCCGTTGGCGTCGTGTATCTTTTATCAGGAGATTTTTCAATGTGGATGAGTGTTTCAGGCTAATAATTATTGCTTATAAAAATAATTGAAATGTCTTTAGTTTCGTTATACCAGATCTGAATAACCAGACATTTTTCAACATTATTCCACCATTTCCCTCTCCAACAGCATGATAACTTTCCCAACATAAGGATGTCGTAGTTCCATCGGCACCATTGACTGCGTAGCATTTATATGAAATTATTATTAATCATATATGTATAAATACTTCATGTTCTCTGTAAAATAAAGCAAGTATCTGGCTCATTTCATAATTTAACTGTTCAGGATTATCTCCGTTCTCTCCGGACGGAAACACAGAGAAATTACTTCGCATTATGCAATTGCCAGTGCAAAGCTTTCTCCTCTGCAAGTAAAGGCTACATCGATGGAGACGAAGTGACGCTGCATAAGATCCTTTGTAATAGTCCGAGGAATATTTGCCTTTAGTAAATTTCGACGAGAACGTAATAAAGTCGAGATGGAGGAGGAGGGGGATGAAAACAGTTCCACAGGGTAGGAAAGAGAAGGAGATAGAGTGTGCAGAGGGTAGATTGTAAAAAGAGATAGTTCATATAAGAATAACAAACTTATGCAAGAGAGAGTGAGTTGAACAATGATTTACATAGCTAGGTTCGTAATTGATTCGACGTCTTATTGAATCCTTATGTCTTATTCTAGTAGTTTTTTTTACAGTCTAATGGAAAATTTGTATTATTTCATTAACTTTGAAGGTCACTTTCACTAATTAAAACCGAGCGAAAAATTCTACCTCAAGTACAAACAGCGGTAAACTCCTGCGAAGGAATACTAATTAAAATTTTGACCATATTTTAAGCTTTTACTATGTGTTATTAATTCATATTTCCAGCCCGATTTTATCAACCTTAAAACATACCCAAAATTTTTGATGTCTATGATGATAGTCTCTCTTGAAATGATATTTAAAAAGAAGAATTCGATAAAAAAAATTACTTTGTGAGTGAACAATACGGTCTGTCGTATTTTTGTGACACCGATTTTTGGTTTGTGAAAAAAAAACTTCGACAAAAACGGCTTTTAGACTGTCGTGTCCCAGATTTAAAATTTTTAATGTTTTCATCCGGTGATTTTTCTGAAGAAAGAAATTTTGAAAGTGGTTTCGTGTTAGTTAAAATCTTATATCTCCATTTTTCAAGCATTTGCGACATCTAATTGAAATATAAATAGTAATGAACAACTTTTCATCACTTCGCTGAAATACCACGTGGGTGCTAAAGTTTCACCGACACGCAAATGTATTTTATTATTTCGAAACACGCAGATTCTTAAGCTCAATAATAATTAAAAGGCGACTGATTAAATGCACCATTTATTTATAATTTGATTACCACGTAGAAATAAGGTCAGTTGCTATAAACGTCATTAATGTTTTGCATGTCTAAATCAGGTAATTTCTATGTGCTACACAAATTTTATGTTACGTACACGAAATTATATGCTTCAAGCCACAGGTACGTCAAAAACTATGTTAAAGTTACTTCTACTAGGTTGATTTTAATACTTCTACATTTGGAAATCATTAGTTCAATTTTATTTTTGATAAATTTTCAAAAAATATTGTTTTCTAGAAGGCAAGTCATCCATTAAGGAACATTTTACAAAAAGTATGAAAAAGAGTGTGAAAAGAAATGGAGCTTTTTGATAAAACACTTTAAATTTTCTGTAAAGATAATTCAGAATAAAGAGATTTATTTATGCATTATATGCTCATATAGTATTTTATAAACATGTATATATTAATTCAGTAGAATAGTAATCAAAAGGAAAAAAATATTAGAAAATTATATAGAATCCATGCAGAAGAAACGTATAATTCTATTCATAATTGTAGTTATTACGGAGATATGTTATTTTGGCTTTATTGTAACTATATTCCATGCAGTTAAACACGTCTAAAATTTCTGCAAAAGTGTTGCCAACTTCATGCAATCTAGGCACAAGCGAGTATCTAAATGACTCAGTCATGATATCACTATATTTGACCCGTTTGACCCGTTTGACGCGTGCTTGCTATACTAGCGGTGATCACAAGTAGGTACATTCAAACGAGAGCTTTAAGGATTCGATTGTTGTTTTTTTCAAAAAAAATTCGAGGATGCCTTTGACATGAAAAGTAGAAAAACGATCACATGATCGGCCACGAAGAATGAAACCAGTGATAAAATGTAAAAATATGTCAAATCATTTTGCTTCATTTAATAGAACCCAATTAATGTGTCAAATCATTGTACCTCATTTGATAGAAACTGATTAATATTTCAAATTATTGTGCCTCGTTTAATAGAAACTAATTAATATGACAAAACGTTATGCCTTATTTAATAGAAACTGATTAATATGTCAAATTGTTGAGCCTCATTTAATAGAAACTGATTTATATGTCAAGTCATTATGCCTCATTTAATAGAAACCGATTAATATGTTAAATCGTTATGTCTCATTTAATAGAAACTGATTAATATTTTGACTGTGTATTTAAAAAAAATCGTATAAAAATATTACCATAAATGAATTAAACATATTTAATAATATTTCTCATTTTCAACGTAATAATGAATTTGAGTTATTGAATTATTAAAATTACATTCAAACTTAAATTCTGGTATTTTTTAAATTTCTGTCTGAATATTTTTAGCCCTTCAAAACGATCCGAATCCGAGTGGTATAATTTTTTTTTCCTCAGTAAGAAATTTCAGTACTAATTATCAGTGTTTATTGTCTAACTAAAGTGATTTTTTTTTTAAATATCAAAATTTCATACTAAAATTAATTATTAACATTAGAATTTGTGATTCTCGTCAAAACATTGCCAGACAAAGCCTGTACGGAGTCTACGCGGTATCATCGATGAACCTACGTAGATCAAGCCGCCGCAGTACCGCGGGCTTTTGCCAGCGGGGTTATTGTCATAGCTTTTACATAAATTTGATATATGTTCCTACTTTCTCATTTTTACAAAAACTTTAAATTGGCGTGTAGGTGATTTTAGTTGTTTGAGCTGCATTACATTATGAAATAGCTTCAATTTTAACGTTTGGAATTTAACAAAACCTTCATAAATGTCAGGAGATACTACGATGTGAGTTAAAACGATCAATAAAACTAAAAAAACTCAGAGCAACACACCTAACTATACAATTCAAAACTCTATAGCGACCTCTCCCTCTTATTATCAATGTACGCATGTAACTGAAAGAGATGTTTAATTATTACGTTGTACAAACTTAACACGGAGTACATTTGACATCAGATTTCATTTAAGAACGATTTATTGATTCTGAGAGTAAAAATATACAAGTGTATTCAGAATCGGTGTTTTTTGATCTACACAAATATATTTTTTACTTAATTCCTTGTTGTGTTTCATTGTTCGATCATCTGTGCAAAAAAACACAGTACGACATTGCAAAAAAGAGTAAACACATAAATATAAATAATTTATTTGAGATATTAAGTACATCAAGTAGTAAGTAACTATACTAAATTTAAAATTTTATCTCTTATATTTTTTCTTGAATGCTTCAAAGAAATAAACAAACTATTTGTTTAAAATAAAGTATTTTAACAAAGACGAATCGGTGAGTTCTGTTTGTTAAGGTTGTTCATTTTTATTAACGAATGCTTTTACTGGTCTGGGGCTAATGGAGATATTACGGAAAAGGTTTTAACGCTTATTTTATTTGAGCTTTTGTACATTTTCTTCCGGCACTCGCGATAATGTTTACTATAATAGCTTTTAAATTGCTGCTGGCCGCCATTTTAAAATTGAATTTTAATTGATGAAAAATCATTGAAACTGAAATACTATTTGTGGTGAAAATATTCGGTCGGCAAAATACTTTTTTAAAAGGCCCCAGTTCATCGGCATCTTATAAACTTGATTGCAATTCCAACGCTTACCTAGGTTCTTATAATATTTGAAGGTTGCTTGGGAGTGAAAATCACTGTTAAGAAGTGAAACGTTGCTTGAAATGACTATTATATAACCATATTTCGTGACCGTATCTGAATATTTAAATACTTTTCAACCTACCTCCTCCATCTCTTTCCCATTCCGACTAACTTCAACATTACAAACTACCCTATTGATGAAATCCATAGTCCCACTACCTTTCGACCATTAGGGCAGCAAGAACTTTTATATGGTATTCACATAAAGAAATTTAATACCATGTAAAATCAAATATTATTATGGGGTATCGTGAATCATAGATATTGATTCCCAAAGACAAAACCATATTTGTTTAGGTTTCTAGGCTTGATGACGCGTAGAAATAAAAATGTCGAAACACTGAAGTGACGAGAAGACCACTTATTGTTCCATAAAACCCTTGTAACCAACAGCACAAGAACTAATCGATTAGCAAATATATGTCACGTATACCAAGCACGAGAGGACAGAGTCATAAAACGGTGTACGAAGCCAAACCGTCTGGTCCAGGCTCTTAGACAGACCAAGAGAGCTCTTTATGGACAACGTTCTGGCCGATCTAGAGCAAAAGGCAATAATATTGTTGGATGTGGAAAGGCATCATTACGAAGGCAATGATTGCATGGCTGTTGGACTGTTAAAATAAGGTTATAGTTTTCACTTAAGTACTTTTACCAAAAATTGTACCGATATTGTTAGAATTCAAATAAGAGAAACTCGCGCTCTTGCTCTATATTTTCGTAAAACTGGTAATAGAGTTTAATGACTCGACGTGCATTATCGTTTCCTTAGCCGATCACAGATGTCAAACGTAATAAAACATTAAATTATCTTCCAGCTGATGTATAACAAGCTAAAATTCTGGCGAAATATTCTAAATTTTTTTATGACAGGCTTATACAATTTTAAGATGAGATTTAATTTCAAAAATGCCATGATTGACTTTCTAAATAAACGTGTAAAACAATTTAACAAATATGTTTTTTTGTATTTATTTATGATTTTGTTTTGTTTAATTATTTATTTCTTTCCCATCCTCTAGACACCTTATTGTTAAATTAGTATAATCGTTAAAATCAAAGTTTTCAATAATTTTGATTTAATCTTATTTAACGAACCGAAATATCATTGGCGTTCAAACACAACCATGCCGACAATTTAACTATGCCAACAATGGTAGCAAAATGAAAGCGGGGACACGCCGCCGCACCGAAATTGAATTGGACTCAGCCAAATTTGTCCCGGCGTTAACACAGTTAGCGAAGTAATAAAGTGGGTGTATCAAACGGCTACATTGCGATGCCTTCGACCATGTTTTCCCAGTATGTTGTTCGGGACAGTCTCTACTTCTTTTTAGCGCAGTGCCGCGTCCGAGCGCCAAATTGGTTGCATTTCCAAGGACCGAGAATCGATGAAAATTAATGTGATTTTTTATTTTTTGGATTTTTTATGTAAGAACTGAAGATGATTTTTTTTAGGAACCTACTTATTTTTGTCAACAAATAAAAAAAATCAGATACGTTTTCATAATTAAATCTATATCATAATATAGTGTAATACTTCAAATTTAAAATTTAACACACCTACCTAAACAAAAAAAATATTTGAAAACGGACTCATTTTTTTTGTTTTATTATCTACGAATATTATTTATGAACTATTTTTTTCTGGCATAAATATGATTGCATGTTTCGATTTCTAAGTAACATATGGGTTTAATTTAATCCAAATAATGTCAAAGGTGTAGGAAATATCTTAAAAATTATGATAAGAATTACAAGTTTACATGGTTTCGATAAAATTTTGTCAGCTTTAAAAACAATTTTTTTTTTTAATTCCAATTTAAAAGAAGTTTAACAAACTTAATCTGGAAAGAAGAACCATTCGCCACATTTTAATTCACATTATACATAGCCTTCAAAGAAAAATACGTAAACATTTCTTGAGGGCGATGAGCTGTCCTTTACAAAACATTGATATTTGTGCAGATAATCGTCTACTCTTTTGCAATTACCTGGAGGGCTTAAGATTTTAACAATTTCACGGCCACGACAATAACAGTGCCACGTTTTGGGTCCTTGATCTACCATGTTGATCAACATCAGTACTATAATACGGCATATTAACCTGTTTGTGATTTAATATAATTTCGTGTAATGAAATTTTTCTTATTGTTCTAAAATGGTACAAAAAATAACGTAATAAAACACTTTTAGTACAATTTCGTAAAAAATAAGCTTCATTCGCCTTCCCTAATTCCATCGTCCCTGGGGGCAGCCCTGCCGATGCCGAAGGAGGAAATTGACAAAAAAAGCAATCAACGTAAAAGCACGGATAATCCACTCCCTGACATAATGTCCCCTGTCCCCTGTCCCCTGTCGCAGTCCCCAGTCCCCAGTTCCCTGCCCTGCTCAGCGTCCACAGTACGAGACGCCTGACGAAATGAAATTTTGTTTGTCTATTTGCTCGTTGGCTTGTCGAACAATAATAATTATTGTCTTATACGCTTTGATGTTGAAGAAACGACGACACGAAGCTGCTGCGCGTAGAGATTAGAGTCGAGTTAAAAAGTCCACAACAAAGAAACTACAATCTTACCCACCTTATTTATCTGCAACACAAACATAATTTTTTTGGTACAAGGATTTCTCTATAAGCATCTACAAGGTTATAAAATATAATTGTTTGTAGAACTGACTAAAAAATATTCATAATGATGAGTTTCATCATCGTTATTTCGAATTTAGTTGATAGGTACTGGAATAGAGTAGGTTGTGCCTTAATGATTTACTTAGAGTAAATTTCGACCTTCTTTATATTGAACCATTGCCTTTAAACAGACTTTTCCAAAGTAAAAGAGCAATTGGGCAAGAGAAGAAAGAATCAACCAACATAGTGGAATGTTATGTGAGAGTCCTTTATTTCTTTACAATACTCTTTAA
This sequence comes from Hesperophylax magnus, assembly GCA_026573805.1. Taxonomy (NCBI): domain Eukaryota; kingdom Metazoa; phylum Arthropoda; class Insecta; order Trichoptera; family Limnephilidae; genus Hesperophylax; species Hesperophylax magnus. The sequence goes on from JAIUSX010000022.1 coordinate 3,787,597, forward strand.
CCTCCTAAAAAAAGTCGCAAAGGTCTTAAAAACGATTGTATTATTTCATTTCATCGGATAGTTCATATAATTCAAATTTATTAATATTTTCACTTTATTCACATTAAGAAAATGAAATTTTTTAATTTGTTATTCTCTTCACCAGACAACTTTTATCCATCCATGAATATGTATTTACTTACTTTAATCTGAACCTTTCTATTCTACGCTTCCTTTTTTTTAATCAGAATAAAGCAGGCGTAGGTGTTTCTAATATTAATTTAACAGAGTCATATTATTAATTTAGCAAGTAAGTTTAGAGTGTTTACTTTACAAAAGTAATCACTCTTCAATGCCCGAATTTCAATATTTTGTTCTTTTCCAACAATAATTATTGTAAAATATGATTATTCGATTTGTTCTCGTTGAACAATTGTAGTTATATCAACTTGTTTCAATAATTTATCATCAAATGGCTATTTCGGTGCTTTATGGGTATTATAGAAATGACACTGAGAGCTCACGGAATGATCCATGCCTATTTGCACGCTACAAAATATGTACTAAATATAAATATGACTTGACACCAGATTCCCTACGTTTCCACCTAATGCCGCTGCACCAAAAGTGAGCACGCCGCTCGCGTTGCTGTTGCGAACAAATTGAATAGATACTCGACTCTCTCGGGAGATGACACATACGCTGCCGCATCCATTGACACGCGAGTTCTCGCGGAGGTATGCCACCCAACAAGTAGGGGCGCATCGAGCTGCAGAACGGTGTCGGCGATAGCTCTAGCGGCCTCCACCACTTGTGCACTGTTATGTAGTCACTGTCTGTACACCGTAAACTGTACAGAGGCGCTCGTGTGCATATGTTGCATATGTTGCCTGTAGCCTCTTCCGTTCGCTGCACCCCTGGTAACGGTGAAACTTTTCTCATTTAATGGCCGCAGGGTGGATACAAAAGCGCATCAGAGATTTGGTTGTATTATTTTATAATGAAAATACACCTTTACTAAATGCAAATAATAAATAGTTAAAGCACGTGAAGTTTAGAGATAAAATTGAATTCAGATATAATAACATTTGACCGGGTCGGATTTTCATGATAATTTAACCCGAAGATTTTTTGTTAAAATAGCCATTGTGTGGTGTTATACAAATAAGCCAAGTTTATTTAACGTTTCAGTGCAAAATATACGTAAATGTATATTCAGTTAATAGTTCATTAATAATATATTCATTTGAGTTGTTTAACAACTGTTGAAATCATTTCATTATTATTAGTTTCGAGATTGATTAATTCAATTATTGGATGCATGCATTGAGCTTTGAAATAAATTCAAAAATTACCATATCCCTTTTTACTATCCGTGTTCAATAATAGATACCTGAAAGAAGGACGATTTTTTTAAAGAACACATATGTTACTAACACAAAAGTTTAAAAAAATTCTTACTATATCATCGTATCTTTTTCCATTTTTTTCATATCACTGATTGACAATGTGACAATAAATATTTACTCTTCTAGCTAGTTCTACCATATTAACGTGCTTTAAAATGTTTGTCTTATATGAAATAATTGGTATAATTTTAAATGGCGTATTTTAATCTTACTTTGTAATAATAAGATTTGTATTTCTATTTTCTTTAAAACGTCGTTTTTATCATAGACTTTAATCTTTATTTTTATTTCTGTTTTGGTTTGTATACGTATTTTTTTTTCCTTAAATATGATTTTTTTCCTTATGTTTCATAATTATTTTTACAAAATACTATTATTCTTGTTCTTACATTATTATTTAAATCATTTACGGCTACCATAATCATGGCATGAGTTTTGAATAGTAGTTATGAAAATCACAAAAAAAAATAATTCATAAAATTAATTAATTAAAAAAAATCAATTCTTGCAATAGTCCATGTGTGTTTTTTTATAACCGTACCTATAATATTTATATTCCATAATATAGCATTATGTTTAACCGTTGATTTGCTAACATATGTAAATAGGTACGTATGGACTTGTGTATTATGATAATGGTTTAGTTAATAATGAACAATTTTGTAGAATTTTACACTAACTATTTCTCATGAATTGTAAACATGTCATGTTTCCAAGCAGGTTAACGTATGTCCAACATCGCACATTATGAGATAGGCGCACGTAATCGTTATTTACAATTTTATTAAAATATTTTTTACTAGAATGAATTTGTTTCTAACACACGCCTTAGGCTATCAAGTCTTACAAAAACATTCGAAATTCAAGTGAATAAAAAAAACCTGCTGAATTTAGCTTTGAACCTAAAATGAACGAAGTAATGTTATGAAAATTATACAAGAAAAACGTTCAAAAAAGCTATAACCGATGGCTATTACGATTTAGTAGAGCGTTGAAATTTTTGAAGATGGTTACAATTTTAATACCTGAAATGAAAATATGATGCCTTTTTGATGTTTTTATACTTCTTTCGAGATCGCAATACTTTCAGTATCAAATTCATAGTTTGCCTGGGTAGTCTGATTTGTAAGAAAACTAATGTCGCCAATCACATAAAATTCCTTTCACCATCTAAATGCCGGATAAATCAATACAATTATATATCTGCCCACGAAAGAATATCAACCATTGAAAATATTTAATTAATTTCAGCGGAGGTTAGGTAAAATTAAGTTTACTTCGGGCATACGGACACACCCATAGCAAACTTCTGCCGTTTTGTCTCTTCAGCACAGACCAAACTGTTAGTTGCAATTTCAAAATCCAGGACTGTGAAAATAAATCAAAAATTCAGTTAATGAAAACTGTAAAAATTAATTATTATATTGTTTTACTGAATTGTGAAGGTATCCAATTGTATAAAAGAGATTTAAAGAGACTTATTGGAATAGAATAAAAGCGTATGGTTGTTGTGTTTCATCGCCTACCTTACTAACTTGTGCCATCTTTCTTAACACTAATTACCTAGAAACAGCAACTCAACCTAGACGAGTAGTATAGTATTTTACACCAAAATTTTAAGGCATTTACTTGATGACCTTCGTTATTATTCATGCGGCAACAAAAATAACAGTTTGCACAGCTGAAAAGGGAAGGGACCAAACGTAAAAGTGGGTTCATTTTACACAAACTAAATATTTCAAAAAATCATATAGCTTATATTTATGCACTTTAAGCATCTCAGGTAAGAGGTCATCATAAAAACAATCAAAACTTTACTTTTCCCACTTCCTTAGTACCATAACGCACTGTACTTGGGGATGCCATAATCTCACTGGCTGCAGACAAATGAGACTTTTATGTGGTAGGATATTTAAATAGGAAAAAAACGTTTCTATTAATTTTACAGTGTTACTTTAACCCTTATAATGGTTAAGAGCGTGATTTTCATATAAATATTTTACTAAGTTATTGAAAATTTTATTTCGCTTGAACATCCAGTTACTTAAGTTTCAATTCTCCAAGAAGCGCTCCTCGTGCCGAATTATCATTCGAAGCTTCGCAGAAATACGATATTTTAATAACTAGTACTGCAAGTTTCGCTATTACGAATGTGCATTCCGTTAGAAGCTTTTAAAGCTCCCGACTCGTTGCGGATGCACCACTGAATGTGACAACAATATTTTTTTAAAGTTAAGCTAGCTCAGATGTAAGCCTTCATATTCTCATCATAGACTCCTCCGTTGGCGTCATTTCAGAATACTATAACCATATTTTTTATTCATTGCTTCTACCTTATGAATTTCAACGATATTAAATAATGTTTACATCGTAATTAAATCGCTGTGCAAGGCGTCTTGTATGCGAAAATGAATAGATTTCATAAGATTCAAGTAAAAAATGAGCCCAAAATATATCCTTATTGAAGTTACAAATTTAATTTTTGCGGAAAATTGTCGAATGGCGGGGTATTATGGGTACTAACTAATCCGTCAAGCATGTTGGGACTGTTTCTCTGTAATGAGTGTAAATAATTTATTGTTAGCACAATTGATTTAACATTTCAAATAATTACTTAAATCAGGCATTCCCTATGCCCAACCTGCGGCCTAAAATGAAGTTTTAATCTTTTTATTATATTTTGTGAAATAAAACATTCATGTTATTAGACCTCGGACTCTCCATGGGGGTTTTGAATAAAAATCTTAACATAAAACTTTTGATTAAAACCCTCCCCCTAAGATGCGACTACCCTTTTGAGACGAGTTACAAAACAAAGAAGTGGTATAAAGTTCAAATGTTTCCAATCATCATATTACTAGTAGATCTTTGAACAGTGGTCTTCGCGTCATCGGTGATATTCGGAGAAATGATTTTTTTGATCTTATCTACCGTTTTCTGCGACGCACCACAGGTTAAAACGGTCACTATCTTGATAAAGAAATCGGAACGTAGCAAATTAATTTACAGTCAGTCTAATTATATAGGACTTCGCTACACTCAGTCAACTATGGTATTCCATCATGAGCTAACTGCTTCAAAAAGGCAGGCGTATTATTACATTTTATTTTACTTTATCCATTATCATTATAAAAGTTTTCTCACGTATTTCCGGTAAAATATTTTAACTTTTTTTCAATTATACCTCTGTATTAATTTTGAACTTGTGTATTATTTGTGAAAATTAATTTGATTTTTAATAAACATCGTTGTCGAATAAATCTAGGTTTTATACAACTCTGTACCCGGGTAATGCGATATTGCAACATGACTGCTAAGCGATAATGAAGGCTCAAGCAATATTCGCAGAAGTCAACGCGTTAATGGGTGAATGGGTGACCACTTTGATCTCCAGACTGCGGCTAGCTGGGATGTACAGTTAGAGGTAAATGTGACCACCTGACATGTGTAGAGGTAAGTACAAGGATTGTTGGGAGTGCTAGAAATAGAAGCCCCAAGCGTGTTGTATTTGATTATTGGTAATTGAAACAATGTTAATAAAATTAAAACCATATAAAAACACACTTAAACACAACATCAGGAAAAGAGATAGAATTGAACGCAAAATCTCCCGTTATTGTGTTTTATCAAAATTATATTTTAGTAAAAAAAATTATGATTAAATTAAATTTGACTGTTTTAAATATTCACTCAATATGTTTCGGAAATTTATAAAATAATTAAAATTTAACGTAACCATAGTAATTTATATTATAAAAAAAAATACCCGGCGTCATCTGTAGAAAAAAGCAAATTGAGAAAAGTTGAATAATTTAGATAAAAATATATGTTTTCGCTGTATAATATACAGAAATCTGGTGAAAAAGCTGAAATACATCACATATTGGTAGCTTGCTTTAAAATTCTGCAGAGATTTTATGTAATTTAAATTTAAATGATTTTTACCTTATTGTTCCACGTAGCGTCTTGCGCGGCGCGCACCAGGTCGTAGAGCGCGCATGCCGCCAGGGCTGTAACTCCAGTCTCCTTGCTGAGAGTGGCAGCCGCGGCCAGTAGGATACAGCAGAACAGCGCCCCGTGGCACTTCCAACCCCAGTTGCCCCCGCCCACTCCACGACACTTCCCACACAACTTATTCACTGAGCCACTGCTTTCACCCAACCTCCCATCTTCACCCTTATGACATTTCGCCGCCCCATTCACTAGCCCATTCCCGTTCTGATGATGATACGTCCCATTATGACCCGCGGTACCGTTTAATAATGCATTATGTCCAATTCCATTGCAGCTCGTCGCGGAACTCTCGACATGACTGTTTCTCTTCACGTCGCCGTTTATGTTGTTATTATTTATGTTTGTGCATGGTCCTTTCTTCAACTGCCACGTATTCAATCCGCAGGAAATAAAGAACTTCACGACACAAATAATGCCTCCGCTGGCGGTAAAGTCTTCCATTTTCCCGAACCAATTGCATTGTCTGATATTGTCGATCAAGTGGAACAATATATTATGGTAATTCAAGCGTTCCGCGTTATAAAGGAAGGATGCCTTACTTCTTGATAAAATATCGCTTTCCGCTACGTAGCCATTAGTTACTATATGCCCGTTAGGCGCGCCGTTTGAAGTGTGCTCTAATGTTTTTTTTAAGGTCTTTTTGACTTGATTTACTCCGTTTATTCTGCTGAGGCATCTTTGAACGCAGCACCCGTTTAGAGGTAAGTTATTGAAGGTGACATTGTAGTTTGAAGTGTCTCTGTATTTTACGTGGGCCACGTAGACTAAAAAACTGAGTAGGTAGAAGTTACAAGCCGCTAGATCAGCCCTTCCTACCACTCCTGCCACCGCCTCCGTGTGGATGGGGTGAGAGGCGAACGTGAGTCCCGCGATTGCTGAGCCCAGTTTGGTTTTGGCTGGTGGTAAGATGGCTCGGGCGACTCGCACTACCAGGGCCGTGGCCAGACAGTGGAGGAGCACGTTGACCAAGTGGTAGCCCCAAGGTTGGAATCCTCCCAAGAGATAGTTGAGGCGGAAGGTGAACACGCAGAGCGGGCGATAGGACCCGTGAGAGCCACTGTCTGTCAGAGGAGTTCCCCAAAAATCGTTCTCCAGGAGGTTCTGCCATGGTGTACTTGGCAGAAGATCGGGGTTGCTCAGAATAGCTCGTCTGTAACAATAAAACAATAAATTATTACCAAATAACATCAGACTTGCCGTGATTTAAATCATTAATCTACAAAAATACTAATTTCGTGGTTCAATAAACTCTTGGACTCGGATATGCTTTCAATTTAAGTGTCATTTTCGAAATTGGAACTAATTTATCGAAAAATTCAAAATGTTGAAAGTAGATACCTACCAGAAAATATTTTTAAGTTATTCATTATTTAATGGACAAGCAGCATTTTGCTGAAACGCTTCTATCTCACAATTAAGTTTCACACTAACAAGCGTTAATAAAGAAAAACCACTTCACATTCGTTGAACGGTGTTTTGTTACATATTTATTTATTTATTATTATAAACGCCTTGCTGTGCTTTTACAAATATGTGTACTTAACATGATAAACTACATAGATCAGAGACACGGAAGTTTTTTAAAGTTTAGATAACTAAATTTACATACAAATCTTTAACAAATTAACATATCACATGGCTATGACATTGTAACTAACAATGAACTTAGCAACTCGGGCTTTTTCTGTTTCCGTAGTTTGTGTGCCTTAGTTGTTTTTATTTCCGCTTTGCAATGAAATGCGCATGTATTATCTGTTTCTATGAACAACTTAAGGCGAAGCTTAATGCAAAATCACTATTTTGATTAATCTTTATAACGAATTGGTGTACATTATGAATACCAAAAACTATGCTTTAGATAATTTAAAGTTTTTCCTATCGTTTTTCTTGAGTAGAGTAAACTACTAAAAAAAATATGTTTTCAATAGAAATGTATGAAGGCGTAAAGGAAACAACTTAAAAAAAATTATATTATGGTTAAGATTATATATGACAGTTTCACTTGATTAACTTTTTTGCTTTCCTATAAAATTATTTACAAAATAAATAAAAAAACAGTTTTGTACTTGAAATTGAACGTTTCTAGACTCGTTTTTCAAGGGATTTTAATGGCTATTACCTACAATATAAGGTATACCAAGAATATGTATATTTTTGGTTGTAGCTTCCTCTTAAGATAGGGATGTACAGCGTTGTCTGTTGTATTAACACTGTGAAAAATTAGATTCAAGATGCTATTTAAAACAAATATCTTTATCTGGGCTTCGAAAAAAACTAGCAACGTTGGATTGTGAAATTCCGGCCTTGAAAAGTTAGGTTATTTCGTATATATTATTCTTTAATTGACTGTTAACACATGAATTAAATAAGAATTCTATGAAAGTGATATTTTTTACTAACTTAAATGTTTTATGTAAGTATGTAAATATAAATCGTAGAAATCATTTATATTGCGCTAACAATGAATTCAAAATGTCATTTTTCTATTATTCTCTGGGAATGATTATAATATTTATTTAAATTTCCTTGTTTAAACGACATTAAAAGTACGGTAGAGTTTCTTATAGATTCCTAAATAAAAGGAATGTGTTGAAAAAATTCGCATTCATTCAATTTTACGACGTTTGGATTACAAATATTTGTGTTTGAATTTAAAATATTACAAATTATAAAAATCAAAGTCTTATTCAAATAAAAAAAAAATTAAATGTATTTTTATCTAGATTATTAAAATGCTATTTTTCTTACGGCATCTGCGAAAATAAGAAATATATGGCACATTTAAATTTTTTTGGAATTGTTCTGAAATTCGCTCAGAAATTTCAAGTTTATACAACAGGTAAACAACCCCTTTTAGCTGTGTGAAAACAAAAATATATTATATGTAATATTTTATATTTCTATGAAATATTTTATGTCAGTTTCTTTATTAGTAAGGTTTGCACAATCATATAACAGAACATTATTTCAATTGTTTTTTTCAAAGTTGTAATTTTAATATCCCGTAATTTATCACGGGCCTGCGCGAGTTTTGTAATAAAATCTTAAGACACGCTTTCTTCACATAAAGCAAGACATTAGCTTAGTATTTTTATGTACCCTGATCTTTGTTTACCCAACTCAAATTTGGTGAAAACTTATTTATCAGTTGAAAAGGGTTTCCTTAAGTAATTTGTTTCAATAGACTAGCAGATAAGCCACGAAAGGCTGGATGTGGATAAGGTATCTTCCGGTCGGGCCTAACGGATGCACGGTGGACTTCCCCACTAAACACTGAACGGCCGCCCACTGAGATACCATCTTACACGCCGCTAGCTGACCTGGTAGACTCGTGTTCAAATCTAAGTTTTATGTATGGGCTTATGTTTATTATGAACGCATAGTATAAAGTTAAAAAATCCAAGAAAATAAAAAAATTTTACACGGATCCTAATACTTCCAAAATTTAACTGTTAAAGTAAAATATACGAGTGTGTATACATTTCGTTTGTACAACATGAATACACTGAACAATGGTTGGACATAAAATAGAAAAAATATGGTCAAGTCACTTTTTATATTATATTTTCAAACCGTTAGTTTATAATTCTCAGAAAGCTGTGAAAGGGCACAACACACGTTCAATTTTTATTTGCGGTGTACATAATTTCAAAAAACTTTTCTCTTTGCAAGCATGCACTATGCGGAAATAACGCAACGTAATTTTAAAAGTCTAGGTTGGTTTGAGTAAAAAAATGGCATCAGTTATTAAGCTCTCTTTTATACAAATACAAAATGAACGTTCATAATTTGAATGCGGATATGTACATATTATGATAAAAAAACATTAAAAATGTAACTAATATGTACATTTAATAATACATTTAAATGCAAAGCATACTACGAAATTCATACGTCAATTATATATCTATGTTGAACTATTTATGTGTGATAGAGACGATTTTTTTATGGCTAAGGAATGCCAATTACCTCTCAGTAAAAACATATTGATAGGGTTAGCATAGGTTATAAAATAAGCTGCCCTAACGATAGAACAGTTGTGCCGAAACCAGTTGGAAAATTATTATAAATAAAGTAATGTTCTGAAACCTGCAATTGAATTAAAATAATACTTGTATATTCGAAGAAAGCATTTTAATTTGCGGTTTGTCTTAAATACAATATAACCATAAAATTATATTGTTTTTAAGACAAGCCGCAAAATAATTTAATTTGCGGCTTGTCTTAAATACAATTTAACCACAAAAATTTGTGTAATGAAACGCTGTTTGATCAAAGATGGAGAATAGACTAAGATTTATTTCATATAAGTTTACATATTAAATACATAGATGGCAGCACTAGTCTTATATTGTTGTTATCATTTCAACACCCCCACTATAACTAACAATATAAATACAATTAAATTAAACAATTTGCACACCTAGTTTATCCAAAAATTTATAATGTTTTGTGGAACCCAAACTTTTTGTGAACAAATCAGCAGGCATTTCAGCTGTTGGCAAATACTTAACATTTACAATATTATTTGCTACACATTCTCTACAAAAATGATATTTAATATCAATATGTTTGGTGCGCTTATGAAAAACTGGATTTGCTGTTAACTTTTGCGCACTCTGATTGTCATTGAAAATATCAATAGTATACATTTTTTGAGTTATTTCATATTGTAAATTTCTCAAATAAATTGCTTCTTTGCAGGCTTCAGTGATGGCCATATATTCAGCCTCACTACTAGATAGTGCAACAGTATTCTGTTTTTTTGTTTCCCAAGATATAACACAACCAGATAAAGTAAAACAAATTCCAGTGTATGACCTCCTATCTATAATGTTTCCGCCCCAATCAGCATCTACAAACCCTTTTAATATTGAGCTTCCACTAGCGGAATACTTTAAACCATAATCTTTAGTACATTTTAGGTATCTCAATAACCTTTTTACATAAGAACAATGTTCTTTGGAATAACAATTATTAAATTGGCTTAAAAAAACCAACCGTATATGCAATGTCCGGTCTGGTTAGAACCGCTAAATACATAAGACATCCAATTATTTGTTGATATGGAAAATTACCAACACAATGTTCATTTTTTGACACATTTAACTTTGTTTCCATTGGAGTCTGTGCAGGTTTACTTTGGCTCATATTAAACTTATGCAACAGCTGATCAATATAATCTTTCTGACTTAATATTATTGTTTGCTTAGATTTGTTAACAGTTATGTTAACACCCAGACATTTCTTTATTTCTCCTAAATCTTTTATTTTGAAATGACTTGTTAAGACATCCTTTAAATGCTTAGTTTCATTAGTATCATTTGAAAAAACAAAAAAATCATCTACAAACAATGCGACAATAGTTTTAAACTGATCTTTCATTTTTGTATACATACATGGTTCTATTTTAGATCTAATATAACCTATGCTTAACAAACATTCATCTACTTTTTTATACCAAGCTCTTGAGGATTGTTTAAGCCCGTAAATGGCCTTTTTTAATTTAAGTACTTGACCATTTTGTGTTTTTTCAGAAAAACCTTTTGGTATTTGCATGTAAACAGTTTCCTCAAGTGTACCATTCAAGAAAGCCGTTGTTACATCAAGATGTGTTGTTTTCAAATTTAGTTGTACTGACAATGCAAAAAGTAATCTTAATGTAGTATGTCTCACTACAGGAGAAAATGTTTCTGTAAAGTCCACACCTTCAACTTGTGAAAAACCTTTTGCCACTAAACGTGCACGAAAGCGGACTTTATTTTCACTATCATACTTTTTACGAAGCACCCACTTGCACTGTACAACTCTTCCATCTTTTGGAGCATCACTTAACTCCCACGCATCATTGTCTTTGAAACACTGCAACTCTTCTGTTATAGCCAACTCCTACTGTTCTTTTTCTGGTCCATTTAAAGCGTCATGCAGAGACAAACCAGCCGCATTATCATATGTTTCACTGTCAACGCACAGATTTGATAACCCATACCTCTCTGGAATCTTCCTCTCCCGGTTAGGTCGGCACTGCGGGCTTTCTTTCTCACTGTCTGCATCTTCATAATCACTGGGAACATATGTTTCATCATTATCTATAAAACTGTCCATGAAACTTGAGTGTTCTTGACTAGGCACAGGTTCAATTTCACATTGTTCTGTATCATCAAGTTCCTTACTATCCCCCACTGAATCAACATTCTGACCACATTGTTCTGTATCATCAAGTTCCTTACTATCCCCCACTGAATCAATATTCTGACCTTGCACTTCCATTAAATTTTCAGATTTTGATTCCTTCTCAATGATGATCACATCTCTACTAGTCGTTACATTCCTTGTTTCTGGATTGAAGACCCTATATCCTTTTATATTATCTGGATATCCTATGAGAATACATTTGGTTGTTTTCTTATCCCACTTCTTTCGCTTTTCTTTAGCTACATGGACCATCACAGTGCTACCGAAAACTCTGATATGACTTATATCCGGTTTGGAGCCAGTCCACAACTCATATGGAGTTTTATTTTCCAATGCCGCTGCCACAATCCGATTCTGCAGGTACACTGCCGTATTGGTGGCCTCACCCCAGAACTCTTTGCCTAAGTTTGCATCAAAAAGTAGACATCTTGCTTTTTCAACTATTGTGCGATTAAATCGTTCACACAATCCATTCTGTTGTGGGGTGTAAGGGTTGCTTTTCTGATGAATCACACCGGCACTATTCAGGAAATCATCAAATTCTTTATTGCAATACTCCAGTCCGTTGTCACTCATTAATACTTTGATTGTTTTTTTTGTTTGATTTTCCACCTGAGCTTTAAAAATCTTGAAATACTTCAAAGCCTGATTTTTGTGTTTTAAGAAATAAACAAATGTCATCCTACTATGATCATCAACAAATAACAAGAAGTATCTCGAGCCGCCCATAGACACATTCTCCATAGGCCCACATATGTCTGTGTGCACAATATCTAGGAGATTACTGCTTCGTTGGCCACTGCTCTTAAAAGGTAACCGGCATTGTTTGCCTTCACAACATGTTGTGCATGAAGATTTGCTAATGTCAACTTTTTTATCAAGTGATATACCATGCACAGCTTTTTCCATCTGATTCAAATAATCTTTGTTTATGTGTCCTAACCTTCGATGCCAAGTCATTCCTGACACAACTGATGCTGCTAAACAGTCTTGTTTTAGCAAATTCACTTTATATACTCCATTGACCAACACTGCCGTAGCAACCAACTCGTTATTTTTATTATAAACTGAACAACCATTTCCAGTGAAAGATACACGGTTGCCTTTCATAATCAGTTGGCTAACAGATAATAAATTCGTTGTTAGACTTGGTACACAATATACGTTTTTCACCATGATGTCATACTCATGATTATCTGTTTTAGTCATGATTTTTACATCGCCAGAACACAATACTGACACCTTTTCACTGTTTGCGACAACAATTATTTTTTCTTGTTCATACTGCGCATTTATTATCCAACTTTCATTTGCTGTCAGATGTACACTCGCGCCCGAGTCGATATACCAATCGTCTTTGTTAAAATGTCCACTCAGGAACACTGCGCTAAACGCATTAGACTGCATTCGCTCCTTATTTATCTGATTTGACAAGTTATTTTCCGTATTTGTACACTGGTTCTTGTAATGCCCGATTTGTTTACATCTGTAGCACTTTATATGCTTGTTGACGTTTGACTTTGACAAGCCAGTGCTGCCATTGCTGCCAACATAACTTTTGCTGGCCATAGACATATTCGTATTATTTTTTTCTTTGTACTTTTAAGTTGAACGAATTGCTAAAGCTCCGCTAACTTCACTCCCGTCATGACTTGCTGAATCCATATCTAACAATTTTGTTTTTATGGAGTCTGTCGTTATAGGAATTCCTGAATGTTCTAATGCCATAACCATCGGCGAGAAACGATCTGGCAAACCAGCGAGTAGCAATGATGCTGTCCATGTGTCATTAATTTCGAATCCCGTTCCTGAAAGCTTCTGTGCTGTATCGATAATCTGCGTCACATAAGACGTCATCGAACTGCAATTCTCTCGGCGAATCGAAATTAAATTTCTCAGCAAACTTATTCTCCGTGAAAATCCGTTGTCGTCGAATAATTTTTTTAATTTATCCCATAACTCTTTACTGGATGTAGCATCTTTTACGTGAACATATAAAGACGAGTCGATTGTCATAATCAATTTTGCTTTGGTTTTTGCATCATCTGCAGGTTTTATTTCAATCCCGACTTCTGGCTGCACACAATGCTTCATACCTTCGAGGATTAAAAAATTCTGTGCCGCAAAACACCATATGTCGTAATTATCACGTCCCGTTAGCTTGGGTACGTTGACAAGATAGTTCGCCGACATTTTTAAACTGCGATATACTAAAGTTGTACACTTTTATTATAACAATCCGTCACGACACAGTTCAATCGCGTTTTGTAATCGTGTTTTTTATACTGGTCAAACAAAAAAAAACAACAAAATCGCGAAGATTTATAAGCGAACGGCCCATAACCTGTAATGAAACGCTGTTTGATCAAAGATGGAGAATAGACTAAGATTTATTTCATATAAGTTTACATATTAAATACATAGATGGCAGCACTAGTCTTATATTGTTGTTATCATTTCAACAATTTGTGAAACCAATTATTTCTCTACCGGTCTCGGAAGAGGTATTTCTTCATCTGGAGAATATATTTTAAACATGTACATGTACGTTGTACAATCATGTATATACTATGTTCAATCGGAATAGAATACGTTAAAAAATGTATTTCTCTGAATAAATTCGCTATTCTGGGGAAACTGCATAATAGTAGATTTGATACAATTATTGTAAATATATTAAAACATTATCTGGTAGGAAGACACACGTTACAAAAATATAATTTTGTAAAAAACAAGCAAGTTTTGACGAAAATATAATCAACACAAACCACACCAAGATTTAAAACTAACAAAATAGATGACTGACAGATATACGAAATTATTTTAGATGTTGGAGTGGGAGATCATTAAAGGGGAAGGGGTTATTAGTTTAATTGCTTTACCTCATAATTAAACTACATAATTTTTTTTGACCTCCTATTCGGTTAAAATATTATCCTGATGAAGAAAGATACCTTCCGAAACCGGTAGAGCGGTAATTAATAAAATAAAATGGTTTTTAACATGTATGTGTTTATATTGTAAAATGATAATGTTATACCACAAAAAAATGTTTTTTTTTTCTAAAATCATGAAACGAGAAAAGACGAATGAAAAATTTCAAATAAAACTCGTTATGCGCTTCAAACAAAAATCTTAAACCAACAAATTTGTCCAATCGCGAATTCTCCTATCAACATCAACACATATCCATTCCACCCTCCCACACCACGGGGTGGATTAGGGTGGTTGGGGTGTGTTAGGGCGACCGGGGGTATATCGCCGCTAGTCCGCCGGCCAGTAAGGTTTATCTTATCAAAAGCCAGAATTAACTGCCAAGCGATAAAGTTTAGCACACTACTTCAAGGCTTAGGGGTGTTCTGGATTCAGATTACATTTCGTCGAATCGTTTCTCAGCTGTTTTTGTGCGGGGAATATTGCCAGAATGTTGGCCAATAACATGTGTTATTTCGAAGGTTCGATAATGTGGCATTTCGAAACTTTGTTTATTTCAATACCTTGATTTTAGGCGGTGGTGAAGCATTGTTTACTACAATGTTTTGGTTTTAGAAGTGATGTAGCAATGCTTATTTTTTTTATTTTTTCTTTGAAGTTTATCGATAGTAATATAATCCATTTGTTTATTTAAAGAATCCATTAGTTGCTCAAATTTGTTTATTTTTTTTGGTAATACATTTTTTTGTAATAAAGTTCAACGTTATAAATATGAGTTTAGTGTCAGTGTATTTTTTATGAAATTATTGAAAAAACATTGGAATGTCAAGATTTATCGAAGCTTGAAGAGGCCTGCATCTAGCTGTGATATTTCAAAGGCTGATAATAAATAATAAAATTATTTAATGAGGTTGGACAAATTCAACTATTATTAAATTTCTTCACAGTGTTAATTTTTCGTAAATTAATAAGTTTTTATTAAAGCATTTCTAACCACTAAAGCGATAGCTATCTAGTTTTGGACTGCACCGCTCATGCCCTTGAGCGACAGCTACCCAAATTTAGTAAGCTCTAATTAAGCTATTTTATAATTAATATATTTTTTTACAACACCAAAATAAATAGGATAAACGGTGAAATGTCGATGGATTTATTGATTTTAAACCTAAGTAAGCAGTTTATATGTTTCCGTATTAATATTCGAATGTGTGCGGCCGAATCTAAAACCAAATATCTATAAAGCTTTTTATTAAATACGTTATGGCTCGAGTGGTTATTTTATAATTGAGTTAATATCCCTGCAATGGATAACATTTTTCTCGTAATTTCGTTAGAACGGGCCTACCGCTAATGCAAATGAAATAGTTATGAAAGTGTGACCATTCCAGGAAAAATAATATGCAATGTGTTAAAGCACTACAATATTTTACACTAAACTGAAGCATAATTTCAACTCAATAAACAAGCTTTCTGCTGAAATTCTGCTGATAAACCCTGACCTGTGACTCAGTGGGGCTCCGTAGGCTCGCGTGCCCCCATTTGCAAAACCCTGCCGTAGCGATAAGTGTATTTACCGAGTGATAAAATATTTTATTTACACCCTTTAGGTTAGAGGGTTGCGGTTAATGCGTTAAATTATAAGGGCGAAAAGGCCCCTTTAAAAACAGAAAAATCTTTCCAATACAGTTTAGTTCTTTCGTATTAAAAAAAAACTGTAATATTATAAGTTAAACAATTATCGTTACCATATTTGAAGCAAAAAAAAGTGTATGACAAGAGAAATGTAACAATAATGTTTTAATATCTTCGTTTTTGTAACAAATAGTGATAGGATATCCTCACAGGAATATCCAGTCAGGAGATTTTGTTTAGGTAGGTAGATAGATGCATAATAAGAAGTAATAATAAATATCTAATTTAGTTTTTTAGTGCAGTTGAGTTGTTCCGGTTTCAGTCTGCGTTTGGTGACAGTATATTTGCCATTTCTGATCTCCCTTTGTTTCGTATTAAGCTTTTTTTATTTAAAATATGAATGTTAAAATATTGTTGGGAGTTTTGAATGAGAGTGGGATTTTGTTGTAAAATTTAGTACCATTCAAAAAATTGGAAGCTTTTTACTCAAATGTTGTGTTTGCAGTTATGGGATATATTTTTGACTGTGAGATCTAGTGTTTCTAATAAACGTTATAGTTGTTATTTCTTGTGTTTTGTATTTATGAATATGAAGGAGTATTTTTTTTAAAAAAGAGTTGATAAACTGACATTATGTTAACATTGTTGAAGATTTCGTCAGTGCTAGTTCTCACAGGGACTTTAAGAATAATTTTCATCGCGGCTTTTAGGGTTTTGATTGGCGATTTTAGGATATCGTTATTTACACAGCCCCATCTGATAACCAAAATAAAAATAATATTATATAATTACCTAACTAGAGAGGATAAGACATTGACCGGTCGGTGGCCGAGTTGACATAGCGTTTGGATTCCACCCAGGCGTAGTGTGTTCAATTCCTCGGCTGGCTAAGTCCTCCATGACAACACAAGCAACATCTGTGGTAGTAGGAGATTTTTAAATATTGTCAGGTTATTCGTATCCCGGGAATGTTTGTCATTCTTTTAAAAATAAATGTATATTTTTTAAATATTTTAAATGTATAATTTAAATGAAATACACCATCCTGTATATTTTTGATTCAATTACAATGAAGTCGTAAGATATAAAATCTAAATACCTAAAATCAGTAATGTTTAGTTTATCTTAACTGACGAGTTAATCAAATAATTATATTGAACTAGCCAGATATAAATATATGCTCATACCCACTGACCATAATTTTAATATTGCAAAATATAGAAAGACGTCTATCCTATTATTAAAATTGTATATATATTTATTTATTTATATATACGGCTTTTACATAGAAGTGATACATGATGCAGTGTACATAGGAGAAAATGTGTATTATACAGGAGATACTGACAGTAAATAGATGTTATCCATTGTAAAGAATTTAAAAAATACACAATTGTAAAATTGTGATTACAAGTATAATGAGAAAATATTAAGAAATAATTAAAAAAAAAAAAACAAAATATGAAGCAATATTAGTAAAACGTAAGATTAACATAAAGTAAAAAAGAAATTACAACAACACTACATATAAGACAAATCATTAAAACTAATTTACCAACGCTACTCTAATTTGTGGGATTCGACAAAGTGTTGGTATAGATTATAGATTATGCTTAATTCTATAAATGGAGTCAATAAATAAATCAATAGCTCCCCCATACTTGTTGCCCAGATCATGAATACTATTGTTCAGTGAGGGTGTCTGATAGTTGGTCGTGTATGTATTGCAGAAGAATGTTATATTTTGTCTTGTATTCCTAGTCGGTACATGATATATATGATATAAGGTTTATGTCTTCCAGCTTCATTATAATCGTGAGTACATCAAATGAGTCAGTTTAGTTGCGTAGATGCCTAAATAATGAATTATCGTGGCCGCGAAATTCTAAACGGTTCATCAATTCTGTCATTTATTTGTATTATAATTTAGTTAGTTATAACATTTCTGTAAGTTAGGTAACAAATATCTTCAATAAAAACTTATTTACGAATCATCAAAGTACGCGAGAGCAAATTTCGGAGCGGTAAAGCGAAGGTAATCGATATTTTAATACTGCTATGAATTTTAATGTAAGCCATAGATATTTTTACTATGGAATAAAAGTTTTGTATGAACACTTTACTTTACTTAAATAGCGAAGTGAAACGTTCGCTCAATTCCTATGGTGAATTTTTATTTTATATTTGTATATTAGATTTGTTCAACGACCTCCACAGCATGATGGTAAAAAATGCAGTGAAGCATTGTGCTCGGACATGACTTTAGATAAATAAATAACTTTATTAACTAGTATTGTAAAAAAAGTCTCCATAATTCCAAAAATAATTCAAGTCATAGTCCCATCCAAGGATTAAAAAAAAATAATGCCAATGCTGCACAAGAACCCCAACTGTTTGGAGACAGTGGGACTATGGTATCCCCAATTGGGTTGTTATGTCAGTGAATGAAGAGGGGGGAAGAAAGATGATTTGGAAGATGAAGGTTCGGAAGTAGTCAATTTTCCGGTAATCTGTGGCTTATCCTTAATAAGATGGAACATTGTCTCCACAAATGAGTCTGAACGGTACTTCTTCAACCTCTTCAAATATCTTACGGCTATTGGTGCTTTACTCTCCCAACGACTGTATAGTATATCTCCAGAAGCAGCAATGTCCTGTTAATAGCCCGACTAACTCTCTCAGTGAGTTTGTATCCATATTAAGTAGTTGTTGTCTAGATCTTATGGGGTTAAGACCGTCCAAGAGTTCTGTAGATTGTCTTATTTTGGAATAAACCTCGAACAACTTCAAACACAAAGAAATTCAAACAAACATTTATTAAAGTTTTACGCATAGTAATGACTTTGTTCGGAAACTACTTAATATATAAAACAACCAGTTTCGGTTCCACCTGAACCTTCTTTAGCCTCTGAATTAAAGCTGCGTTCTATATTATTGTAATATTTTTGTATTTTATTGTATATATTTTATGGGATGTGTGGGATTGCAAAACCTCCCCATATTCCGGAGTAAACTCGTTATTATTACTATACTGATAAAACTTGGGTAATCTTTTGATTAATTTAAAGTATAAATAAAATGACTTTTAAGTAATTCTGGCAACGGCAAGCTTAGATTGAAAGATTGTCCAGCATTTTAAATTTTATGCAAAACTGGAAGATGTGTTAAATTGAGGTTGGGTGAACACATGAGATGCCTCAACAGTTTAAGCTTTTCAGAATTTACTGAAAATTTAATTAATTAATTGATAAAGTTCACTCATTTAATTGATTAATTTATTGATAAAGATTTCAGAAATCTTTGGGGATATACATAATTTATATAAATGGAATAGTTCAACGTCTGAATATTCGAGAAGTTATAGAAATCCTTCAATATAAATAAAATCAATTTACTAAATAAACCGTTAGATTTATCGAACAGCCTCACTTTAATAACCTCTCCTTCTCCCTCGAACTCCCCCCCCCCCCCCTCCCCACTCAAGTTGCCTCTTCACTCTTCCCCTTCTATGTTTCGTTCAACTGTAATTTTGTAGTTATTTTATTATGTTTCGTCGACATCGGTTAGTATATGTAAAAAAAACCTGGAAAACATTAATTAACTTTGAAAAAATTTTACGGTTTTTTTAAGTTGTTTTTTTAATTCTTATATAGCCTAGTCGTATGATTGATGACGAACGCAAATATGTTATCAGTCATATTCTAATTATAAAAAAGATAATCACTCATAGACACAAAAACCGGCATTATTGTGTAATAATGTAATGCTGTAAAGCGCGCCTTTTCCTGAAACACAATTAAAAAATTTACTCACATTAATAATGAGTAATTAATCTCAATTTGTCGTGTAATATTTCCTAGAAAATAAAACATTATTTTGAGGAGGGAACCCGGCTGACGTTACATCCCACAATAACATGACTAATTGTTACCTATTGTCACATAATACATGTCTCATAATCATCATTAGCTAAGGTACACCTGACCTTAGGTTGACCTCTAATCTGATGTGAAATTAATAGAGATATCTACCAATATATTATTTTCACCGAGTACTATATTAATTTTGAAATGATATTTTGCGAAATAGACACTTTTTTAAATGTGATACCTCAAACGATCGCCGTGTACAGATGGGGAATTTCACATTTATTCTGAATATGTGCAATATGTGTAAATTGGCTTGCTATCACTTTTCAGCAGGTTCATTTTTCTCCGTGTGTGACTGGGTGTTCCGTTCGTGTTCTTAACTTTTTATTATGACTCAATGAACATTTTTTTGTAATTTCTCAAAATGTATATTTTATTTTTTTTACCGTCGCAGTTCAGTGTTGCAATATACCTATTAGTTTGTTGTTAAATTTTACTCACACGATTAGAAGGTAAACTCTTAAGAAAAATACAGACTAATAAACATTGAATTCTGATACGCAAAATTGTCACTCATTCAAATTCACATTCCTTGTTTTTTCCCTGTAGTCTTCGCATGGTGAGGTAAAGTATTTTAGTGTTGAAAATTATCTCCTTATCGCCTTTTTAAAAGATTCCACCATTCAGCATAAATACGTACCACAAATTTTCTTTGGCCATGTTTATGAATCAGGTCTTAATAATCTGACTCATTTAAACCTTCCTATTGTACCTATACCTACCTCTCTTCTTCATCATTTTCTTCTAACAACATTTTCTTAATTTTCCAGAAAATTTAGGCTAACTGAGTCCCAAAAGTTGGAAAGTGACATCAACCGATTAGTAGCGTGAACAAAAAATGCGCCAGGTTCCGGCCTTGGCATCGTATTGTGTGTTCGATCCCTTACTATTTAATTCCTTCATAATTTAATTATCAAATTTCCCATCTATAAAAATGAAAATTGGAACAGTTCAAATATTCTCAAGTTATTCGTAACCCTGGAAAGGTTTTATTTATTTAAGATTAAAAAATATATATAACCAACCTATGTTTACATATTTTAAATAGTTTTCCCCAAAAAAATAAAAGTCCCTACTCTTGTATATTAACTCTCGTGGATTTTAACTAAAAACTACAGGAAATACCCACAACCGATGGAGGACAACATAAAACTTGGTAAATTACAACAGCAATTCCAAGACAATGTTTCTTTATTGCTAGCCGCTTCTACGAAGGACAAATCGCCATTAGCCTTATCAGATAATAGCAGCCCTGGAAGTATTTCGCAGGCTTCTTTCCATCGATATAAAAAAGGCCTTTTTTGAAACCAGTAAAAAACTCCCGACTTCTGAGGATTATTAAAAAATCTTCGTTTATTGAGTCGTCGTGCAAATATGATCGTGACTAAAGTATGTCTATTAAACACAAAATTAAATTTCATCCATTATTATCTAGAAAATGCCAACTACCAAAGTCAATTTCAAGAATTTTAATATTGTGTGTAAGTTCATCGCCGCGTCTTCCACGAACCATTAAAAACTATTGATTTTCAATAAATATATATGTACATTAAGACTTGGAAGAAAAACACTTTTTGTGTATTTTACTGTAGAAGGGTTTGAAATAGTAAAGTGCTAGAATTTTGATGGAAGCACCTCAAGGTAAAGGGATAAAAAATTATTCATTTTATTCACACTACTTAATTAAGTATGAATAATTTATATCACATAAAGAAGTGTGTTCTTTAATACTATTGTAGTGTCCAGAAATAGAGTTCATATAAATTGAATATGAAATAAACATTATATATTTTATTCAATGTAAATGTATTCTTTCGTGTTGGAAACAAATTTACTGTCAGAAGTCATTAAGCGAAATTTTTGTCAAAACTTAAATAAAACTTTAAATTTTATTTAAGTGAAATTAACAGTTTGCAATGCGGTCGGTTTATGCACGTGCAATTTACTTAACTGATAAACCAATTATAGATTTCCTCATTATACTAATGCATTATGTATTCAACATTTGTACACATATTACATCTTTATAATTATAACAGGAGATACTCCATAATACAGAGTTTTCCAATAAGAGGTGTTATTTTGATATTCAATCGTAAAAGATCAATGGTTTCGTTGCTTGTGTGGCACGTAACGCCGTTTTATTGACAATAAACGTTGTCCAGATCAATACCATCCAATTCAGGCCATAAAAAATCATTAATCATCTATCGATAGCGCAATCCATTCACCGTAACTGTTGCTCCAGCCTCATTTAAAAAAAAGTAAGGTCTAATGACTCCGCCGGACCATAAACCACACCAAACAGTCACACGTTGAGGATAGAGAGGCTTTTCAACAATAACTTTTGTGTTTTCCGAGCCCCACATGCGACAATTTTGCTTGTTGACGAAGCCACCGAGGTGGAAATGGACCTCATCACTCAAGACGATTTGTATTTGATTCACTCAAGTGAATTTGAATAATTTCAATGCGTTGTTGAAGCGTGTATCATTCTATTTGTATTTTTGACGTAGTTTCTACTTGTCAAATGTTAAGAAATGACAGCTTCAAAAGTAACATCTACCGAAATAGCGGGCTATTCAAAATAACACCTCTTATTGGAAAACCCTGTACATCATAATGTATCATTGCTTATATAGCTTGATTTTGGGATATGACGGCCTTATATAGCTTGATATTGACGGCCGGCGTGGTCTAGTGGTATACGCTTTTGACTACAGATCCGAAGGTCGCGGGTTCGAACCCGGCGTGCGCAAATAAATGTTATTTGATTAATTTGTGTTATTTCACAATTAATTAATTTAAAATAATATATAGTATATTTGCGGCACGTTCCAGAGTGGAAGATACTCTCAGTATCGCCCTGGTGTAAGACCACCATTCAGAATTGAAACGTTGCTTGAAATGGCTTTAGCCGTGTTTGGTGACCAGATCTGAATAGCCAGGTACTTCCCCACCTTCCTCTTCCCCATCTCCCTCCCCTCCCCAATACCCTCAGCCTCACAACATACCCCAATTGGGGATGCCATAGTCTCACTGGCTCCAGACGGGAGCAGTTGGGACTCTTGTGCGGTATTACTGTAAAAAAAAAAAAAAAAAAAAATATGAACACATTTTTGATAAAGATTTAATATTTATTTTCGTTGCAAATGATATTTACACGAGAGAGAATGTTATTTATTATGTGTTGAACACATTCTCAAGCATTTTCATTTAGATGAGCTTGACAGAGTTTGTTATTAAAAATATTGAACGAACCTTTGTGCCGTGTAGATACTTTCAAATCTATTCTGTTTAAAAATTCACTACAGTCAGAAATGTTGTTTGCGATTTATATAGCAGCAAGCATCTGAAAACTGTTTATGTACACTCAATACATTTGCATCCAAAAAATTGTTAAATCGTTTTCGTCATTATTTATTATTTAGTAAATGAGTAATTGTTTCTAATAATAAGTTGTTTATAACTAATTAAGCACCCAATTGTACGCAATGCTCAAATTGTAAATACTTCAACACACAAATATTTTAATCACTTATGAAAGTGGAATGATGTGTGGAAATATACATGAATACGCAAAAAAACTTTAATTAATAACTAAAAAAATAATTATTATTTTTGTTGGTAAACTAATGTTTTTAAGACAAGATTTTTTATGCATAGCACAAAGGGTAACAATTATTTTACAAGCAATAATTATTCGCCTGAAACACTCATCCACATTAAAAAATCTCCTGATAAAAGATACATGACGCCAACGTATCTTTTATCAGGAGATTTTTCAATGTGGATGAGTGTTTCAGGCGAATAATTATTGCTTGTAAAATAATTGTTACCCTTTGTGCTATGCATAAAAAATCTTGTCTTAAAAACATTAGTTTACCAACAAAAATAATAATTAATATTTGACAAGTTCAAGTATTTCACCTAAAAATGTAGACAATTTGTCTCGACGCCATCTAGTGAGAGAGTTAGCACTTACAATGCCTTTCTCATATAAAATAAAGTTGGTTGTTTTCAGGTGAAAAAATGTAAGAAGCAGTAATTGTTGAATGAAACACTAGTATATATTGAATTATTTCGCGGGTAAGAGATAAGCCGCCATAGCTCAGTGGTCAGAGCTGTCGACCGGAAATCGAAGGGACACGGGTTCGAGTCCCGTTGGCGTCATGTATCTTTTATCAGGAGATTTTTCAATGTGGATGAGTGTTTCAGGCGAATAATTATTGCTTGTAAAATAATTGTTACAAAAAATATATATATATATTTTTCTAATATATGAATAAAAGCGCATTTTCGCAAAATTTGGCATTTGTGCAAAAATCAACTTCCTTTTTATTTTTGCTTTGATATAACTGGTTAAAAGCAGTTGAAACTTAATTTACTTCAGTCAAATAAACCATTTTATTTAAAAATTTGAAGATTTTAACTAGTTCCGTTGGATGATTCGTTCAATTTGTTTGTCACAATTTATTAGCAGACGTACAATCACATAATTGATAATACATGTGCACACCTTCAAATAGATATGCCATCCATGTAGATTTGAATAACCAATTCCGCCATTGATATCGCACGTACCTTTTGATTACTAGATCGATACATCCAATCAACATTGCGTACTCTGTATCTCTTACACTGCCTGATTTTGAATCACGAAAAACAACAACATATTTTTGTTATTTTATATTATTTTCCACCAATCTAGTGCACTTTATACCAACGGTTCGGTTGGTACCAATTATTTACTCGGGGATAGAAGGTTTACAGCCTGATAATGAATGGATTTTGCCACCTTTTCTATCTTTGAAAAAAGGCTCTATGTACGGGGAAGGGAAGGTAGTCGCTGTATACGGTAAACCGTACGTATAGGAGTATATTATGTAAGCCCGGTTCGGATCTACTCCCGCTAGGGAATCGGAAGGTAATAAAACTGAACGTGAAATCGGAAAATCATTAAAAATAAAACGACTACGCCAAGTAGTAAGTTCTGACCAAATTATTGATTTTTAGTCTTATTTTTCTATTAACGTCTGTTATAATATAATCACTTACACAAAAAATCAAACAAATGAATGCAGCTATTGAGAAAAAAAAGTTTGTTTATACCATTATAATGTAATTTTAAATGTATGTTCTGGGTTCCACATTACATCATCCATTTTCATGGTTATAATTTCCGGACTGAGATTTTTTTTTATAAAATAGTGTCTTCTAGTCTCATCTCAAAAGGTTTCTCGACAAATTTCATTTTAGATGAGTAGCGATGGTTTTAGAGAGTTTAAGTGACAAAATAATGCTTCTGTATTTTAGCAAGATCACTATTGGTAACAAATTATCTGGGAGAGGTATGTGTGTAAAGGTGAAACCAAAGATATTAGAAGAACGAGATATGCTGTGTTGGCCGCCGGACCGTAGCCGGAGTACTACCTAATTAGGGTACTTTGAACTGTATCGGGACGTGTACGCACAGAAATCTGTTCTATGTATTAGTGCGGATACCTTAGCGATGCCTTAGCGTAAGCGAAGGTGTGCAGTAGTATTGGTGAACAAAACCGGCGACACTCGGCAAAACAATTCCACTCAGTATGAACTGCGCATAGCACATCTCGTTCTTCTAATATCTTTGGGTGAAACTGTGGATGATTCCTCCTGCAGTCGCTCATTTTTAATTGATTCCACTCCGAAATAATTAAATGCGGTTTATAGGTAAGTAAGTCAGAAGTGCCTTCCACTGCGGCTGATTACTTACTGTCACCCAAGGGAGGAAGGGACGAAAGGATAATTCATTTCCATATTAAAATCTCGGTTCCCGATAATAAAAGCGATTCGCCATTTTGGGCGCAATCTGGTATCATTTGATGTAAATGTATTCTCTTTCAAATTTAGAACTGAGATATAAACTATAAGAAACCGAATGATTTTCAATCGTAGTACCTTTATTAAAAACAATCTACTAATACTTAGTAAGGAAAATATCGAGAAAGCTGGAAATATAATCTCTCCATGGCTATAAATGTATTGTTTTGTAAATTTTTCGTTTTTACAATCTTTTGTTTTGTAAATTTTTTTAAATTCATATTCCTTTCTTACAAATTTAATTTACTTATTTCATATTATGCTGTCTCAATAGAGGTAAAGTCATAAATAGGAAATCCATAATTGGTTTTATTTTAGCTGTATAATACTTATGTACAAACTGATTAAATGAAAACCGTCGATTTCCCGAAAATTAATAATATATATATTTTAGTTTAAGCACGCGTATTTAGTATGTAGTTTTTTTAAGCGAGTTTAATTGAATAAAAGCTCATCAGAAACCTATTAATTCATAAGTACTTCCTGCAATCTCGATTTGTAACCGGATAAAAAATAATTTGAAGAGATGCTTGATAAATTAGTAACACTCATTTTTCTCAGTGTAGATGACAGGTTAGTTTTTAAAAAAACCATAGCGGTAGTATTTACCTGTAAGGTGGAAAGTGTGTTTACTGGAGTAGAAAAACCTTGATAAAGATTAGCTCTAGTGTCATGAAATTATTTTACAAAACGAAAAAGTTATTTAAAAAATGGGTCTTGAAACACTACCAACGTTGCGTCGTGTTTAACCAAGAATCAGTTTCTTATAAAATTACCCTCAACAAGAGCATTTCTTATAACATCAAAGTGAGCATTATGATAATGCCACGTTCTCTGGAGAAATATTAAATCCGCCATGCGGTAAGCACCGGCACTAGCACTAGGTACAAATCGCCATTTTCTTCGCATTCCGCGCGCTCTCCGCCCTTACAAGTTTCGAATGCAAAATTTCGAATTTAGAACACCGCGCGCGCCTTACTTCCCGCCATATAAACATTCCTATTTTAAATTCCCCGCTTCACACGTTGCGGCGCGTTGAATTTCTCTCTCCCTCCCTCTTCCACCCCGGCCTAACATTATGTGTGGGCGGGTAAGAAATATAACCCTGGGCATCGCAAAGATCTGTCGCTAGAAGCCAGACTTTAAGAAAGGGGTCGTGTTACTACGAATTTTTAAGAGTTAGCGTTTTATTGGTACGATTGCTCTTCCAGGAGAAAAGAAAAATTTTCAAAATACTGTAACCTTTTTATACATAATTATATTTTTTGTAAGTTTCTTGTATTATGTGTTTGTTTCCTACATAAGTAAACTTAAAATTAACAAAAAGACACACGGTAAATTTATGTGATCAGAATCATTCATCTGATTCCATTGGATTTTTTTATGTATCTGTTAGTGGTTTTACCACAATTTGATAATGCCTTCGCAAGATGAAACAGCTGTCACGCATAATTATTAATACACAACAGAACATTTTCATTTAAAAAAAAGTTTTCTTATTGTGATTTTTTATAACATAATTATACTTACTGATTCTTAATGATTTAGTGATTAATAAATTATATTTATAAATACGCGCACATATTATATTGTAATATAAAATATTTTAACTTTCATGCACATTATGTTTTATATCATAATACACCTAGAAATATTAAAAATATAAGCAAGTAAGTACATGATAATGAACGTTACAAAAAAACTGTACACTGTATATTATATTACATTTTAACATTAAGTAATTTCTTTATAAAATTAGAAAGCTAATTCAAATTATTTGCGGTGATGTTAGTTTTTATTTGTGATAGGAAGATATTTGATACGTGTGGTGGCAGGTAAGATTGATGTTTTTTTGCGAACGTTAATTTAATATATTGGGTACTTGAAAATGTTTGTTTATTTTTAGTCCTATGTTTTGCGAGTATTTTTGCTAGTATGTTTTGAAGTATGTGATGAGGTAATGTTTTAATACAGTTTTTGAAAGTTTATTAACGTTTGTAATTTGTTTTTAATCAATTGTACAATTTTGGAGGCAACGTTTGGTGACTTAGCAGGGATTCCCAGGTTCATGGGATGAGTTTTGTCTAGGTATTGGTGGCGGAAACGTTTGCCCATCTACTGCGTGGCGGGTCGAAATGGGAAATACTGGTTGAAGGACACTTTTTGCCCTCTCCAGCTGGACTCTCTCGACCCATCGCCTTGCACCGCAGTGGGAAGGATGGATTCATATATACCCCCAGATTCTTATCCACCTCTCACACCTTTTTCCTTCCCAGAACTTCCTCTCGTTCATTTCCATAAAAAGACCCTCCACATAGCATCCCCAAAGATGACATATGCTCTAAGGGAATGTTTTTTCTTAAGGCCTCTTGTTTGTAAATAATGTAAAAAAACATACTAATCGAAACACCCATGTTGTAATACTTGACTCCACCGCACAAAAACAGTGCACATAAATTTCGCGTAAGAATGCCTTTTAAAGGTGTATTCCATTTATTTTCAAAATAAAAATGTGATGTCTTATAATATTTCCGTTACTAGTGCTAGAGACGTAAGGGGTGTTGTCTTCCTTTGTACGTTGTATTTTATTTCGCGTGTTATATAGACAAAACCGAGAGAAAGCCCTGTGACCGACAGCACTCTTAAGGTTTTCCATTTTATGACTCCTTGCAACAGAAGAAAACCATTAGATGTTCCAACCGGTGGCTTGGCATGACACTACGTGAAAAAATGTCATACTCCCCTTCTTGAGGCATTGGTAGAAAACCTTGAAATGGGTACCTTAATTTGTTGGAACATGAAATAATAACTCAACGGCCTCCGTAGTCGAGGGATAAGGCTCTCAACCAGCACACCGGAGGCCGCGGGTTCAAATCCAGGTGGGCACAATTGTTTGTTTGATTAGTTTACAATTTATTGTTATTTTACAATTTATTCATTTAAAATAATAGTGTGAAAATAATCTCAGTATAACCCTGGTGTAAGACCAACATTCAGAATTGAAACATTGCTTGAAATGTTGCTCTGGCCGTGTTTGGTGACCAATTCAATTCAATTCAATTCAATTCAATTCAATTAGTTTATTCCTCTAAAAACATTACAAAATTATATTTTATCTCGTTTTTAAGTATATTTGTAAAATGGTATTACATAATAAGTGAGCGGTGTATCAACTATACCAGCATCAATAGAGCTTGCCTTTTAAAGGCAGCTTCACCTTCAGCTAAATATGTAGATATCCGAATTGATTCTGTTTAACAGCAAGACTGCTCTCCCCACCGGCATGACCATTGGAAAGTTAGTCCTGCAGGCCGGGAGATAAAACACTCTATGCTGTCGGTGACGGAGATAACCATCAGGAACATAGAGACTAATACTCTCCATGATAGTCGGATTTTCAAACCATCCACGAATCAGTTTGAAGAAGTGTGATACAATATACACATCTCGTCTGACCCGTATATGGTTCATACCGAGCATGCCCAAGAGAAAGTCTGTAGGATAGAGCCATGGGTAGTAGCCATACTCCCTCAGGTAGAGGAATCTCAGAAATCCCAGATCTGAATAGTTAGGTACTTCCACACCGTCCTCTTCCCTATCAATTTCCTTCCCCACTACCTTCAGCGTCACAACATACCCCAATCGGGGATGCCATAGTCTCACTGGCTCCAGATGGTTGGGAGCATTTGGGACTCGTATGCCGTTTCACAAAAAAAAAAAAATTGAAAAAAAAATATATATGTCACTAAGCCACCGGTCGGTGAGTTGACATCGCGTTTGGGTCCCACCCAGGCGTAGTGTGTTCAATTCTTCGGCTGGCTAAATCCTCCATCACACACAAGCAACATTTTCCGCTTACAGTGGTGGTAGAAGGAGATTTGAAAATATTGTCAGGTTATTTGTAATCCGGGAATGTTTGTCTTTCTTTTAAAAAAACAAAATATACATATATAAATATATATTTGCAGTGTGTTCCAAAGTGGAACTACTCTAAATTTTGCTCTGGTGAAAGATTTTGAGCTTGCTGACCAGATCTGTAAAACAAAGGTTTTTGTGGCTGATTAAAATGATAATCCACGGTTTATTTTCCACAACTAATCATAATTTTAAATACTTATATTCGGCATAAAAAATTTATTCAATTGCATAATTGCAGTTTAACCGGTTAGTACTTCTGAAGAACAATACAAAAAAACTGTTCAACTTTAAACCAATATCATATTAGAAACCTGAATACGTTCGTCTGTAACTAAATAATTCACTTTACATTAAGCAAGTAGGTACTTATGTTTGAACATCATTCAAGTAACTTTTAGTAGACTTTTCTCCCGTTGGATAATTCAAGGCAAAATTAAATTTCAGTTACACAATCCGTGAGTAAAGATTAAACTTTTCTGGCACCGACGAAGCATTTTGAACACAATATTTCATTGAAGTTTTTGCAACACAAATACTATATTATTAAAACTAAACCCAACCACATTGCAAGGTTTCCCGCCCCTGGCCAAAGTATAAACTTCCCTTAAACTGCTTCAAAAGCACGCCACCCGTATTGTACTACAGGACGCAAAACAAATATTTTACCATCGGTATATATTCACCGTAGAACTTTTCTTTTATTTGAAACTGTTTGGAAAAAGTTTTCATTTCGAATTTGCAAACGACATTTGGGATTTGGATGCGTGGCTTAAACTTCGGAATCAGATTGAAATGAAGATTATTTATAGATTCTTCTGTGCAAATCTATAAATTACTGGGAAATTTCGGTTTTTTTATAGGTTCGTACCAGTGGCAGTCTGTGACTTTTCAGTGAGCTTCTTGAGTGGTAGGATTGAAAAATACTACAGTAAAAATGTTAATGTTACACACGTAAGTACAAGACTTTTTAACTATTGAATTAATATTTTTATTTTTGCAAACAAATCGATTTATATTCGGGTGAGGTGTATTCAGTTCTTAGGGGCAGAAGCGCCTGTCTACCAGCTACGTGGCGGGCCAGTTTAGGGAGACCCTTTGACCTCTACAGCTGATCTCTCTCAACCGTCCGTCTCTCCGGGACACACTGATCCTTAGATTCCTACCCAATCATCATACCTTTTTCCTTCTCACAACTTCCTCTCCTTCTTTTCTTTAAAAAGACCCATTCATAGCATCCCTAAATATGACATACACCCCAAGGGAAGTTATTTTTCTCAGTGATTCCTGTGTGTGGTTAACGTAAAAAAAAAAACATGTTTCGAAACCAATGATCAAGATAACCATATAATTAACATATTATTATATGTTTATAGAGACGAAGAAGCCATAGGTTTCAAAATGTGTGTAGAATGTGTTTTATTTTTAAATGACGCCACAAAACGAATTTGCAATTATTGAAAAAGTTATATTTTCCATTTTTCTATTTCTACTTTTCATTTTCACGTTTGAGTTTTAATAAAATAAGTACTACTCCATTACACATTTAAAGTGTTTTTGTAATAGTGTATTTTTACCAACATGCATTTAACAACCGGTAGTAGCTGATTTGACAAATGTGTTTGGGTGCCTCCCTTCTAGCTAAATCATTTGAAAAAAAAATTTCTGCTTGTAGCTTGTAATTGGTAGTAGAGTTTGTAAAAGATTGCCTGGTAAATCGTAACTAGGGAATGCTGTTTGTATATCATTAAAAAATAAATAATTTATATTAGTATAGATCAAAACGTAACTTTTAAATGTTTAGGTAAATTTACATAACCTTGTATCTCAAAAGTAGATGTAACCTTATTATTTGTAACTGTACTTTTAAAATAAAATTATTTTGATATTCTATTATTTATCAAGACACGACAGTGTTCTGCAAGCCCGGTGCTTTGTGTTGTTCGAGCATTTTCCTTCACTTCATTCAGAAGTTCACGCTTGAAACAAACTTAAGCTGGTACGAATCTGTGCCTGCGTATCTATATGTCCCTACTACTGTGTTTGGTACCTACCCACGCCATCTTAAACTCCCTACCGCCCTCTTTCCCTCTGCCCTTCTACCCTCTTACCCCGGAGCTTCATGCGAGTCAAGTTCTTCACCAACTCGACTACTGTAGAGATGCATATTTATATCACTAAATGCTTCCACCTTAATGTATTTCTGTCTCTAAAAAGAGATTATGTATACAAGTAATAAGCGGAAGACTTATTTAATTCAAAGTTATTTTTTATTGTGGAATTTAACAACTTTATTGCGTAATACCTACGATACCGAAATAGACATTGCGCAAAGGTCCAGTTGTTTCGCAGAAATTCACGAATGACAAAGTCATTCAGCGCCATTTTGTTTTTTTATATTTGAACGTTCCCCGTTAAACGCCGATTCTAGGTGCGTTTTAGCTTTCTATCAAATTAAAATAAGCCGAAAAGCTTACCAACATAACAGTCGTCCTCGTCCGGTGATCACAATTTATTCAAACGCTGAAACGAACCTAGAATTGGCATTTAACGGGGACCTTTCCAACTGTCAAAAAACAAAATGACGCTGAGTGGCCATTTGATGGAAATTTTTCATTTAAATTTCTTAAACCACTTTTCTTGGCGTTGTTCTTATTATTGTTTATATTTTATGGGATGTGTGGGATTGCACAAACCTCCGAACATTCCGAAATATACTTGTATTATTATTATTATTATTGGTAGTCAGTAACTGACAAAAAGTTCTCACAACTTTATAACGCAGTGGTATGTAGAGTGGATGGCATTCAATCCTCGCTTTATTTTGCATTCGTGTGTATATATCATAACTGATCATTTCAGTTTATAATAACTATTATTATAATTTCTTTTTTTTTAACCAATGTAACGTCAAAAAAATTTTTTGAAACCATCGTTTATATCCCTTTTGCATAAAAAAAAATATATTAATGTTATCCGAATGATATCTCTATCACTTTAATAAACGTATCATTTGACTATTTTAATCCCGATTACTATGCAAATACTAGCAGATGTTACCCATTTACTTATAACAAAGCTATTTTAAATCATAATTTGCGTATTTCGCCCAACTAATTGAGCAATAACTATTCCCTTGTCAAATAACGACACAATTTACTGAATTACAAACCCTCATTCCGCGTTACAATCCACAAACGTAGGAACGGATGAGTATTTGCAAAAGCGCATATCTGCAACATAAATTTTGCAATATTATAGGTCTATAACAAAGTGCACCAAACAGATGCAGTGGCGTATTATTCATTTGTACCTAGATGTCTGCAATGTGCATTTTGCAGTTCGTACTGCTCTACTGCAGTTTTGTCTTATATTTGTTTTATTAAAATACAATGTTACTGACATGGCTGTAACAGTCTGAAGTAAATTGGACACCCATGTAACTTAATTCTCCTATTGCACTTTTATTTCTTACCTAATATCTTCAGTGCATTTGGGGGAAAAATAATTACTTTATATGAATCTTCCGTAGATATTTTCTTTGTGAATTTTCTGTAAATTAGAAAAAAAACACGTCCAGTTCTGAGAATTTTGCGAGAGTGATAAAAGTGGGTAAACGATTGACGTCATCAGGTTTGTAAATATCTATTCAAATCAGAAGTTTATTTATGCCTTTTCGATTTTAAATGTTGGCAAAACAATGTATTTTTACGGCAAACTGTTTTTAAAAAAATGACCAAAACAATTTTTTCTTTTCTAAATTAATAAATAATGCTGTTTTTAGTAGGTATTATTAAATGATTTCCGATATTTACTCGGAAATCAATATGGCATAGGTAATAAAAATAAAAATTGTTTGTTTTCATAATAAGTACCTTTTTGAAAAAATATAAATAAATTGTCTGTGAGTGGATTCACCACAGTTTGATAATGCCTTCAGAGGGCGAAACAGTTGTCACGCGTAGTAATAATTACACGCAGAACTTTTGGAAAATTCAATCAACATATTAAGGAATATATAATTTTAAAAAAATAATTAAAATGGAGTTGGAGTGGATATTATGATAATAATTAAAATAAAATAACTTTGTTTGAATACCACTTTATTGTATATATTTATAACCAACCGGTTTTAGTTTAACCCGAACCGTCATCAGGGTTAATAAAAACATATTATAAAAATTTATTATATTAGGATATTATAATATTAAATTAAAACACTAACAATAATAAATGTATTTTTGAAAAATATTATGTAATCATAGTTTTGTACGCTACTGATTTGAATGAGTTCGAAAATCAGCAACCATACAAAATGAATACAAATTTATTCACTGGCTACGCTCACATAATAATAAATATTTTCGTATTGATTCGTCTATTAGCCATACAAATATTTTAGCGTCCATCACAAGTAAATTGTTCCTGTTTATTCAAATTGCAATAGTAGAATTTTTCTCATGATAATTCACACAATTTATATAAAAATTCATCATAAAAAGCACAAGTACCTATCCTAATGGGTTTTTTATTGTTGGAAGTTCGTCATTTTTGAAATGTTTTTATGACTTCTATATTTGTAATTTGAATTGTCAAAAGGATGAAAACGATATTTAACAATTCTATTCATATAACTAAACTACAATAATGTATGTTCTTATCATAAACACTGCCAAAGTACTTGTCTTGTGGTGGCTCCTTACAAATAAGCAAACTAATGAGTTATGCGAGTAAGGGTAGATAGGCACTTTCAAGTTAACTCGCAGTTGTGTTCTCTACAGAATATAACCAAAATCTTGTACAATGGGCTCAGGATACAATAACATAGTTGTATGACTTCTCGGGTGAGGTAACCTTTAAAAAAAACTCACCTTTGCTCTAAATTTGTCACGTTTTAAGATTTGCCACGCAATTTGATTCATTAATATTAATACTTCTCTTGATGCGTAACCTTCTAATGTCTCACCAAACAAAAATAACACTCCGACACTTTCCACTATCTGAATTCATCGATCTTGCCATAAACCCCCGCATTACCAATTTCTACCGATTTATAAAGATTTTTTTAAGTTACAAAAACTATATGTTATTTTTGAAGATAATATCTACACATTTTTATGCCGAAACGGTAATTATATGAAATGTCCAAATGTTTAAAGTAAGCTCCGAGAATTATTAAAAACAAGTTTTGTTCTATTATTTAATATGTTATGGTATAAAAAAATTCACATTGTATCTTTAATTACATCTAAAACATTTGTCGAAAGATTTTCGATCTATTTCAAGCGATTCGTGTTTTATGAAATATTTTCAACATTTTCGCTTAATTATAGTAGCCTAATCGTTTTTTTATATATTAGCGCTCTCCCTCTAACATTCGTTTATACATATCTTCCTTTCAAACCACCTTTAAACGCTTACTTCGGGGTTATAAGTCCTAAATAATTAATTCAAAATTATAGATGTGTTATAGTTATAAGAGGGCTATAATAACATATCCTTTAAATGATTATTTTTTTTCCACATCACTCATGGGTAGGTACTATATAATTGCATTAGCTAATTTTACTTCATGATTACTGTATCATATGTTTTTTTTTAAATCCGGGGGCCTAATATTATAAATAAATAAATTATTTAAGACGTCCCCAACGTCTGATATCCACTTCTGCTTACTTCTACATTTGCTCTTTTTAGATAATTTTCAGTCTTCTGCTAACTTGGTCCCCGCCATAAAATGTTCAATATAACAAGTATCATCACTGAAAAATTCATCAATCAGAAGACGTAGAATGTTTTGTGGAAAAGAATATTTTTACTGGGCGCCTCAAATTCCCCTCTCGGACATAAGAGAGTTTAGTAAACTTCTTCATCTTTCTCCTTCCTGTCACGTCCTGGACCAATTGTATGGCAGAGCAGACGTATCCTGTTTTTGCTTTATCTCGTCCGAACTTTTTCCTTCTTTTCTTATTTTCCAAGAGCTTTTTTGTCATCGCATGTGACCGTTCGTTTGTTCAGTCTGCCTTTTTTCGGAAGTTTTGCAGCCATCTTGAAAACATGTGCACCAAGAGTAATGAGTTCATTTCCTACTCTTCGCCCGACTTTCTCTCTGTTTTGAATATGGGAATATGGGAATATGGAAAAGTTGTCCTCGTGGTTTTGTCATAACAAGTTTTTCCAAAGAAAATTACAGAATAATTTTTGTCGGTTAGACATGATTGCGTCGGAATAGACATGTATTTTCGTTGAAAAAAATTTGCTAACTCTGATTATGTTTTTATTTTAATTCCAGATAAGATGGTCGAATGTTCAAACCTAGGAATTTTCTAAAGAGGAATCTTTTGAGACGTATTGAAACTACGAGGAAAAACACAACGGTAAGAAGAAACGGACATTATAGTATGGTTATTAAACATAGCTTAGAATGATTAAATCATTGTTTCGATGGTAATCTCTGACGCTTCTGACCCCCACGGAGGTCTTTGCAATGCTCACTTGAATGCTTAGTAAGAACAGTATACAATAATTGAAGAAATCCTAACGTTGAATACATATTATATAATAGATTCAAATTTATAATATGTATGCAACGTTGCATACATATTATATAACAGATTCAAATATATAATTTTTATTTTATTTGGTACAATATTTTTTACATTTCAAAGTTTTCCAGTAATGTTAGCCTCACTGGGTGGCTTGCCCGTGCTGAGGCCTTCATTTATATGTATGCAACGTTGCATACATATTAGAACAGATTCAAATTAAAATTGAAGAAATATAAATTAGGTACCAAATCAAATAAATAAAGAAAAACAACCCAAATAGAGGAATACTGCTATATTTGGTATTTTAAACCTACACTGTTTTATTGACATAGAAAATTATGAATAGTGCTTTCATATTGAAAGAATTTGACTTGAATATTAATTTTTTAATCCCGTTTCTATCACAACAGAAGAAAGTGCGGAATTACTGTTTTTATCTTATTTCTCTGATGCTTTATGAAAATGAAATTGATTTTACAATGTTACAAAAACTTAACTTCAAAAAGGACCTTTAAAGGACTACGTCTCCAATGATGTCCTTCCAACATCAAACTCCGGAAACAATGTTTTATTAAGGGTATCAAAATTCAAGGTAAATATTTTCCTGAGAATTTCAGTAGATTTCGATTGTTTGAACAGTATCTGCAGAAGGCAATTTCGGTGGGGGAATAACTTCAGTCTCTCCCGGAATCTCCTGAGCACCAAGAAGAAAAATGTCTTTACAAATATATTGGACTTCATCTTGAATTCTAAATTTGATACCGCAAAATGGTTTCGGAGGGACTATTCGATTGAAATATTATTATTCGTAAACGTTCTGTTACCAAAAACAAACTGTTTCGATTTTTAAATACGTTTGAATTTAACTTTATTTTCGTGAATGATTGAATGTAAATCTTGGTAGTGGAAATTAACCTACTTCCCGATATCCGATCGAGTTGACACTCGGCGGATGGACTCGTTGTTGATGACAATTCATTTTATCATTTTGGTGGCAATCATGCATGCACACGCGGACGTATACGTAGTAACAATATTATTATAAATTCTTACCATTCATAAATCTTAACTTCTTTTCAATATTTTAAAATAAGTTATATTCTCAATCTTCCGGTAATTGTTTGGTTTCGGTTGACTCATTTCAACAATTCTTGTTGTCTTGTTACCTCATGTTTTATATTACGTTTGAGTGTTAATGTTCTTGTTTTATCCTGTCCTGCTGTTATTGTTATTCTTTGTTCTGTCATCGCTTTGTATAAACTGTATATTTAGTGTTATATTATAAGATCTGTATCGGGTAAGGCACACTGTAGGAATAATTTAAAGAGCATGACTATTACTACATACTTAATTACTGTTTTTAAGTTTGTTATGGGTATAGCGCACTTAAAGTGAAATGACACTAAACTGCGCTATAAATATTATGTTATTATTATTCTCTGAAATTGGATGTCATTAATGCAGTTAATATAGGAAATAAATTACGGTCCTACCCAAATGGCGCGGATGTTAGAACCTTTCTGACCTCAGTTCTTCGGGAGGAAGGCTCAATCCTCATTCAAACCAAACAAGCCGGCCCAAGAGATGGTGCAAGTAGATCGAAAATTGAAAATAGATGTATTATGATAAAAAAACGTATTTTAACGATTGATTTTTTATAATATTCATTCAGATATTCAAATAAATTAAACATTAAACTCGAGCATTGGCCGCTAGCCCACCAAAGATTTGATAAAAAAAACTGATCCTTTGAAGCTGTACAAATTGGTGGTGTGATATTTACACAGGATTTCGAAATAGAATTTCTATCAACGCAATTGCATATTTTTAGTTGTCGACGTCGTGCATAAAGTAATTATTTTATACTTGCGATTTTTACTGACAAAAACAATTTAAAATAAAGAATTTGCAGAAAAAGGTCTGGCAAATCCGAGTTATAATTAAAAGAAGGTATAAACCTATTTTAAAAAAGCTTTTACAATTTTTCCAATAGATACCCAAAAGAACAAAGACACAATTTTTTGATTCTGAGTGAAAATAAGATATCTATTGCTAACATAGTTTTAAAAAATAACTCAACCAACAAATTGAAAAAAAAAAAAACCATCTGTTGGCAACATTCTACCAGCCTTCAAACCCCGCATTTTTCCGTGTATACACAGTACCTTTATATTATTTCGTTCGTGGGCAAGTTGATACAAATATTTAATATCGTCATACCATACCGTTTTGTTGGTACGGAATAAACTCAGTTTTGCAGTAGACAGCGCCGATTTGTTTTGCGCCGGTTCGTCGGACACATTTTTCAGTGTCCGGTTCAGATAGCTATCGAAGGCGGTGCTCGTGATTCCAATACAGATACAATAAATTTCATTTAGGCCATTGGAGTCTTTTGCGCGATACCGGAGCTGGAGTTTGTATTTCGGACATATACTTCTGTTGAAGAAGGAATATTATTTTATGTAACACACAATTATTTCTTGTGACACCTCACAAGAGCACCCTTTTCTGTAAAGTGTAAGGGCAAGAGAGCCATGTTGCCACTTGATTGGGCAGCGTTGTGAGGCGGATTCAGGAAGGGGGTGTATGAAGGGATTTATTAATGCGGGTCTTGAAGTGAAACCTAGCTCCCTAGAACAGGCTCCATTAGAATACCTGTAGAACATGACTCAGCATGCCCACATTGCATATGTGAATTAGAGATTGCAATCGGTCTGTTAAAAATAGTTTGTCAATCAGACCGACCGCCCTTATTTTACACAGGATCATGTGGGTTTATCAAGTATTTTAAGGGCTCCAGACCAGAGGTGGCTCCCATATTCAATTATTGGGCGTGCTTGAGATTTATATAAGGTAAGCAGCCTGTTTCTTTTGAAGAATCTGCTAGTCTTATGTCTTAAACAAGACTGTATGATAACATACAATTTTTTATACCTACTTGTCAATACAATGCAGGTAGTAGGGGAAGTTAAGTTAGGTTAAAGCAGCTTGGGTTAGGTACTACAGCTAGACTACTAGTTTTAGGAGTAATCGTGAGTTTATTGTATACTTAAACCAGTGCAGTATTCAACGTCCATATAAATGAAAGATTTCGTTATAAAATAAGATCAACAGTTAATGTATTATATTACATTATTTAGGACCAATGTAGGACAAATGTACTAGTTACCGTAAAAAGGGAATAGATTGCACCAGCGGGTGCAATTTTGCACCACCGTCCGCCAAAACTTGTTAGAACCATTTTTCGTTGATAATCGAGTGTTTCGAATGGAAAACGTTTGAAAGTCAATAGATGGCATTAAAAAATATTACTTGCAAGCATTCTGACCAGCTTTCATATCTTTGTGGCGATCGCATATAACCGTCAAATTGTGTACCAAAATTAGAGATGACAAAATCAAACAGAGAACACGGTGCAGCCGGTGAATATATTATTTTATCTAAATAACCTTTAATTTACCCAACCTGTTCAGTGTTCACCATACCAAGGTTTGATATGCTGGAAATATGTTTTAAAGTGTAATAAGTCCAATAAAAATATGTTTTTAAATCGCGTTTTCTCTGTAATTTTTTTAAATAAAGTCCAATAGAGTATGTACTATTCAAAGGATGCACTAGGCCTTGACTGATAATAATAATAATACTTGGATGACTTGTATAGCGCCGTTTTTGTGCAAAAACACCTCAAGGGCGCTGTACAAACTTATAATACATTTCTACAGTGA
The DNA here is from genome assembly GCA_026573805.1 of Hesperophylax magnus. NCBI lineage: Eukaryota > Metazoa > Arthropoda > Insecta > Trichoptera > Limnephilidae > Hesperophylax > Hesperophylax magnus. The sequence goes on from JAIUSX010000022.1 coordinate 3,827,739, forward strand.
TCTATGTTATTACTTAACTATTTATGGAGAAAATATACAGTACAATACTTACCTGGTAGGTCACTTGAGATTAACACTTAATTAACATTATATAATTGTTTACTGGCGAAATTTAGATACAGGATTTAGGACTTAATTGAAAAATTGAATATAACTGGTTTTTCTTTTAGGATTGGTATATTTAATTTAATTTAAGGGTACGACAGCTTAAAAAGGTAAGTTTTTAGCTTAGACCTGAATTCTGTTGGACTTGTTATGGATCTTAGTTCCGGAGGGAGTTTATTCCAAGCCTTCGGCCCAGATACTCCGAAAGCGCGATCACCAAACTTAGTATTTGGCTTGCGCATAGGTTCTATCAGTCTGCCTACAGCTGCTGATGTTGCTGATCTAAGCGTTGACTGCCTCAGACCAGTGTTTTCCGGGAAGCATAGTTCAGAGATGTAGGGTGGGGCCATTTCATTGATGGATTTAAACACCATCCAGCACAGTTTGTACTGGATTCTTTCAGGGCACTTGAGCCAGTGAAGGTTACAAAGGTGTTCTGAAATGTGCGAATATTTTGAAACCCCGGTTATGAGCCGTGCTGCTGCATTAAACACTGATTGAAGTTTGTCAATTTGATATATTTAGGAAGGCTGGCATAAATGCCGTTGCAGTAATCGAGACGTGAGACTACGTAAGAGTTGATAAGTGGTTTTGTTGCTTCTGAAGGAAGGTTTCTTCGGGCAGACTTGAGTTGTCTTAGGTGAAAAAAACCGGTGCTTACAGTCCTATTTATTTGACTTTTAAACGAAAAGTCTGAATCTAAATTGACACCGAGAAGTTTGATTGTTGTTTTTGGGATGATATCGCTGCCGGAAATAGTAATAGGTGAATTGTCTATGAAATGTTGACGTTTGTTTGTGGCTGCCCAGAGAAACTCAGTCTTAGATGGATTCAGCTTCAGCTTGTTTGAAGACATCCAACGAGTTATTGCTTCTATACATTCAGTTATACGGATCTTGAGACTATTGATTTCATTTGGAGCGCAGTAGAAATAACCTTGCTGATCGTCAGCGTAGCAGTGAGACAAGAGATCAAATGACTCGATTATTTTGGCGACATCATTTGTAAAAAGGATGAAGAGAAGCGGACCCAAAAGGGATCCCTGGGGTACCCCTGAAGAAAGTGTTGCGAAGTTGGACAATTTATTTCCAACCCTCACGGCTTGTAAGCGATTGGATAAATAGGATACCAGCCAATTGGTAACCAATAAGCCCATATAATGCGTGAAATGTCAACCACAAATGTGTTTTAAGGTATAAATTGTTTTTTGAAAATATTTGTACAAAGTTGTACGGAGCACGAAGTTATTTAGGTACACCAATTTTGAAAAAAAAGTAAAAATCTTTATATCTAGGTAAGATAATGCACGATGTAATGAGTTGTGTTTGCAATTTTAAGTTTTTTTGATACAATCTTTACTGTTTATTTATGTATATTTAATGATTATAACTGTATAATTTATGCTGAAGCTGAGTTGGCACTACTTCTGGGTCTTACCCGAGCATTGTAAGTCAATTCCTCGGCTGTCAAGTCTTCCATCACGAAACAAGCAACACTTTCCTCTTACTGTGATGGTTGCATTATTCGTAATCCGGGAATGTTGGGCTTTCTATATAAAAAATAGATTAATTAATTGAAATTTAAAGAATAATATTCTTTTATTAAACGATGTTGATAAAATTGCGTATTTATATTAAATTATTTAACTCAGTTAACTCTTTCAACTCAGGAACACGAAAAAAAATTAACATCTCTTGATTTTGTAAAATAAATCGCCTTGTATTTTGCGTTTTGCTTGTGAAGAATATTCATCAAGTCATATATTTTTTTACTAGGTAGTAATCTTTATTTCAGTAAATATGTAGACAGGTAGACAGGTCCCGTTTAAACTGTTTTTCTTGGAATGGGAGCAATCATAATTTTCATGTTATCTTGATTTTTAAGCATTTTACACTGCTAATTAATATATTTTTTAAATTATATAAAATAATTAAATTAAATTAAATATTAAGTGATATATATATATTTTAAGCGAATAAAAATTAACTATTTGAGGGCTTAAAATAATAAAATCAAATTAGAAAAAAATGTAGATTACTATGCAAAAAAAAAATAATCACAAAAAACACAAAAGTGTTTTTATCAACCATAAAATTTGGTCTATACATGGAAACAAACGTGTGGCACTGAAAGGGTTATAGAGCTAAATTTGAAAAAACATGTTTCAGTTGCCTAATTGTCACTTTTTAAAGAGTATCGGTGATTATATGTGACTTGGATTTGCTTAAATCTGCCTGCACAAGAAAGAAACATTATGTACCTACCAACTTAATAACTTTTAACCGACTTACGTCATAAAACTAACTCCACGGTTTCTGTTGTTGACAGAACTAAACTGAGCTAACAAATATTCCAAACCGCCCACGCACGTTAAAAATTCACGAGTGAACTTGTAAAGAATTGTGCAAGAAAGAAAAAAAATCAAAGTTGCTGGAGTTTTGAAGATAATTCTTTATTTAAAATTTCGTCTTGATACCTGTCTAAATAGAACTATTATTTTACTTGTTTATAAATACAGTTTTATTTAAACTAATAAACTTTTATTTTGTGTACTTAGTAAAAATATTCTTCTGGTTAATTTGCTATTGCGCATGTAACAAGAGAAAAAGTGTGATAATTGTTAACTACAATTGTAGATGTGTGTTGTTAATTCTAGATCTAGGAGAGGGTGGTGCAATCCCACGAGTTCCGTATAATATTTGATTACATTTTTTTTAAAAATGTGAGATAATACATTGAAAAGAAAAAAAAATTACGTACATAAAAATAATAAAAATTAAATTGAATTTTTACATATTTATGACATCAGTAATTGGCTCCATCTCTTGAAAATGGGACCCTGCCAGGAGTCCAGTGCTGCCATCAGAAAAACATTTTTTTATTATACATTTCAGTTTTACTAACTGGGGAGACCACCATAAATACATAAATATGTTGGTTAATAGTGTTGTATAATGTCAACATCTTTCTTAAACAACTATCTTTAAACAAAGTAAATTTTTAACATTTTATGATATAGATTCACTTGGGGTAACCGTACGCGGTGAGAAAGTGTACGAGTGTGATAAAGTATACGCGGCGATATTCACGACAATTTCGTGCATGATTCACCTGCGTTAATTCCTCAATTCTGTTGTGCTTCAGGTCGTCTTTAAATCGGCCATGTGTACACATGGCCGATTTAAAGACGTATGTAGTGAGCTCTACGTTGAAAATAAAAATTGACAGGCAAGATAATTTTCATCAATGTTTTATTTTTTTTGCATTTATTACCGATGGTTGCTATTGTATAACCAATTGTATCAGAACGGTAGGTTCCATGACAATTTTTCGTAAAATAGTGTAAGTTTCACGGGTGCAAGGAGGCATTTTTTAATTTCGGTTAATCCACCGGTTTTTTAGATAATTTTATTTTTGTACGCAGTTTTGTGGGCGCGTATACTTACCCGGACACAAAATAAAAATATTTTAATCGCATGCATAACTCATCTTACTGCAAAATATTCCGCGAGCAAGAAAGCATCCAGATAGGTCATTTTGCACCCAACAGCAGATTGAAAGCATAGTGCGAATACTTACACAATTCTATGCGTATACTTACGCTGTCTACAGATCAAGTATCCGCAATCGATATACGTGCGAACTTTTTAACACTAATTTTTGTATTTATGAACAGTATAAGATTCTTTCAATTTTTTGAGAGACCTTAGTAATCAATAATATTAGTAAACAAGCATTTTAAATAAAATAACTAGAGATTTTTATTACAAAAGTCTTAGTGCAAAAATTGCTTATGGAAATTCCGCATGACGCTATATATTGCTTTTTTCGAAATTCATCAAAAAAAACGGGCGAAAGTTCGTTAACAATATGCATAACCATGTATATTAGGTTAATAATCCGCCATTTGAGATTGCTTGCAAAATATTTTATGCCCTCGGTTATTTGAGAAAATAAATTAATAAAGACAAATTCAGGAAACACGATCACCATAAAATCAAAAGCGCATGATTCTAATAAAGGAAACTTTATGAGGAAAGTTGTCCAACAGTTTCTAAATGAATATATCATTCCATTGTCTTACTCTAAATGGTAATAAAAAAAGAGCCCACGTTCTCGACTTCAAGACATAAATCACTGGAGGAAAATTAATTTAAGAATCCCCAGTCTCTAAATAAAGCTTGCCAAACACAAATTTCGTAATCTCACTTCCTAACTGGGCGGAAATAAATTTAAAAATTCTAAAAAAGTTCTCGGATTACGGAAAAATCTCGCCCTAAAATCATTCTTACTTCAAATAACCTTGGCTTTTTAATATTTCTATTTTTGAGACCGATAATTCGTGGTGGAATTCCATTATAATATATTATAATAAAACAAATAAAAAACTTTATTCCACTTAATTTAGATGGCTTTGACGAGCTGAAACCGGTTACGGTCAAAATAAAATTAAGTGGAATAAAGTTTTTTATTTGTTTTATTATAATATAACCTTGGCTTTAATATACCTTAATAATGTTATTATGTCATACCATGTCTTGGAACTGGGCAGAGAACGGACCGGTCCGCCTAGTTGATGATTCATTATTTTAATTGGATTAAACCATCCCTGTTATTACATTGATTGGAAACACAAATTCTAGATTTAAACACACATAAAGTCTACTTTGTCTGCCAACAAAATATTACAAAGTAATACCCTCACACCGAGCCTAACAATTATAATTTTAAAATTCATGATATTTTAAATTAGTTTCAGTTCGTATTCCAATCAGTCTAAGCTTGCTAAATTAAAACAGCCTAGTAATATATATGAGGCTTTTAGCGGAGGCGGAATAAAATTATTTTATAACTTGATGCCATGAAAAATTTGCTTAAAAAATAGGGAAAAAAGAAGGCGTTCTCCTCGTTTCGAGGGAGGAAAAGTCCTGTTTAGCATTTGCAGCTAAAATCTACCAAAATCTTGAGGCGTTTTCATTATTTGTCTAACAACTGGTCCACAAATTTTCAGAATGAAAATTAGTAAAAAGTCATCAGTTTTGGTGCTTTGAATCTTGAAAAAAGAGAGATGAGTTAAGTCCTTTATACTTCGTGGGCGTGCTTTATATGTCATTAGGGCTTAGTTATTATCCTTGCTGGGTAAACCTTAAAAATATTTCAATAAAAGACTTAAATTACTTTCCTTTAGAGAAGCTTGGAGTCACTCCTGTGTACTATGGTATATTTAACAAGATTTTTTGTATTTTTTAGACTTGAAAATTGTCTTTTTATTTTTGGATTAAAATCAATCAAAAGCTTTTACAATTTCACTCAGCTAAGCACGAGAAGTGAGAAAACACGCATAACCGTACATCAAGGTAACAAACAGACCATTTTTAAATTAAGTACCAATTAGAAACCATATTGAAAATACACTACCATTAAAAGTTTTTTCATATTAAATGATGAATAAAAAGTATTGAAGCATTTGATGAAAAACAATCGTAATGTAATAATAATTATTTATGTTTTGAGACTATTATACCAAAAAATATTGTGATTTTAAAAATATTATGAGGTAATTTTTGATGGTTCTGAAAACATTGTGATTTTTGTGGTAATTTTTTGATCGAGTAATATTCTCTAAAAATTATGTAATTTTGAAGGTAGGATAGTTTTTTGTTTCACGTTTTCATAAAACAATTTGGTTATTTGAAACCCAGATAAAGTAAATTAGCGAGAGATAAGTGTTAGTTGATAAATATACGTATCTAAACATTTTCATAGGCACTAACTAACTACTTTGTAGATAGGCAATACTTTTAAATTAATATTAAATCAAATAGAAATTTTGTAACCTTGTAATTTATAGTAATGTAATAATTTTTTCAATGATTCAGCCCTTCAAACAAGTTTTATTTCAAATATATTAATGATTTCATCATACAACATGTATCCAAATCCCCACACGCATAAAACAATAATAATAACTGGTTAAAAAATAGCCAGTAAGTAACCGGTTTTCAGAATCAAATTATTTTTTTATTCGAAGTCTTTTTCATTGTGAAACCATTTCGCCAATCAATTATTTGTAAAAACGTTACAAAAAGCGTACTTCAAATACATAAGTACGATTTGATCAGAATTCCATCACTTTCAGAACACGTGCTCATTTTATAAATATTTAATTACAATGCGTCGGAGGCTCGCGCTATTTTTTACTAATCAGAGAGAGCCGCGAAGCCTCGCTGAGTTTTTATGCGCCTTTTTTAATTACAGCCAGTTTCGCCAACGTGTAATCAGCCGAGTAGCCTTAACTTCGTGGAAAAATATTTCGTATTAAATAACGCGCGTCGGAAACAAAAACGAAAAAGGGCAACCGGCAACATATCTGGTCCTCGCGTTTGATTGATTAAAAAAACATTTCACTGGGACGCTATGCGTGGGTATAAGCACTGTCTCGTGGGAAATCATAGGTATTCTGTTATCCCGACCTTTTATTGTTGCTTTCGTGCCGACACACTTACCTACGATCTGTAGGTGTATTAGTGTCCCACGTACTCAGTGGTGTTACAAACACTTCTAGTGTGGTTTACTGGTGTCATGGTTCACTACGGTACGGACGTATGGTACGCGTCAGGTACGGTTTATGTCAGTACTAGGCACACTTCCATTAATATATTATGATGGCTTATATCCATAGTGCTTTTGCTTTTGCCACTGCAAAAAAGATAAAATATATTATACAGGATATTTAGGTAATTTGGAACCTACCAATTTCGGTTAAAAAATAAGCAAAACATTATTATCAAAAACCAATGGGATGTTTTCATTTTTACAGATGCTGCGTACAAACATATTGAATTGACGCTTCGTTCACTTAGAAACAGAAATAAAATAAGGTTTTTTGGGATGTTACAAAATGTGAGATATTTAGTCAAAGGTGTTATTATGGACCATTATTATTAAAATGACTGGCACACTATGGTACAAATGGCACAATCCTGCCAGTCATGCTACCGAAGCATAAAGAAGAGGCACTGTGCACTTCAAGTACTTTATTAGTGTGAATACCGCACAAGAGTCCCAACTGCTCCCAACTGTTTGAAAATAGTCAGACTATAGCATCCTCAATTAGGATATGTTGAGAGGCTGACTTACATGGGGAGGGAAAGGGGAGGGGGAAGATGAAGGTGTTGAAATATCAATCTGGTTATTTAGATTTCATCACCAAATGTGACTAAAACCACTTCCAAGCAACGTTTCATTGCTGAATGGTGGTCTTTCGCCAGGGTGATACTGAGAGTATCTTCAGTAGTGTATCGTTTACAAATAATACTTTAGTCCTTAATTATTTTACTTGTTATCTATATCCTTCTATAACTACAGAAAAAGGGAGGTAGATTCAATTTTTTCGTGGTCGTGTTAAAATTTATTATGTACAGCGGTTATAAGTGTACTGATCGGTATTATAAAACTCTTCGTACTCTGGTTCACTAAGTATGGTTTATTATATAAACTGGGTTTTAACAGATGTTCTCACTTCTTTAGAATAATACAGTTATTAAAACTCAGTTAATATACATACAATTACATAATCTACACAGACATATTAAACATTAATAAAAATACATCTAAATGAAGATTAAAAAACAAATAGAAATAAAAAATATAAAATAATATGAAAGCTCACTGAAGTGACAAATAATACACAGATAAGCAAGAAACAAAAGAGACACGGGTAGATTCACATGTAATACATAATATTATAATTAGGGCTACATATTTTTTAAACAGCAGCACATTTTTTCTTAATTATTATTTGCATGCCATGGTAATTATTATGGGAAAAGTACAAAACTTGAAGTTAACTTCAGAAATCCGATGAACTTAAATATTAATCATATAACATTTACTAGTATGGTTATCTACATATGGCACACTTCAAGAATTGTACACTTTACGCAAGAAGTGCGAGTAGGCATGATATGGCTCTCAATACAACGAAAGCTCGAAAACTGGCTCGTGCGACAGGCCCAGAGCTTTTGGGATGACGTGTTATGTTTTTGCTTTTACGCAACTTTTGATTGTTTTCAATATAAAACCACAGGCGGCGCTCGAGTAGAATAAATAAATTGCTCTACTCGTGTCCGATGTGTGGCACTTCTTCCAATGATATTGGAGTGTCTTTTAGAAAACCTTATACGTGTTTGATGACTTTATTGCTTATATCTTTTTGGGTAAAGATTGGTTAGATGCACCTACCTAAAAATATCAAGTAAATTTATGAGACAATATTGATTTACTCAGTGAATGAATTGTTTTGAGATTTTTTATGTATGACAATTGTAATAATTTTTAATTCTAAATTGATGATCAACCAAATTAACATCTGTCGTAACTCTATTTTTGTTCTTTAAAAGAAAGAAAAACATTCCCGGGTTACTATAACCTGAAAATATTTGAAAATCTCCTATTACCACCACAGTTAGCGGAAAATGTTGCTTGTGTTGTGAAAGAGGATTTTGCCAGCCGAGGAATTGAATACACGACGTCTGGGTGAAACCCAAATGCGCTGTCAACTCGGTCGCCGACCAGTATATAAAACTCAATATCAATATCGTATTGATATAGAGTTTGTAAGTTTGATGTGAGTTTGATATAATTTATCAATTGATCGTGCTAGACACCCCAACCATTTGACTAAATAATAAGTATCTGCTCAGAAAAATGTTAACATTGTAACAATTTAAACATATTAATAATTATTATTTTATAAGCAATAATTATTAGCCTGAAACACTCATCCACATTGAAAAATCTCCTGATAAAAGATACATGACGCCAACGGGACTTGAACCCGTGTCCCCGTGAACCCGTGTTTAGATTTTTCAATGTGGATGAGTGTTTCAGGCTAATAATTATTGCTTATAAAATAATTGTTACCCTTTGTGCTATGCATAAAAAATCTTGTATTAAACATTAGTTTACCAAAAAAAAAAATATTAATCATTGTTTAAATATCAAAAACTACTGCCAAAGTATTTAGACGTCTATTTAAAACAGATAAGTTTACTTTCACATTTGCGCTCTTAATAAAAGTTTTGTCAAAAATCAGGAGCTACAACTCGGTAACAGATGGCGCCACATTCGGAGTAGAGAGCGGAGTGGTAGATATACATTACATTATACGCTAGGGAAGCGGATGGGGTGTTCGGTGTTCGTGTTCCCGAGGCCCGGGGAGCAGAAAAGCGAAGGGGTGAGTCCCCTGAATAAATAATTTATACCGACGCAACCCTATTTAGGGGATGCAATCTGTTTACCTACAATAATAGCACGTTTGCTGCACCGGCGCACCGCTCGTCATTTTTAATTAAAACCATTCACATTATTTATTGATACATCCTTTTGTAATGGGTTTTACAAGTCTTTGTTACTTTGCAAGTGTTGTGTTGTATGCTACAAAGCGGTTTTTTTACTTCTGCTTATTGTGTTACTCATTGCAGCCAAAGGGTAGACAGACAAAATGTGGGTCGGAAATGTTTGACACATTTGGTATTTTGGTTCAATATTGAAATCGTGGATAACAAAATTACTTATTTTTCCATTCAAATATTCCATGCCATTATTTTTTTTTCCTTAAATTCGTTTTTTTTTTTGAAAACTTAAATATTTATTTTCAATATATTTTACGATTTCCTACATTAGATTCAATTATTTTCTGATATTTAAATAAGAATCTTTAAAAAAACTCAAAAAATACAAACATAGATATCCTTGAATGAATCTCAAATCTTAAATACAAAACGAATCAAAAATAATAACAAATCTATTGTTAACAAGTTAAACTACTTCACAACATAAGCACCAACTGCTTGAAAATAAAAATGTAAAACGCTGAACGAGGGCCGCGTAAAGCCTTGGGGATTTTTATTCCTCCATTCAAAGTCTATTACCTGAAAGCTTTCTTTGAGAGCAGGGATCAACAAGAGGCATTGTGAAATGTTTGGTGTCAAGGTGAGGGCCCTTCGTCCTGATCGCCATATTTTATAATTAATTTCTTCCTGATACAGCGCTTGAACAAAGAGAAATAGCTGCAAAAAAGTGGCACAAAAAGTCTTTCTCAAATGTCAAGTGCTTACTTAAACTGTGGGTCTCTTAAATTTTATTACTTTAAAATTTTCAAGGTGTGCTTTGCAATTAAATGGTGTAAGGACATTAAATTATAATAAACATTTAAGTTAGTTCAGATAAAAGGCTTTATTGTAAGGAAAGTAGAAAATAATTATAAACAGTAAAATATTTATATAAAAGAATATAATTATACTCGCGATAAAGGCGATACGATGGGTAATCTCCGACTCAAACATCTTATAGGTATCTAACTAACGGTTTTCAGGTTTGAAGCCTATTGCTAGATCAAGAAATCTCTAAGACCTCACTAGAAGAGACGACACATCTCATTACCAAGATCAGGTTTTGTGCCTTCGACGGGCTTGGGATCACTGCTCGTTCAAGGCCGTCCTTGGTACATCATTTGGTATGTAGCTTGGAGCTAGCATCTGATTAGTTTGTTAATACTTTGCCTAATCAGTACGAGATCTACGATGTCCTACGTTTGATGCGATAGGAATGCCGTGATAGGTGTGAGCGAGAAAGTATTCGGGTTCGTGCGGTTATGTCTCATTACAATGGATATTAAAAATTCCAGAGTTTTGTTGCTTTGTTGTATTCATTTAAGATATCGAAAGAGGTCTTAACTTTGCAAGAAAAAGATATCTAGTTCATAGAACCGCTGCAGCATAGGATTATTTTACCACCGTTAGTAATAATAACATAATATTATTTGTAAAACGCAGTTTTGCATTATTTCACTTTTTTAAATTTAATTTATTTATTTCTATACATACATTACAGTGTCTACCAAATATTTACATTTATATATAATACATAAATTTAGAACTGTTGTTAATATAGTGTTTTTTTATGCTGGTGTGAGGTAGTACTTTAAGTGCGCTGTTTGTACAGAATTCTCAAATAAAATATACATCGTCGGTCTAGAGGGAAATTTTTGGTGCTTTCTGTCGGGAGAAAATATACAAATTTATAAAAATCTGTATGATTTGAAAACACATTTTTTTGGCCATTCAAATTCGTTGAACCTTTCAAAACGGTACCAAATTAAAACAGTAGGCATCGATAACCCTCCAACAAAACACAACAACTATTTGTGCTTTTTCACCCATAGTCAAGTATTAGGGTAGCAGCTTCAGTGGCGCACCACAGGGGTGATTGAGAGGCTGCGAGAGGCGGGGAAGCAAGGGGTGTGGTAGGGAGTAGCAGATGAAGAAGGGAAGGCGGAAGGTACATGCTCCAGACACCAGATATTAATATCACTGAAGGGCGGGAAGCGGTCGGCGCACGAAATTGCTTTAAAACGATCTCGATTAAACTTGCGTGTAATTTTCGGCTAAAAACAGGAACTAAGATTTTGGGCATTATATACATTTTCTTTTTTTATTTGTCTGCATTACATGACAACAAACTGCTGTGAATACATTTTGTTGAATAAATGGAACTGACAAGATTTTTGCCGCTTTAGAATATTCAAAGGAACGGTTTTTTATAATTTGTTATTTTATTTATCTGCGTCTTTAGTATACACCTTCAAAATTCGTGTGCAAAACTTGGACATGTTAAGAACATTAAAATGACAATATTTTTGGCGGATACCTACTTTATTGCTTATCTGATTGATTATGAATTTCTGAATTATTCTCCACACAAGCTGTTCGAATTTCGAAAATAAACTAAAAACAAATTTGTTTGACGTGAATTTAGTACGTTTGATTATTTACAATGCTGCTTAAATTCAGAGCAAATTTGATATCATTGAAAATTGATAATATCAGACAAGAATAATGCACTGACAATCGAAATTAGTGAGTGTGATTATAAAGATTTATCTGCTTTGAAAGTCGGTGGGAAAATAAAAATTAATTTCAGATTTCGTTTTTTTTTTCTTTCGGAAGATACACTTTATATTTATGCATCACACTGCACAGTGCCCAGCTCACGGGCTCTGCAAGAGTTGCCTCGGTAGCATCTCAGTCTTCCGGCGTGGCTTCCTTACAACCTAATTATTTTATCCAGAGGCGTCGCGCAGCGTTAAAGCGTCGGCGTCGCCGCCCAGGTTCAAAAGCGTTAGTGAAGTTACTTTCATGGAAAGAAGGCTCTTTATAATTTGGTTCGACGTCATATGCATTATATTCACCAGCACCCATTCTGAAATGAATCGCCTAATTAGACTAATGTCAGCGACATTTATGCTTTTATCTTGAGTACTAATTATAAAGCGTAAGTAAGCACCGGCCAAGTTGTTAATGGCAAATTCGTTCTTGTTAGATAAAAACAAATACGGTGCTCTTTTTGAAGATGAAGGAATAATAATTTTTACATATAGAAATAAAAAATACATAAAAATATAAACAATAAAGTGGTATTTAACACAAAGTTATTTTATTAAAATTATATTTAATTAATTAAATTATAAATATTTTAATAAAATAACTTTGTTTTAAATACCACTTTATTGTTTATATTTTTAATATATGAAACCGACCGGTTTCGGATAACCCATATTAAATATATATACAAATCAGTGTGTCCAGGAGTGACGGACGTATGAATGTATCCCTCACACCGCGGTGCGAGGCGTTGAGAGACCAGGTGGAGAGGTCAAAGGATTTCTCCAAAAACCAGCCTCTTCCGATCTGGCATGCTACGCAGCCGGTGGGCAGGCGCATCCTGAACCATCCTGAACATCACCCGATGAACTCGGGCACTCTGCTAAATCACCAAACGCAGCAAACCACTTGGGGTGACCCATGGCAATGGTTATCCACTAATTTGTTCCAGGACCGGCGGTACCCAAACCCGCCTCCCAAATTAAATATCTACACAAATCTTGGCGTGATCGAGAGGTCATTAGAATATTTGGCACCATATGTCAAACAACAAAAAACAAATATAATGCCAAATTGTGTGTCGCTAATTGTAAGTCCCAACTATCAGTAAGATTACGGCATCCCCAATTGTGGTACGTTGTGAGAATGAAGAAAGTGGCTAAAAGATGGAGATGGCAAAAAGGAAGGTGATAAAGTACTTGGCCACTAAGATCTGATCACCCCACACGACCAAAGCCATTTCAAGCAACGTTTCAATTCTGAAAGGAGGTCTTACACCAGGGTGATGCTGAGAGTATCTTTCACTGTGGTATTTACCGCGAGTATACTGTATATTATTTTGAATGAATAAATCGGGAAATAACACAAATTATTTTTTCAAAGAATTTGAACTCGCGACTTCTAGATTTCTAATCAAGAGACCTACCCCTCGACCACTGATGCCGTCTTTAAAGCTCTCTTAGGGTGTGACATCAAATTTATGAAATAATAAGCATCGTTTCGTATGAATCATCCACACTGATAGATTTTCCTGGCCTAGCATTTAAAGTGAAATCAATAATTACATAAAACGATAAAATAAAAAGGGCTAATTTTCTATTTAATTTAGTCCTAAAACGTGAATATTATTCTTTATTAGGCTTTTTCATTGATGAAAGTGAACAAAATCTTCTGACTTAATTAATATTTTTAATTACCCTCGTTTCTCCTCTCGACATTTCTCCGTTTCAGTTTCAAACTCGGTCAGAAGTCGGAAAGTTCATATATTACCGCGACAAATCGATGAGTTATCGCCCTATAAGGCCACCCAGTAACATAAATCAATGTTCCGTGAAACGAACGAGAAAAGTTCAATAAATATTCCCGGTGACTGTAATGTGTAATTCATTAAGCGAGGCTGGGACACCACCCCTGTGGCCGGTGCTGTACATGAGATGTCACATCCCTCCAGAGATTGAACCAAGGCCGTATTTCTGATATTGATTGCGCCATAATGTCGGGTAATCAGTTTTGTTGAATGAACATTCTTTGGACCTAGCTTAACCCCAGAAAGAAAAACATATTTTAAGTACCTACTTTATAATATATTCACATCTGTAAATTATTAATTGATGTTAAAAAGTTTTCTTCAATAATATCAAGATCACTTCGTGATGTCATTTTAATTTAAATAAAATGAAATACTTTTAATAACCACGATTTAGTCAAAAGGGATCGACATGTTTAAAACTAATGGCTTAACGCATATCCTGCCGAAGAAACATTGGTTTTAAACCTGTCGATCCTTTATGATTATACAGTGGTATTCAAAGTTATTTATTGAAAAAAATGTATATTTTGTTCTATACTTTAATTAAAAATGTATTAACCCTTAAATGCATACTGTTGCAAAACTGCAACATACTGTTCAAACCACCTTTAACTCTTTGGTGTATACTTAATGAATGCCGTTTTAGAATTATCACGTTCACGGTAATATATTTTATCGAGTGGCATCACCATTTTTTTCAAAATTTTTTGTCAAATGTCACTTTTTCCTTAACAAAGTGAAGATTCTCGAAAATTGGTCGGAGGTTAGAATGACAGTTTTGTTTTGATGTTATTATGTTGATTTTCTTAGGTAAGTAGATACAATAATACAATACTTATATGTAATAACTCGTATTTTTCCGGTACACTTATTAGTTTTGAGAATTTTTTTTAGGTTGTTTATTTTTTTTTCATACGTAAATTGTTCATATTAATTTTTATTAAATACATGGTGTTGTAAACCTGCAACAATTTTTTTTAATCAATTATTATTAAATAATTACAAAAAAAATAAAATTCTTTATATTTCCTTGCATATGCATGTAAATATCTACAAAATATTTTTTTTCCAGAAAAATTAATAAATCATGCATTTAAGGGTTAAAACGTAAGTCAATCACAGGAGAACAGCATTTTCGTTGAGTAAGACATGTTTTTGACTAACTTTTGGCATTTTTCTCTATCACGTTAGGAAGTCAAGATGCCCCCCAGGAAAAGAGTGACAAATTTCAAATTTAAAATTATTTAGTTTATGCGGAGACTTAATTTTATTACTGTAAGTAAAATTTTCGTGACATTAAAGTTAGGTAGCAAATCTATTTTTAGGTAGTTTTCAATCTGTGGACAACCCACCTGAGGCTCCAACAATGTCAACCGTCATCTGTTCATCCCATCTACCCTCATACCATTCCTCTATGACCTTCAAATCTTGAAATACAAAAAATGTTTTCCGGGGAAAAGATGACTATGCATAAAATGTACCTTGATGAACATGTGTTTTGTAGGTCTCCAATAGTTTCTAGACAATTTCGGTGAAGTATAACTCGCTTTGTATTTAGTGTACCGTAGGTATACCAAACTGCAACGTATCACGTTTTCCTTTTCGTCCACATTCGTAAAATTTCGAAACACTGCGGGACCAATACTTATCTTGACCGTCAAGTTTAACTGTAAAATATACAAAATAGACTTGACTGAAAAGAGCACTGATGTTTGCACTTTGACTGAGAATGATGAATCTTCCACAGATATAACAACAATAATCGGAGCTGTTTTTGCACTCATGGCGACAGATAGCAGAAGTGTCCCTCATTCCTCCCCACCTCACTCTTGGTCCGTAGGAGAGCCTGAACTCATACTCCCCTAGATCCTAGGGAGTAGCCACATTAAGATAATTGGTAGAGAAAAAAACCTGACGTTATTGAATTGAAAAATCTTAAACTGCTGAAAAATCAAACTCAACAGATATTATGTTCAAAATTGTTCTGTGTGATTCATGCATTTGAGCGACGTAAGAAATTAAATGTTGGTTATATACAAAGCTTAATCATTTATATGTAAATAATAAAATTAAAACTATCTTATAATTATGTACATTAAATGTTCAAAACCATTTTTTTTCAACTTCCGTCAGAATAAACTAAAATAAATAATGTCTTCTCATTCCTTTAGTATATACCAAGTATACACCCAAAATTATGTTTATTTTTCACTTACATTAATATAACCTAATTTATTGATGAAAAGTAATTTTAAAAAATGATAAAGGCTTAGGAAAATATCGGGGGTGTAAAAGTTACACAAAATATAAACAAACGTTTCTCTGATTCATAATATCCCAATATTTAGTTTACTACGGACTAAGATCAATATTTTTGCGCCGCGTACGTTTTAAGGACGTAGACTATCTTTTCAGGGTTAAAACCTTTGCCAGTAGTTTTATTATTGATGTTGAATTTCTTCATTATAAGAAATGAGTTATTGACGAGTTAATTAATTTATCGGATTTTTCTTATGTTTTATTAATTAGACTTATTCCGAAATATTTTGATGAAATATTTTTTGAATTAATAATAAGGTGGATTATTTACTTCTTTATATGAATATCCCGAAAGAGTACCAAGTGTCGTTTATAGACGTTATGTTTAGATCTGTCCTATAGTGGCTTTTATAGTCTAATGGAATAATGATGTTTGTCGCCAGTAATCTCCTTCCGTGGCTTGAAGGATTAAAAATGTTTGCCGAAATTTTAATCTGTTTGTCTTTTTTTTATATAAATACACAAATTTAGCTGAACTTTTATTTAATAATGGCCATCAAGACAGGCGTTTCACTTTTATTTGATTAAGCAATACCTACGTAAGAATGGATATCAATTATTTTCTTTATTATTTATACCAGATTAAACATACATAAATAATAATAAGCTAGATCAATAATATTCTTAATCATTGAAAGCATACAAATATTAGAGCTATAGTAACTTTTTTCTCTTGTACATTGATAATGAAATAATAATAAATCTATTGTAATAAATCTATTATTGATTCAATTACCATGCATTATAAAAGATTGTAAGTATTGATTTTTACAAAAATACAATATATTAGTCATTTTATAAGCAATAATTATTAGCCTGAAACACTCATCCACATTGAAAAGTCTCCTGATAAAAGATACATGACGCCAACGGGACTTGAATCCGTGTCCTTTCGATTAGGCTAATAATTATTGCTTATAAAATAATTGTTACCCTTTGTGCTATGCATAAAAAATCTTGTCTTAAAAACATTAGTTTACCAAAAATATAATAATTAATATATTAGTCATTTAGCCGTAACGAGGCATAAGACTTAACATAATATAATTACTATAATGGCCTTCGTGGTCGAGGGGTAAGGCTCTCGACTTGCAAACTAGAGGTCCCGGGTTCAAATTCCGGCGAGCGCATTTTAAAATTATATTTGACTATGATTATTATTATTATTACAGATTTCGCTTTAAAAAAAACAGTGTATTTGCGGCACGTTCCAGAGTGGATGATACTTTCAGTATCACCTGGTGTAAGACCACCATTAATAATTGAAACGTTGCTTAAAATGACTATGACCGTTGTTGGTGACTAGATCTGAATAGCAAGGTACTTCCCCAACATAATTTTACCAATCTCTTTCCCCTCCTTACATACCCCAATTTGAGATGCCATAGTCGCACTGGCTCCAGACGATTAAGAGCAGTTGAAAAAAACCGTAATCATGGCATCCATATTGAAATCTCATTTAAATAACATATTGTATTACTTTTTCAGATTCTATTAATAATTATTGACATTTCCATTATAATAATATTGGTTTCCAGCGTTGATGGGTTAATTTTCATCGGATGGGAATTAATGCCTTGGGAAATCTAGAGCACGATGTTAACCCGCTCCACTCCGAGAATATAATCAACCTCGTATAAGATTTATATCATTTTATTTATGGTCTCTTTGGTGAAGATATGTTACGGACTGAAAGTTATGTACCGCAAAAAATATTTGGCCCAACCGATGATAAATGTATGACGTGTACAGATTTGTAACGAAGTTGTATATTTCATGACTAAGTAGCTTCTTAGATAAGCACTCTTTATCAGAAAATAATGGAATGAATAATAAATATTTTAAGCTTAGTGGTATTATTTTACGACATAATCGGCAAGATAATAAATTATTAAAAAGTGATTTTTCAAACATACCTAAGTCAAAATGAATTTCAAAGGAATAATGAATCAGAATTATATGCTGTGTAACCAACAAGTTTAATTTTTCACTGTCACGAAGCTCTATACCAGAAAGTTTAAAAAGGTTTTTCCTCATAACGCCCATAGTTAACTGTATTTATATTTTCAAAAGGGTTCTCAGTCATGGCGCATGCGTTGAATCATTACCGTTTCAAGATGGCGCATCTGTCAGGTGTTGTGGATGACTTGCGCAATGATTAAGATGATAACAGTTTCAGAGTTTGGGTGATTTTGGCAAATTTACAAATAATATTTATAAAAGAGAATTTAAAAAAACTTTACTCTCTTAAAACGTATGTATTACAAAGTTACTAATAGGGAATCGCTGGAATTTAAATGAATATACGGATGGTATTTTTTTTAATTATTTTTAGTTTGAAGTCAAACGCATCTTTTCTGCCGTTTATCTTTTAAATTAAAATTAATGTAAAATTCACAAGGCTATAAAACCACATTTTCTAGATATTTTTTTCACCGGCATCGCTTGTGGGTTAGAAAAAAATCCTTTGGGTTGGGATCTTCAGCGAATAAAATATCACTAGATGTTAATGAAGTAGGATACATCAAAAAGTAAACATTTTCAAATTTTTGGTTTGGATGGTATATATGGATGGCAGTTGTGACTCTTATCTTACTTAGTAGTATTCCAATAAAAATAAAAAAAACAAAAGAACAAAAAGATAAGACGTTAAAATACGTGAACCAAAAAAATAGTCTTAAAAATGTTATCATTGAAGACAATATTAGCAGTTCTCAAAAGAAAATTAGTGACAAAAAAATTAGAAAAAATATTTGGTCACATCTAAGAATTCCTATTAACATTTTCGTTTGATATCCAAAAATAAAAAAATTCTCAAAATTTTTCAGAAATTGAAGTTTGCCATATGCTATAAAAATCATTGTGTTTACATCTGAGAGTGGATATAATTTGCTGCAATTAATAAAAATCCAACCACAAACAAATCTTAATATCAAAAATGAAATAATTTATATCATTTACTAACTGCGAAAGCTAAAAAAGATAATAAAGCAGAGTTTTAATACAGTATTCATGCTCTCCATATTATAGTCCTTTACGCTGAAAGCCCAGAATAAACACTGTATCAAATCTTCCCGGGGAAAATGATGACAAATGGCGCGTGTATAACGCCACGCAGAACTGCTGGCAAAAAGCAAAAATAAGGGCTGTTTTTGTCCGCCAGTCCCTCAGGCTGCGCGGAACGTGAGCTGACCCCTCTAATCCAATTTTGATTAATCATCTGGTGACGTTTTCTCCAAATATATACACAAGTCCCGACGATTCTGCAAGATTATTACAGGCTTCATGAAAGCCGCCCTTGAAGGCCGCCCTGAATGCTAAGGTGAAAATAATGGAACGACTGATTAATGGAACACCCGGTGATATAACTGGTCAGAATTTATTTTATCGGTTTTGTTTGTTTGTGTGATTTTTACTACTTTCTGCTAAGCAGGAAAATTAAATTCGCTTTGTACTGAATATGTCACACAAAGTGTGACGTACTTTCAATAATAAGATCCCACAGGGATCGGTTCTGTCTCCGACTTTGTTTTTGTTGCACATCAATGACCTTTTGACATGTGCACCGATTCATTGTTACGCGGATGACAGTACAGTTCATGATAGCTTTTTGTTTGACAAGCCCCCAAAGGGCACACAAACTCCAACGGCTCGAAGGGCTTTGAAGCAGAGAATGGACGGTTATCTCGAGAGTATTTCCTCCTGGGGTAAAAATAATCTCGTCGAATTTAATGTTTCAAAGACCCAATCCTGTCTGATTACGTCTAAAAGGGATCCAAAAGATAATCTAGTCTCCTTCAACGGAAGCAATCTTCCGAACAGGCCTTCCATTGATATGCTTGGTATAACTATAAGTGACCAGCTCAGGTACGGGGGCTCCATCGAAGCCAGAGTAAAGTCGGCCTCTCAGAAGCTGGGCGTACTGTACAGGGCCCGCAGATACTTTAATAATACACAACTGCTGACCCTGTACAAATCGCAAGTGCGCCCTACTGTCGAATTTGGCAGCCATCTCTGGTCCGGAGCCCCTAAATACCTGAAAAAAACCCTTGACTCTGTGCAGAAACGGGCGGTCCGTTTGATAGATTCCCCAATCTTAACAAACGGACTGCAATCTTTAGAGCACAGGCGTCAGGTAGGTATGCTGTCCTTGTTCTATCGGTATTACAATGGAAGATGCTCTGAGGAACTAGCGTCATTGATCCCTTCGGCACCGGTGCGTAGTCGGGATACACGCCAAACGCGCGCCCAACATTTGTACACATTTGACATTTGTCACATGAGAACGGGTCGCTTCTACGATTCGTTCTTAAGTTCAACAGCTCGGCTGTGGAACGAACTGCCGGCCTCTGTGTTTCCTCCCTCCTACAACATGGGACTCTTCAAGACCCATGTTCACTCCTTCCTCTCCACAAAAAGACCCTCCACACAGCATCCCCAAAGATGACATAGGCCCTGAGGGAAATTATTTTCTTCAGGGCCTCCTGTGTGGAGTAAATATAAAAAAAAAAAAAAAATAAAAACAATAATCAATTTTTAAATTATGTTTGTTGTTAATGTGAAACCCAGAGTACCAACTGCTCCCAACCATCTGATACTATGTGATACTATACCCCGATTGGCTATTGGGGCTGAAGGAAGTGGGAAGGTAAGAGGAAGGTTGGAAAGTACCTGGATATTCAAATCTGGTCAAGAAACACGGCCACAACCATTTCAATAACGTTTCAATTCTAAATGGTGGTCTTACACCAGGGCTATACTGAAAGTATTTTCCACTCTGGAACGTGTCGCAAATATACTATTCATTATTTTTAATGAGTAATATGTAAAATAACATAAATCAATCAAATTAAATTTACTTCTTAACCCGCCACCTTCAGCTTCCTAGTCAAGAGCCTTAGATTGATATAAATATATAGTTGCGACATCACATCAATAATTGACTGAATGTATAAGCTATGTTTTAACGCGATCATTTTGGCATTTCATCGGTCTGTAAATTTATTTATTTATGTTCCGCTTCCGTTTCAAAATGGTGGCCTTCTTGGATAAATGTTTTACCCCGCCAGAGTTCGTATGATCGTGGTTCCAACTATGAGCTGCCTATATTTTTCTACCTATCAGCCTGAAGAAACGATATTTTATTTAAACAATATAAGTAACTACTTACAAATCTTATAATTTCAGAGGGAATTTTGGTTTTGAATTATTTAAAAGGGAAAATTACAAATATGCTACTTTTAGATGCGAGGTCTACTTACTGTTCAAAAAATTATTAGTTTATATTATAGGCAACAAAGGAAATATACCCAACCTAGGAATAATACTCTAATATTATTTCAGAGGGAATTTTGGTTTTGAATTATTTAAAAGGGAAAATTACAAATATGCTACTTTTGGATGCGAGGTCTACTTACTGTTCAAAAAATTATTAGTTTATATTATATTTGCTTGTGTCTGAAGAAAATACAATTGGTCAATTTTCATTAGGAAAGGCATTCCGAGCCGCACAAATTGTATTCATCAATGAACCGGGCTGTTCACAGAGACAGACGATTGCATCAGCCGTTAGCCGGTCCACTTGTGATTCGAGCAACGTTCAATTAGGCTTTGCATTGGGGACTGCAATAGTGGAACGGTAGAAACTCAAGGTAAATTGCCATTTCCGACTGCATGCGGCAAGCGGCACTGAGGCGCGTGCATTATTATTTCAATGGATAATTAATTGTAACTGCGTAGCTTTGGTTTGGTAGAATGATATTGTCAGCTCGTTTAAATCGGTTTATAAAAACTAATATTAGTACATATGCATCCACTAGAAAAAGCCAAAAATTAAATATTAATTTTTTTTTATTTTTTTTTTTTATTTATTATAAATTTTTAAAGATTCAAGTTTTATGCAGTCCCACAAAGCTGTCACACATGACGGCTTGTCTGTAGGTTCTACAAATAATATATATAAACATTTTTAATTTTTAATACATGTATGACACAAAATTATACAATAAACAATATCACAAAATAATATATCTCAAAGTACCTACCTATATACAAATTATTTAGGCAGGTACGTTGAGATGTTCAGGAATACATCAATAATAAAGTTCAGAGATACATTGATTCGTCGCTTATTAGCCAACGCT
Source organism: Hesperophylax magnus (assembly GCA_026573805.1). Classification (NCBI taxonomy): domain Eukaryota; kingdom Metazoa; phylum Arthropoda; class Insecta; order Trichoptera; family Limnephilidae; genus Hesperophylax; species Hesperophylax magnus. Next base: position 3,850,061 of record JAIUSX010000022.1, read on the forward strand.
TAGTGTTTTTGGGGCAGGGTCTCTCATTATTCTGAGGTTTAAAAGAATTATTAAATTTATTGGAAATCTCTGGTATTAAATATTTAAGCGTTCGGCTTCCATACTTATTTGTTACTCTTGGAATAATGAGGCCCTTATTTTCAGTGAATCTTGTTGTGTGATTATGCACCGGTTGCTTTTTATATTTGCTATCTCCCTCATTATCCATTATGATGATTTCGGTAGTTAGTGCATAATTAATGTGAAATATTCCTGCCAAATGTGTTACATTATTCAAGTTCAATGAAGTTTCAATTTTCAAACTTGCTCATCAACGTATAACAAATACATAAATCATATAATAAAAGCTATAAGGTTGGTATTTAAATATTTTTATTAATTAATATTATACTTTAGTGGGCCGTTCATTTAGCAATTTCATTGGTACATATATTATTTTAATCACAATCCTTTTCAAAAGCGGTACATTTTTTGATCGATTAGTATGAATATAAGGTGTTTTTATATAGATATCGTAATTTTTCACTAAAATTTGAAAGGTAAATTTCTTCATTTGATAGGCAAATATTTTTTGTAGAAATAAATTCATCTTCACAAACTCTACAATTATAATATCCCGTCACTTTTAACCGGTTTGCGGTAGTACATAAAAAAATTCAAATGATCTAGCTTACTCAATTTTATCAATAAGTGTGAGAAATTCTAACGGTTGAAATTAACACATAAATTAATTATTTCAAAGAAAATTTTAATTTTGCAGGTGTTTATTATTTATTTTTTATTGTAGATTGGAAACAAAGCGTAGTTTGATTTGTAATACTAACCTACATCATATAATTCACAAATTTTTAGGTAAATAAAATGGTTTTGTCGAATGACATAAATACATTATGAAGGTAGGTAATGTTGTGTCTTTATCAAATGGGAATAAAATAGGTAGGTATTTAATGATGACAAAAAATAAGGCATAAAAATAATCTATTATTTTCTCCAATTCCGTAGCATTTCAACAAATATAGCCTGTTACAATCTTCCAATTTGCAGTAAATAAATAAACTTGGCTTGTATGACGTAAAAAAGATAAGATACTCTCTGGCTTAGAATTTGTACCATAAAAATAACGTTCAAAGCGGCTTGAAATAGCTAATCTTCTTCCGCCTTAATGCGATGTTTTTATTTAAGTTTTTGAAATCAATTTTAACGTTAAATCTGATATTTAGAGTGTCAATACGAGGATAATATATTGTTTCCTTGGCGAGGTTGTCAATTTTACCATGGAGATTATGTTATTAAATCCAATCAATTATTTTTACAAACTTAAGCGTTAATACCCTTTCACAAACGATTCAATATTTTAATAATGACAGTGATATTGATTGAAATACACTCAAACTATGTTATTATTGAAGACTTATTATTAAAAATAAAATAATAATAAATAAAAAAACAGTATTAGTGATTCTAAAACAACATGTATTCATCACCGTCGTTTGCAATTCATCAGAACTTTTAAATTGATGCGTACTGAACAACTATGTGTGAAACTTTGAATTACACATGAAGTCAATATTTCAAAGAATTTGTAAAATAATCGATAAATCTTGTATATTATTTAAAAGCTACAAGCAACATCGTACATCTACATTATACGATGCATTGTAAAACATACGTTAATCCCCTTAAACGCAAGATACGGGGATAACTTAAATTTTAATCTAGGTACAAAGTTCCGCGTTTGTAAAATCTAAGTTTCGAGTTCTAGTTTCCGAAGAGGCAAAGTCACCAAAGCCTTACGGACTCCTCCCTCCCCTATCTCAGATTTCCCACCCTTTCCTCCCCTATGACATTAATCCCGGGCCACAAAGGAAAGGCCGAATAGTCCCGCATCTTCCACAGTTTTGTCTCTACTCATCCTCTCTGTCATTCGTATCTCTTTAAGTGAGAATGATATTTGCTTTGTTTTGGGAGAGGCAGTTTAAATGGACCTTTTGTGACTTTATCAGGATAAATCCGGAATGAGAGATCACGGCTGAAGAGATTTTTGTTGTTTTAAAAGTAATGGCAGATAATCAGGTGTCTTACTTGGATATTAATAAGAAGAAAATAATATTCACATTTTACAGAACTGTCATTAAAATCATGGTTTAAACTTAGTTAAATTTGATAGGTTGAAAAGCAGAATTCTGGATGATGAGCAGAAAATTACTGGAATCGCAATCTAAACCGATTTTAAAGGAAATCCGTAATCGCAATCTAAACCGACTTGAAAAGAAATCTGGAATCGCAATCCAAACCGATATAAAAGGATATCTGGAATCGCAATCTAAGCCGATTTGAAAGAAAATCTGGTATCGTCAATTAGTACAACGAAGATCAATGAAATTGATTAGGTAAAGCATTTTTATTTTTTAAATTTATTTACAATTTCACCCAAAGTAACATAAAAAGTTTTTAGAAACATAGAAACGCTTTCAACACACTGAGGTATCTATCGTTTTATCCCTTCAGTGATTCTAGAAAATTAATAGATTATTTCCAAGTATTAACATTTTGAGGCTTTACAAAAAAGTGACTGAAATGTATTATTTTTTTCTGTGGAAATTGAACAAAAAGCATGCAAAAATTGTTCGTTATTAAAATATGGATAAAAACATCGTCCATCACACATAATCAACCCCAAATTCTCCCACCGCACAAAGCGTTAATCTTTACGAATTCACGAATATTCTCAACAAGGAGTAAAACTGAGAACAACGATAATAGGCACAGTGCCATACCAATGTTGTATGATTGGCTCAAGTGAAAGCGTTCGGACAGGCGCCTCTGGTTGGCGAGGCACCAACAGAGATCCGGACACCCAGAGAACCCGGACACCCCCGAGAACTCCGGACACCCCGGACGCCCGGATACTGAGCACCTTGCATATATCATCCCCTAGACCTCGTGCCCTCTCACCAAAGCAGATAATGTTTCAACGGGAATATTTTGCATGCACGTTTCTCGGCGTGTAGCACTTCTACGTATACGAATTATTATTTGTTTGACTCGTAAATTATTTCTCTCAGACTGCGGAGATGTTTCTACGCGCCGTTATAGCGGTTTATTTCGGTATAAACTGGTACGATATTAAGGTACGTGTTTAGATGAAAACTACATGGTGAATGCAGTATTTTGATATTTAATAATGTTTTATTCTTAAAAAAACAACATTTACAGTATTAACACTTTATTATATTTAAAAATCAATGAAAAATTAAATACTAGATAGTTTGAAAATTTATTTTTGAACAAAGCAATCCTTTTTTATCACTTTGTAATAAAAAGTCAAATTAAGATTATAACAAATTCCGTAAACAAAAATTTTCTATCAAACGTTTTGCTCATAAATATACATTCAGTTATTTTAATTCTCAGTTAAACAGAGCGATTATGACGTCACTAGCTATAATATGATTTAATAGTTTAAAAAAAGATGTGAAAAGAAAATTTTCTAACTTTAAGAACTACATTAAAGTACTTTGGTTTATCTTAATGATTTAACTCAACACCCAGTATTTGCGTTGTCCGCAAAAATTTACGAATACGGGTAGTACGTTCTGCTGATTTAACACCCATGGAAATGTTATTCTGGGGAATCATTTAGTCTGAGACACATTATGGAATAATAAAAAATCATTATTGTTTCTGAAACTATATTTGGGAGAGTATCTGAAAAGCTTGGTCATGTGTTCTGAGAAGGATTGAAAACTAAAAACCACGTCCAAACTAATTTAAAACAAATTTGTTTTTGTGAAGATATAAACAATTTCGCAACTTTTTAATAGAATATTGTTAAAAAATTAATAAGAACACGAATATTTTTAGGAAATAACAATTCGATTCAGTAGTATTCTTATACAGGACTATAATAATAACTATTTACATTGTGGAAAACGGCAAAAGATGTAATAAGGCAAATTTTTTTGTCAATCAAAGTTTCAATATTTCATGTGTTCTGATAGCATCGACCATGTTTTTTTTCTTGTTTGAAGTATTCGTATAATATTTTTTGCAAATAGTGTCAAATAAATGTCACTGTGCATTTATTTATTATTTATTTATTTATTAACATTTATGTTGTAGACAGATAGAGAATTAGTTGACGAAGAGCAATGGAACGATACACATCTGAAGAACGACTAATTATTGTGACTGCTTATTTGACCAATTTCTGGTATTTTGTTTTGAAGCAGAGTGAATTTCAGTGCACGAAAAATTAAACGTTTGGCTGAGTATCTCGTACAAACCTTGCAAATAAACTTTCCGTCTAAACAAAACCCTTTTTTGAAGAAAATGGCAGTTAATTTACATTATGAAATTACTTTTGCCCCATTTGCTTTAAAACAACAGATTGGAAATTGGTTAAATAAGCAGTAACAATAATTCCGCGTTGATAAGGTGTGTATCGTTCTATTGCTTACTGTCAACTAATTTTTATCTGTCTAAAACATAAATATCAAAGCAAAAAAACATTTGACACTATTTGCAAAAATTTTGGCACATTCACATTATGAAATTACTTTTTCCCCACGCCTAAAATGTATCAATTTAATAATAAGTTTCATTTTGCAATACAAATTTATTTTCGTAAAGCTCATTTTATAAAAACCCTGTCACTCTGGGTAGCAGAAAAGTTCCTTCGGTACAAAGAAAAGTTTTCATTATTTTCGAAGTTCAATCAAATAAATAATGAGATGTTTTGACTTATAAAAAGTTTGCGCAACTTAAAAGATCGGATGCTGTTTTGTTTGCTTGTTTACGTTGCTAAGGAATCAATCATCTTCAAGTTAACATATTCTCACAATGAACATCGAAGGCTACAAAAGGAATAAAGTAGGTTTGATGAATAAAGTCAGCTTTGGAGATAACTTTATTTGAAATCATTACCTGAAAAGTAAGATAACGTATAAATAATGACGTTCAAGATGATATTTCCTGCATAAACCGTACACAATAATTATGTTTATTTACCTTATTACTTAATGTACTGTCATTCGCACATAAAAAAATGTGATTATTTAATTAGAATCCACTTTACACATCAATATTATTCTTACAAAATTCAACAGCAAGAAGTTAATTAAGAAAAAAGTTTGTTAAGTCCCACTAATGCCTAAATAAAATACCGTAAATTCCCAAACCTTGTTGCTAAACCTACCTTGCACACTAAAAAAAATCGTTACTTTGTTGTTTGAAAATGTCATCCACATTTGTTTACTTCAAATAACTTCAGGAATCACTGGTTAAGGTTTGTCAGGTGCGTATTTCAACACAATGTGTAGAGATAAACAAAAAGAAATGTGTCGTGGGCGTATCCATGTGCCATTTTCTTAATTTAATATCAAAGAACTTTCTTGAAAAGATAATTTAATTGGTTTGTCTGTGATCAGGAAGTCAAAAGGTCTTGTGTATATTGGCGACATCAATTTTTCTGTATTCTTCGTGGCTGTCAATACAAGCACATTATAAAAATAAAATTAACATTTTGAATTGTTTAATCAAAGTTTTGTTTTTGAATGTTTATTTAGATATATGCTATTTTTTCATACATCTAGAAGGACATAACGAAGTCATTATTTAAATTCAATGATCATTTAGCAGGCTTTAGCTTTTTGTCATTCCTCACTTTAACACCGTTACATATGCCAATAAATCAGTAAACCTCATTCCACCAGAATGAAAACCTTAAAAAAGCCTTGCTCTGATTCATGTAGATAAGTGATTTATATGGTCTGGAAGGTGGCACTCTCCTCGTGATGAATAGCAGCGAGGTTATTGCAAATTTTGAATGATGGTCCGTCCATCGCAGGTGACGACGCCGCTGACGCTGTGTACGTGGATTATAAGTAGATTGATCGACAGTCTCATGGTCTACTGCCACTTGTAGCGAGAAAGCTCTGACGGATAAAGCTCTAAGAGCAAAGTCGGGTCTTGGCTTTTTGAAAATGAAAAGATGCTGTCAATAATAAAATGGCGCCGCATTGTGTACGAACGAAATGATGAAAAGATTTGTAAAAAATCGCTTCTTTTAAAAAATGTTGACTTCCTTCGAAATATACACACATCGTAAGTGAAATATTATAATGCTTAAAGTGATGTATTGGTATACATTATAATACTAAGTGATGTATTGGTATACATTATAATAGTAAGTGATGTATTGGTATAGATTATAATTGTAAGTTATTTCTAGTGGTATTTTACGAAAACGTTTCCATTGAATAATAAAATATTTTAAAAACCTTTCATAAATTGACCCAACAAAATTACGGACTAACGAAGATTAACCAAATAAAAAACAATGTAAATTATTATAACATCGATATTAATGTTAAACAAATTATAACAAACATGTTAAAATAAATTCAAAAGACAGCTATTTAAAAAATTGGTTATTAACAATATTTGATAGACAACATACATTTTTTTAAAGAAAGACAAACATCCGCGGGTTACGAATAAGCTGACAATATTTGAAAATCTCCTACCACCACCCAAATCCAAAAGCGATGTCAACTCAGCCATCAACCGGTCGTTGGTGAATATTGATAAACTTATAAGTATTAATACAATAATTTATATAAATTTAATTATTTATTATATTTGTTATTTCGGCTACTGGCATTATACCTAGCTCTCTCATCAAAAATTAAGGCGTATTAGATCTATCAAAAAATGTATAAATTAAAATGCAAAAATCAGTTATTTTAAATACATGTAGGATTACGAAAGATTTTTTAAATATTTATGTTGAGGGATCAGTAGGATTTATAGGCCCCGTTAGGAGTTCCACCGAGCCGAACCCTCTGATATGAAAATATCTGGAGTCGGTGAATTATTTTCCCATTTGATCTATGGTGAGTTGACGTGTTGTTCTTGTATTGTTTTTTTAATTTATTTTGCTTATATAATGCACTTGCATAACGTGGATTTACTAGATGATCATTTGTGGAAAAGTGTGTGGAAGGGTTTAGTTTTGACTTTGGGGAAGATACCCGGACATTAAGTCGGAAAATTTAATTGTTTTTATAATAACTTATAACCGCTCATAGTAATAACAGTTTTGTCCGTATATACTTATTTATCTGTACTTGCTCATCTTCTCATAAAAGTGTATTAATTTTCACCATACGTTTAACCTGACGAACAAATCATTGGTTTTGAAACATGTCGATTATTTAGATTTAATAGTGGTATATGGAAAGTTATTTATTTTCATTAAATATAAAACATATTTTCCTTTAAGTAAAAATGAAAAGGTCAATGCATGGTGAGGGTACAACCGAGGTTACACCTGAGGACACACTTAAAGGTACACCCGAGGACACACCTGCGGGTAAACGTACATTTATGAAATACATTTAGAAACAAACCATAATTTTTTCGATGAACAGTTTTTTTTAGCGCCTGCAACTTTAGCTCCTGACATAATATTTTCATAATTTAATCAAAATTTTTTATACATTTTCATATTTGGGATTAATATAATCTATTTCTTAAATTGTCTAAAACTTTAAAAAAATGTATAAGCCATTTGTATTATAAGCTATATTATGCTGACAAAGCAAATAAACTATTTTGTTATTAAAAGTAGTATGTATAGACAAATCATTTTAAAGATTACTTGTTTGAATATATTTCTGCACACCCATTGAAGTTTCCAAAAAGTTTTTCCATTTGGTTTGGAACACTCGTACCTCTAAAATTTCCAAAGATACAGGGTATATAGCGACGTTTCAACTGCGTTAAAATTTGAGACTTTCATTCAATACAATGTTTTTTTATTTGTTTTTTTTTTTAATTTCATTCATCAGCTTCACAAAAAAAAAATATATATTATTAAATCAAATTATTATTTATATATCCAAGCACTGTCCTTTTTAAAATGATTTACCTGTTTATACCTATCTACTCGCCTCGGAATGCTCTGTTCGCTCTTCGCTACGTTCACTACTACATGGCAGGAGTGCGGCCGGCTTTGCATACATTAGTAGGTGGATCGCCGTGCGAACCGCCACGTGTTGGCTAACACACTATACATTAATACCAGCACGACAAAACACTACGTTTAAGTTCAGCAAATGTGCAGTTAATCTTATTTGTTGAATTTAACTGATGTTGTTCTAAGGTTCATCCAAGCAAGATAGAACAAAATTTGTTTAGTTTATTGTTATTGTTTTTGGAGATGGTAAAGAGTTCTTATTTGCAAAATTTGTTACTGGACCTTAAATCCACCATCAAAGAAATGTTCTTAATAAGAATTGGATGACAGAAAGTAGTATTGGATAGAGGAGAGTCGTATTTATCGTACCCAGTAAAAGTACCGGATATTATCATGCGGTACTTTGTACTTGTGACAAATCTCCAAAATACCTGGTTCCTAAGTATTTGTAAATATCACAGTTCTCGAAGTTAAAATGCTTGTTTAAAATACCGGTTACAAAATACTCACAAGTATTTTGAACTGGGACTGAGTATTTATTACTTTCTTTTTTCTTTGAGTATTTTGTAACCGGTATATTTAACAGGTATTTTGTACATGTACTCACTGTACCCATTAACAAAAATTACTGACAGGACTCACCTCTAGTACAGTAGTTTTCTAGCATTTTCTCCATTTGGGTATATTTATCTTAACCGTATACCTAACAAGAGTTTTCATAATTTGTTAAGAAAAACAGGTTTACTTGTTTTGCTCTCATTATAAAACAATACATTTTTTCTATGTAAGTATTTTTTCTTCAATTAAATAATGAGTTCCGTGATTTTAACTTCATGGATTGTATAATATGCAGGTGGATATGGAACACTCTTTACTTACTTTAACCAGTGATTCCTGACATTATTTAAGGAACAAAATACAAACAAAAGAATGTAATCCGGTGACTTTTATGATGTTTTCTTCCATTTTTTTATTTAATCAAAAACATACAAAAAAAATCTGGTCACTCAACCTAATAGTGATAGAAAATATTAATAAGTTCAAAAATGAATTAAGAAAATATGTCTATCTCAATTATTAATGTTTCTTTTTTTGTGACTTTATTGAAATATTTAAAGAAAGATTATGTTTGCCAAACAATGTACCTACATGTTTATATGTTTATAAAACTATTAGCACACACGAAGATGTGAGCTAACTTAAGATTAATAAATAAATAAATAAAAATAATAATCGACTAACCCCTTACATTGATCCTAACTGTCCTATACTATCTGATTTTGTTTGTTTCAGCTTAAACAAATAAAATTTCACCGTATCCAAAATTTTATACACATGCTTTACTCTAATTAATGTCAGGAATCATTGGTTAAAGTGAGTCAAATACGTCCCTTAACATCCAATATAAAAAGTTATTTAGATATTTTGTTTAGGTTTGTTTCTACATAGTAATAATAATAATAATATGATGAAATGGATATAACATATTTGTTCAATGCTATATCTTATTACAAACTATAGACTAGACAAACTATTATCGGCTAATAGATTGCATCCACTGGTTCGTCGACAATGCATTTGACTAATGAACATGATGCAGCGTTAGAATGTACATATATTATTATCTGTTTATATTCTGTACAGGCAGATTATTACATATGTTATTATCTATTTATATTCTGTGAGGTCACTTTAGATGCAAACTGTTTATTGTTTATAAGAGAAATATTGATAAAGTTCGCGCGCAGATGATTGGATCACACGTAATTTGAAATGCCGTTACTAATTCTGGCATTTATTTCAATAATATAACATAAATAAATATATATAATTATTATTTTTTGGTAAACTAATGTTTAAGACAAGATTTTTTATGCATAGCACAAAGGGTAACAATTATTTTATAAGCAATAATTATTAGCCTGAAACACTCATCCACATTGAAAAATCTCCTGATAAAAGATACATGACGCCAACGGGACTTGAACCCGTGTCCTTTCGATTGCCGGTCGACAGCTCTGACCACTGAGCTATGGCGGCTTATCTCTTATCCGCGAAATAATTCAATATATACTAGTGTTTCATTCAACAATTACTGCTTATTACATTTTTTCACCTGAAAACAACCAACTTTATTTTATATGAGAAAGGCATTGTAAGTGCTAACTCTCTCACTAGATGGCGTCGAGACAAATTGTCTACATTTTTTGGTGAAAATTACTAGAACTTGTCAAATATTAATTATTATTTTTTGGTAAACTAATGTTTAAGACAAGATTTTTTATGCATAGCACAAAGGGTAACAATTATTTTATAAGCAATAATTATTAGCCTGAAACACTCATCCACATTGAAAAATCTCCTGATAAAAGATACATGACGCCAACGGGACTTGAACCCGTGTCCTTTCGATTGCCGGTCGACAGCTCTGACCACTGAGCTATGGCGGCTTATCTCTTATCCGCGAAATAATTCAATATATACTAGTGTTTCATTCAACAATTACTGCTTATTACATTTTTTCACCTGAAAACAACCAACTTTATTTTATATGAGAAAGGCATTGTAAGTGCTAACTCTCTCACTAGATGGCGTCGAGACAAATTGTCTACATTTTTTGGTGAAAATTACTAGAACTTGTCAAATATTAATTATTATTTTTTGGTAAACTAATGTTTAAGACAAGATTTTTTATGCATAGCACAAAGGGTAACAATTATTTTATAAGCAATAATTATTAGCCTGAAACACTCATCCACATTGAAAAATCTCCTGATAAAAGATACATGACGCCAACGGGACTTGAACCCGTGTCCTTTCGATTGCCGGTCGACAGCTCTGACCACTGAGCTATGGCGGCTTATCTCTTATCCGCGAAATAATTCAATATATACTAGTGTTTCATTCAACAATTACTGCTTATTACATTTTTTCACCTGAAAACAACCAACTTTATTTTATATGAGAAAGGCATTGTAAGTGCTAACTCTCTCACTAGATGGCGTCGAGACAAATTGTCTACATTTTTTGGTGAAAATTACTAGAACTTGTCAAATATTAATTATTATTTTTTGGTAAACTAATGTTTAAGACAAGATTTTTTATGCATAGCACAAAGGGTAACAATTATTTTATAAGCAATAATTATTAGCCTGAAACACTCATCCACATTGAAAAATCTCCTGATAAAAGATACATGACGCCAACGGGACTTGAACCCGTGTCCTTTCGATTGCCGGTCGACAGCTCTGAACACTGAGCTATGGCGGCTTATCTCTTATCCGCGAAATAATTCAATATATACTAGTGTTTCATTCAACAATTACTGCTTATTACATTTTTTCACCTGAAAACAACCAACTTTATTTTATATGAGAAAGGCATTGTAAGTGCTAACTCTCTCACTAGATGGCGTCGAGACAAATTGTCTACATTTTTTGGTGAAAATTACTAGAACTTGTCAAATATTAATTATTATTTTTTGGTAAACTAATGTTTAAGAAAAGATTTTTTATGCATAGCACAAAGGGTAATAATTATTTTATAAGCAATAATTATTAGCCTGAAACACTCATCCACATTGAAAAATCTCCTGATAAAAGATACATGACGCCAACGGGACTTGAACCCGTGTCCTTTCGATTGCCGGTCGACAGCTCTGACCACTGAGCTATGGCGGCTTATCTCTTATCCGCGAAATAATTCAATATATACTAGTGTTTCATTCAACAATTACTGCTTATTACATTTTTTCACCTGAAAACAACCAACTTTATTTTATATGAGAAAGGCATTGTAAGTGCTAACTCTCTCACTAGATGGCGTCGAGACAAATTGTCTACATTTTTTGGTGAAAATTACTAGAACTTGTCAAATATTAATTATTATTTTTTGGTAAACTAATGTTTAAGACAAGATTTTTTATGCATAGCACAAAGGGTAACAATTATTTTATAAGCAATAATTATTAGCCTGAAACACTCATCCACATTGAAAAATCTCCTGATAAAAGATACATGACGCCAACGGGACTTGAACCCGTGTCCTTTCGATTGCCGGTCGACAGCTCTGACCACTGAGCTATGGCGGCTTATCTCTTATCCGCGAAATAATTCAATATATACTAGTGTTTCATTCAACAATTACTGCTTATTACATTTTTTCACCTGAAAACAACCAACTTTATTTTATATGAGAAAGGCATTGTAAGTGCTAACTCTCTCACTAGATGGCGTCGAGACAAATAGTGAGAGAGTTAGCACTTACAATGCCTTTCTCATATAAAATAAAGTTGGTTGTTTTCAGGTGAAAAAATGTAATAAGCAGTAATTGTTGAATGAAACACTAGTATATATTGAATTATTTCGCGGATAAGAGATAAGCCGCCATAGCTCAGTGGTCAGAGCTGTCGACCGGCAATCGAAAGGACACGGGTTCAAGTCCCGTTGGCGTCATGTATCTTTTATCAGGAGATTTTTCAATGTGGATGAGTGTTTCAGGCTAATAATTATTGCTTATAAAATAATTGTTACCCTTTGTGCTATGCATAAAAAATCTTGTCTTAAACATTAGTTTACCAAAAAATAATAATTAATATTTGACAAGTTCTAGTAATTTTCACCAAAAAATGTAGACAATTTGTCTCGACGCCATCTAGTGAGAGAGTTAGCACTTACAATGCCTTTCTCATATAAAATAAAGTTGGTTGTTTTCAGGTGAAAAAATGTAATAAGCAGTAATTGTTGAATGAAACACTAGTATATATTGAATTATTTCGCGGATAAGAGATAAGCCGCCATAGCTCAGTGGTCAGAGCTGTCGACCGGCAATCGAAAGGACACGGGTTCAAGTCCCGTTGGCGTCATGTATCTTTTATCAGGAGATTTTTCAATGTGGATGAGTGTTTCAGGCTAATAATTATTGCTTATAAAATAATTGTTACCCTTTGTGCTATGCATAAAAAATCTTGTCTTAAACATTAGTTTACCAAAAAATAATAATTAATATTTGACAAGTTCTAGTAATTTTCACCAAAAAATGTAGACAATTTGTCTCGACGCCATCTAGTGAGAGAGTTAGCACTTACAATGCCTTTCTCATATAAAATAAAGTTGGTTGTTTTCAGGTGAAAAAATGTAATAAGCAGTAATTGTTGAATGAAACACTAGTATATATTGAATTATTTCGCGGATAAGAGATAAGCCGCCATAGCTCAGTGGTCAGAGCTGTCGACCGGCAATCGAAAGGACACGGGTTCAAGTCCCGTTGGCGTCATGTATCTTTTATCAGGAGATTTTTCAATGTGGATGAGTGTTTCAGGCTAATAATTATTGCTTATAAAATAAATATATATACATATATATAAATATATATATTAAATATAATTATGTTATTTAATGAGCGTATTTAGGGGGGGGAAATCACTTTTTTCTTAAATGTGAAACGTCCCTCGGTATGAGACAGATTGAGGAGTAAGGATTCATATAATGTAAATTAAATAAGAAAAGTGTGATTAGGATATATTTTATTATTATTATTTTTACACTATAATATAACCTATGTACGAATACCATGATACGGGCATGGTACTACCATGATATTATGGTAATCGAGATTTAAAAAAGCTTATACGCAAAATTTAAATTTTTTTTTTTTAAATACAAACCTTAAATTTCGTTAGTTTATTAAAGCAAACAACAAAAAAACCTGGGTAGGTAAGTATGTACCGAAAATAGTTAAATTCTTTAGGATTCTTTACACATGAAAAAAATGTTCATCGCATTCAACCGCATCGTTTTATTCTATTAAAAAATGATTAATCTCTCGATCGCATGCTGTCAAATCGGGAACGAGTTACCTGTAATAGTGTCAAAACCTAATTATTATTGTTAATTGGAATGTTAATGTCCGCAACCATTATTGATCATGGCCGCAAATTGTCAATTCATCGTATGCCAGGAGGCCAGGGCGGCCGTTTCATAAATCAATTGGCAGATATCGATTTGTCAGCTAATATGGGCAGATTGATTAATCGCTTCGATTATCCCTTTATCAACAGACGCTTTGTTGGATCAATGTCTTTGTTTCTTTTGTAAATAGACCCTTGACTTTACAAACGCTGTCAAGCATTATACGATGTGATAGATAAACCTAGAAGCCTACTTCAAATAGGAAGGAGATTTTTTAATAACAGGTTGAGTAGTAAGGGGTTGCCTTGTTTCATTACTAGATCATAATTTTCAACAAGCAGTATGGTAGGGCTAAGCACATGGTTTCGAAACAAAGTTTTTCTACTGCTGAAATAAAAATAAATAAACATCTGAGACCTTTTTAACTAGGTACTTGGTATTTACACCTCCTTTCAACCATTTAAAGTAATATTCTCAGCTTTAAATAAATTGTTGGCAATTTATAAAATAATACTTTTTATTCCAACTTGGTTGTTTGATGCGTACAATTTACAGCACATCATAAAAAAAAAACAATGAAAAAAATATTTTTTATAAATAAGCTGAACAAAACGTTTGAAAGAGAAGGAGGGCAGGTGGTTTCAATTTGGGAGGCGGGTTCGGGTACCGCCACCTCAAAAACCATTTATTGGATAACCAACACCCTTGCCATAGGTCACATTTGGTGACTTAGCAGGGGTGCCCTGGTTAGTGGTATGAGGTTTGTTTAGGTCTTATCGGGGTTGCGTTTGCCCAGTTGCTGCGTGGTCAGCCGGGTCGAGAAGTACTGGTTGAGGGAGACCCTTTGACCGCCACAGCCGGACTCTCTCGATCCATCGCCTTGCACCGTAGTGGGAGGGATGGATTTATACATCCGTCACTCCTGAACTCATTGACCCCCAGATTCCTACCAACCCACATACCTTTTTTCTTCCCTGAACTTCCTCTGCTTCCTTTCCTTAAAAAGACCCAACGCACAGCATCCACAAAGATAACACATGCATGGAGCTTATGTAAAAAAGCACAAACCGACAAAGCACTACTAAATTAATTAAATAAATGAATATGAATTGAGATTTTTAAAAGTGCTATTTACTGGTAAGTCCTGTCATGAAAACATTTAACAAATATATTTTTTCCATCTTCTTTGAAAGTCAAACGTAATCGAAACCATTAGCTATTTGTTTTTATCAAAAGATTTGAAAATAAATGCAATTTGATTATTATTATAATACTATTTTGAATAGGTTCAACCATCTCTATTTAAAATCCTGTGGGTGATTACAAAAGGTCATCTAATTCCTATTTTAGCCTAGCCTCGTGCGCTGTTTTGCTCCGAGCACCTCTCACTACAAAGGGGATAAATGTGTAAGATAGATAATGGAGCTATCTTTAGTAAGCTGTTTATAAGGGACTTCGGGGATATTGGGGATAGCCAGCGCCATCACGGATTAGTGCTGGAAAAAAACAAGAGGAAGTGATGTGTAAACTGGTTAATGGAGTCAGCCGCTTTAAGGGTTAGAACCAGTGGCCAAGGGAGGTTAAAATAAAGAAATTCTTTTTTTTTTAACTCGTTACCTCATCTCCATCATAATACATGGAGATTTCCTGGCTAAGCGGGATATTAGTATATTTTTTCGCCTTTCTTACCTAGTTATACTTTTTAATTTCGTCAACTGATTAAATTGGTTCAAGCTGTTGAAGTCATCCAATTTTATTGATTTTTTTTTTCTATTCAATGGTTGACATCAGACCAGTTTTTCCATTCACTGATTGACATCAGACCAGTTCTTTCTATTCACTGGTTGACATCAGACCAGTTTTGAATACGTGTTACAACATTATAAGAAACTGAAAATCGGCAGAAATCCTTGAAATAGAAGATTAAACGTGATGCGTGCCGTACCTAAAATGATATTTTCCAAAACTATGTACATTTTGCATACACTAAAGAAGTCTGGTCGAAAGTACACAAAAAATGTTAAGATTAAACAGAATTTACACATATAGTACAGAAAATTTGACTCAAAACTATTTTTTTTAGTTTTCAAACTTAAATCACACGAATGGGCTTATATCTAGCATTAAGTGAACATCGCTTTGTTCTTATGATGCAATTTAATACTTCTTGGCATGTTGTGCAGCTGTTTTTATTTTTATTTATTTCTTGCTTTTGATGCCATTCTAGAATGAGATCCTCGATGAGCGTTTATCTTTTTCTTTAATTATTTCTTCTCAATCGACAATAGATTTTCTATAGATTTCATATCAGGGCTACTTTCAGGCCATGGAGCGTTGGAATTTTGCATATCTTGTAGATATTTTTGGACAAATTTGGCATCGTGGCAGGGTGCCTTGTCGTGCATGAGTGTTGCATCACCATTTGGAAACACTATCTGCCATATTAAAAAAAACAAAGACCAAACATAGTTATAATTAATAATAGAAAAACAACTCAAAACAAGATGAATAAAATTATCTCACACGTCTGTAATTACGATAAAATGTAAAAGATTTTTTGTCGACGAGCTATTGAATCGTTTTATTATCGTCTGTTTTAGGAATCTTATCAATAAAAATATGATTATAATATCTGATGCTTACCATAATTGATTTAGTTTTTGTTTGGTTGTTATGAATGAAGGAAAAGATTAAAAGCTTAATTAAAATCGACTTTGTAAGCGGTTCAGGAATCGAATGTCCCGCCTGCATAGTACACAGGCCTGCAGTGGACATCGCCGTTAATACGAAAGTTTTAATGCTTTTTGTATCGTTCCAGGAAAAATACTTAAACAACTTTAATGACGTAGAACTACGTCACTGCATTATCGCTTTTTTACTGCAATACAAGTGGAAAATTCCAGTCAAAGTAATTATTTATATTTACTTTTTGGGAATAACTTAGTGAGTAAAACCTCAAATTGTAATATTTAATTATTGAAGACAATATTAGCGATTCCTAAACGAAAATTTGACACAGAAAAATCTGAAAAGGATACGGTCACATCTAGGACTCGAACCCAGGACCCTTTCCTTACCGTGACACCGCTCTACCACTGAGCTAATGGGAACCTATCTCCTTCGGTCGTATTTAACTGTATCATACTTCAAATAAGAACTACCAACATTGTCTTCATTTTTCTCACCGCACATTTTCTTTGGCAACTATCTTTATGTATGATCGCAAGATTCAACCCGAACTAAATACAATCTAAAAATGTGCGGTGACAAAAATTTAATTGCGATTTTAATCTCAACTTTAACGATCAATTTTTAAGGTTTTTAACTATTCGAGTGAAGAGGTATTTACAAAATAAACGCCTTAACGATAGAGATTTTTGGCATTCAGTTTTGGATTCAGCTGCGCTCATTAAAAAAATCATACCACCGAATATTAATACGAAAAAACTGCTCACTGTGGTTTAAAGCCAATGAATTCAAATTTATTAAGGTTTGACTAAAATTTCGAAATACAGCGAAATAAATTTTTAAAATTGTCAATGTACGTTCAGGCAGTCATCGCTCAAGGCCTAGATAACAATGAGACCTAAACATGGGTAGCCATCGTTCTACTGGCTAAAAGTTTTTTGTTTAATGCAGATGCTTTAATAAAAAATGATGTTCAAATGCTAATTATTCCAAACCAAAAACTGATTGCTGTGGCTCAAAAGCTAATGTCAAACAAGTATTTTTGATACTGATTATTCTACTATATATGTATACTCAAAATAAGTTAAAAAAAGTTTAAAATTGTTTAAATATATCATAAAAAGATTTGAATACTTATCATTTATTTATTTAAACTGGATTCTGTTGCGTCTTATTTTTTAATATCCAATATTCTTTTGTATAATTACGCCATAATTTTTTTTTTGGTATAATATTTTTTACATTTCAAAGTTTTCCAGTAATGTTGACCTCACTGAGTGGCTTGCCCGTGCTGAGGCCTTCATTTTATAATATGAATTATATTTGCGCAGAATTTTATTTTCTCATTTGAAGGCAAAGTACGAAATAGGGTCCTAGTAGTTCAATGAAATATGAACAGTTTACTTTACAATGTAACCTTATTATTTTTTGCCACTATCGGAACATTATTAGAAAACCCTGTTGTTTTACCTAATGAAAATCATTCCACAAAATCACTATTTTCTTCAATAAAATTTGTTTTAAAATACGACGTGAAAGCCATATTTTCCTTAAATAAATATAAGATTATAGTAAAAAGATAAAATAACACGAACTAACTGAAATCAGAAGGCAAGCGTTGGGCCACAAAGCATTTAGGGGGCGTGGCTTGCTGGTTTCCTCGAGTTGAAAAGCTGGTTTCCACATATTCGATTGCACGCTAGGGGTAGCTAATAATACACCCACCCCATCTGAGTGGGTTCTTATCTGAAATCTTCAGACAGACTAAAACTACCACCATCATCATTTGTCTTGATTAGATTTGCCGTCAAGTGTCTTAAGGCTGACAGGGTGAATTTAATCAAACGATTCAAATTATAATATAATTCATCATCACGTGTGGCTTACACATTTGTCATTAATTATTACGGAAAGATGCTGCAGTAACGTCTAATATTATAATACCAATAATTAATTATATTCCCTTGAGTATCAATATATATTGAACACCTAATATCACAATCCCTCAAATTTCCTTTATTAATTTTTTTCAAACTGTTTCTTTCTAACATTAGCTTTCAAGTTCAAATTGAACAATGTTCAAGTAAGTATTTATTAATTAACTTGCTAGTTGGGAGCGGCTCAGTCCGTTGTACGGGCGTCGTAAGGACGGATCCATTAAGCAAATTCGTTCAGAGCTACATTTTAAACCATCTTATCTGTGTATTTTAAAATTATTGTCACGTTATGATTTTCATTTTGCTTTCCTAGCCAGGTAAGACGCCAGCGGGCATTTTTATTGTGCGCTACTTCAGTGACCTCTTTCATTGCAGGCCCAGACTCTACTCTTGTATCTGTCTATGTGTTCAACTACTTTGTCTAGATTCTAGAGCAGAGATTCCCAAAGTAGTTTATATGGACCCCCAGGGGTCGATTTTGGCTTGCTGGGAGTCCAAGTCAGCGAGAAAAAAATGTGAGGGTCCACGAGATAACAAAATACACCCAACACCGATAAACAGTTTATATAATACATAATACTGATAATAAACATGGAAATTACTTATTGAATTTTCGTAAAATTGTTTATTGAAGTATAGTTAAAGACAAGTCACAGTCCTTATAGTTAAAGAAAAAACATGGGAAAATATTAATTTGAAAGTTGCAGAAGATATAAATAATCTGAAAATATGGTTTGACGATAACCTTCTGTCGTTAAATATTGAAAAAACATATGTCATCCCCTTTGAAATAAATACCGACAGTATACCTCCAAATCTTCAATTAATCCCACGTGATCATTCTCTCAAACAAAACGACGCTAACCTATCGACAAAAATGCTCTTTTCTGAAAAAAGCGGATAAAATTACATATGTGGCGTCGAATTATCCAGATTAAATAATTAATAATAAACTGCTACTTGCTACTTAGGTACGTACTTGATACTTGCATCGTTAAATCGTAAACAAAGTAATTTACGTACTACGGTACCTACCTGTCTACCAGGTGACAAAACGTCACGGGCCGTCTTACACATTACGAGAACTCGCCGGAAGGTTCGAGTCTACGGCCTATGCATAATCGCCGCACTATCGAAGGTTCCTGAAACGTACAGTCTGTGCGAGTGCCTAGAATTTAGTTGCCATCCAACTACCCACTGCTACCGTCGGCCGTCTAGTATAAATAAGCCCGACGCAGCGAGTCAGTCAGTCAGTCATCAGTTACCGTTCAGCCGTCAGCCTACAAGGAAGGATCAACGAGTGATCACTCGCGCTCTTCTTACTAGCGCGGTGGACAACACGTACCTACCCGGCTTCGCCCCTATCATTATGGACTCCATCGGGACATCATCTTAGCGCCTCGGCCGTGTCCATGGCCAGCGCTACATCGGATTACAAGCGCCCTGGTTCCAGTGTCTCTGACCAGCGCTTCTTCCACGCCATCATGACCACCACGAGGACACGCTGCATCCTCACTGGTCTACATCGTTCCCGTTCAACTGCCCACAAGGTCCGTCGCACCTTCGGCCGTCTCCTCAGCACTGGAGTGCCTGAAGACCAACGTTCTTCGCCAGTGCCTGACCTCCATCGAGTCCCGGTCATCAGCGCCCGGCGTCGACTCACTGACCCGCGCTTGACCAGCACATCATCAGCCAGCATCCGGTGTATTCTTCTGTCCTACATCATCTCCTCGTCACGGCAACTGACTCACCAATAAACACATGTGACCTTCACAACCTTCTTTCATTTCGTGCCTCACCATAGATCCCCAAACATATAATAAACAAATTCAAATACAAATAGAAATATTTTTTTCTGTCAGAATCAACATGTGGAAATAAAACATTTCAAAACCAGTTCCCTAACTTAACGTTAACAAACGTTCAGGGTAATGACGGTCTACGTTCAACATTTAAATGTACTTCACAAAGACTTTAAAACTAGTTTTAAGGACTATAAAAATGGAACGTTGAACGTACCCATAATTATATTATAGCCTTAGCTACTAGAATGTTCTGGATCGTTGATACATGCAACCTGCATTGAAGTGGAACCTACTAGTAAAACATTGAATGTACGCCGCATCTACCTATATAAAGCGGCTACGTCGCAGTACTTGGGACAGTCAGTTTTAAAGCAGCTACAGAACATTCAGTAAGTAAGTCCTGAGAAAAGTCTAACCGCCTACTGAGCCGACGGCCTACGCGCCGCGTCCCGCTCTTACCTCATCACGCCGCAATGGGCTACGGACCTACTACACCCGGCATTGCACGACCTTAAAGGAAAGACATTGACTCGACATGATTACAACAGCATCTTGGCCTTGTGATATCTTCCCTGGCCACCACATACTTCACACAGGAGTACCAAGAAGACTCAATGGCTTCACCAGTGAGAACACCACCTACATGCATCTACACATGATGCACACCAACTGATGACATCGTCGTTCGTCGTCAGCAAGATCGATCTCCACCAAGGCGTTCTCCAACCACAAACTTTATCGCAAAAACCCCTCCACTCCGTTCATCTTCGCTTCATCTGGTGTTGAACATTGACCTGGGGGATTCGCAACTGACTACATCCACCGACGCGGTGTTGCTTTTCGGCTCAGGGAATTGGCCAACAATCAAGTCCACCAACTGCGTTAGCATCGGCCTGGAGTCATCTCTCACAACTACACTTACTCAATAAATACTGTGACTTTACAATCTCTTTAATTCGTCTCCTTACCACGTCCCCAAAGTTGTGACTCCGACGTGATCTGCAGCCCGACATGATGTGTTTCCCTGACCCACCGGTTGCCCCATCACAAAAATGGGTGATTGGTAGAGACACCACGTAGCAAAAAGAACTGATCGGAATAAGCACTTATGATGAACTTAAGGGGCAGTTCCATCTTCAAATTAAAATTCCCGTTACTTATCCTGCTTTATGGTCATTTTTATGTTGAGTTACGCCTCACAAAGGCGCCCTTGTCTGCACAGTTTAAAGATAGGGGAAGTATTTCGTCTCCCTGAGGTTGGGCAGTCAAGTGAAGGGAATCTTCTTACAAAAAAGAAATGAAAATGAAATTTGACGTAGGTTTATAAAAATTCCAAATTCGATCCTGCCTGCCGGTAAACGGAAAAACAATCGGCAAACTATCTACGGGGCAAAAAGTTTGGGAAGCTCTAGTCTAGAGCGACCAGTTGGACGTCTTCCCTCTGGAATTATCGATAGAATTGTGTTCGGTCGTCGTTCTACTAGCGTACTGAGCACATGTTCAAACACTTTATCTGGGATTTTCTATAAATAGTAACAGCGGGGGTTAGAGCGTTTCTCGAAAAGTGGAGACTCCCACCACCCCCCTTTCAAGAAGCTTAAAATGTGGATAAAAAATATCATCAAGCAACTGTTGTGGTATATTTATTTAAAGTGAAGCCAATTTTTTTCTGTGAACGTGGAGGAGTATGATTTTCACTGTTTAAAAAAACATATATTTTTATATAAACTACTGCAAGTAATACCCAGCACACGGTATTACATCACATCACAGTACCTACTACTTTCCATTTTCGTAGTTTTGTTATATTATAGTATTTTAATTCATTATATTTAAGTATATTATTAATTTATTTTATTTTAGTATTTCAAGATGGATATTCGTAATGGTCGTTATTCACTTTAACTTATTAAATTCTGACAGTATCCTGTGATATGTTTCCAACTCACTTGAGAATGTGAGAGACAAAGCTTTATCATTAGTAAGGAGTATCCGCTAGTAGGTGATTGAAATAAGTTTGAGTCCAAAAGAAAGAAATAATTTATGAAATGCCTGTGTATAAATTCGAGGGATTTCAAAGTATATAATAAATGACTTTTTGGCAATTTTTTTTCAAATTTCTCTACCAAATAACCGCAAGCACAGAGACTTGTAAGAACTCTTCCAAGAAATCAGATGAACACAATGGGTAACATCCGAGTGTGAATGTTGGGATGACTTCACATGCTCCGTGAGGGTGGCTTTAAGCCAAGGGGAGAATGACTGATGTTCTTATATACTGAGGAGTTTCCCTTCCTCGCCGGCGCCACCCCTCAAATCCATTTCGCACCTAATGGTAAAGTTATAATCTCACCCTTAGGCCCTGGAAGATTTGCGTTGCAGAAGTTGCCAATAGGAACGAAGAAAAATAATTCATTCGTATATGATTAAAATTAGGAAATATGTATATTTAAAAGAAAAATTTCCCTTACCACAATAATTTAATAAAATGTTTAACAAAGTTTCTGGTACATATTAGTAAATTATATAATTATATCATTCGTAAACGCACTCCACAAGAAGATAATATTAAAATTATTTTTAGTATTATAATTAATTATTTTAAAAATTATTTTTCTATAATGTAACTTTATATGCGCAATATGGACATGTTGAAATGAAATGAGGATATTTCTCATTGTTCTTTTTTTGTTATTTTTGGTTGTGATACACAAAATAATTGTATGTTATTTTTAAGTTTAAAAATACTATTATGTAATGATATTATTTTTCTTACTTTTGTACTCGATTATATGTTTATTTATAAAAAGGAGTATAGCCGTTTATATATTTAAAAATAAAATAAAATATATAATACTTAACGAATGTTTTTCGCGTGTGATTCTGAAAATCAGATCTGATACCTGACAACGTCTTATATTACAATATGGACCAAACACATTGTAATTTTTATCAACCTAGAATTAAAAAAAATTCTGAAGAATTGTATTTTTGGTGCCTCGCGGATATGAATCAGATGCCCTAGTTTCCACATTATTCTCGTCCTAATAACTAAAATTAGTGTAACTGTCTCCCCTAAAAAAACGTAAGAATATAGGTGTGATTTTAATAATCACGTCCTATCTCTGATTAAAATATGTGTAACTCTGTATTCATTTGGCTTGAAAAATGAAAAATATTTTTATTGCTTAAGAGCCATTTATGTAGAATTCGATGTTCCGATGCTAATGATACTGTCCAACCATTAAACACCGCAAAACGTACAACGTGCCGAACAAACAAAATAATCACACGACCTTCTCTCTCTTCATCGATCACTCCACAAATGAGTAACGTAGGAATTTATTCAAATGTTACCGAATAAATTTTGAAAACAAACATGAAATTACTATCATTTTGCATAAATTTAATAACGTACGACCGAGGGTGGGTTTGACATCCCTTATCCACTGGTATTTGAGGCACATGCACGGCTTGGGATGTCTTTCTGCTATATTCAATTTGTTATACAAAAAATACTGAAGTTGTACAAATGAGATGCAGAAAGGGTGACTTTTTTACAAAGTTGGATGGAAGGGTGTTAAGGGGAAGAAAATGTCCCCAGAGGCAGAGAATTCGATGGAAAATTATGACTTTTTGAATTTTTACGAGTGTAGCTTTTCTCAATCACTTAGTTAATGATTAGGGAAAGTGGGTTCCGCTATGAAAGAATTATAAAAAGGTGTGTGACGTGCTTGACGTATTTCAGCTATTCTGATTTTCGAAGGCAGTACCCATATATCTCATTTATAAATAAATCATTTCCACGCCTTTTTTAACGATTGACACCAACCCATATCAGACAAAAACTTACTTTTTATTCAGGGTGGTTACAGTTTATATAAGGAACGCTAAACTGGATTACACATTTAGATCAAACTGTTATAAGAAGGTTAGACAAACGCACACCAACCTTCCTATAATGTGAACAGTTAATTATAATTGTCAAAAAAATGTGTAAACTACTGACATCACGTTGCACGAAAGTTAAAGACAAAGAAAACAAAAGCTTATTGTAAACTGTATTCGAGAACATCCTTTGAATTTTGCGACATCGCAACGTTAATAATTCTCCTCCGCAATATGCGGTTGATAATTCTGCATACACAATATACATGATCCAAACATCTGCCTCGTATTTCGTTAAACGACAAAAGAAACGCCCGTTACTGTGCGAAAAGCACCCGGATCTGTTGTGGCTAAACTGTAAACTACAAGGGATAGAATTTAGTGTTTATGGAGGCAAAACAGCGTTGGCAAAATGCGTTATGTCTTACATTTGACAGCTTTGGATTTTGTTCGCGAGGAATTGGAAAAAAATCTTTAAATACAGTAGTAAGGTGTTTATAAAGCGCTTGTGTTGAGTTTGCGACAAAAAAGATTTGTTATTTACTTAAGCTGAAGAAATCCGGAAAACAACAATTTTAAATAATTTCGTATCTAACAAACTAATCAAAGGTTTTCTTTTATTTATCTTAAATTCAATGTGGATTTTATATTTGGCTAGTAGATACAGTAGGTAACTTGTCAATAGGTAACTACATGATAAAATGGCTTCTAAACGGGTATAGTTGAACGTTGATTCTATAGGATAGGTCAATGAATATCTCTATCATGCAGTCATTATTCCAATTATGAATAAGTGCATACGTTGTTTGGGATTATAGTAAGTTTGTTAATGATTACTACATGTCAAGTTATGAAAATATTTCCAATTATTGTTAACGATTTTATTTGTGTGTATTCTACGTGCATCCATATTTTTTTTCATTTCTTTCGATGAAAACATTTTTATTTACAATTTTATTACTAGAACATAGGAATCAAAATAGATCCATAACAATGGCAATTGTGTACCTATATGTGCGTCGATTCGATCTCAAGGCAATAATATATTGTGTTCAAAAATACATGGATGTTAATAGGAACTGGTAAATATACGATTATCTCGATGTAAACATCATCCCCATTAGGAGAGAGGGCCATTAAATACAGATAAATGGTATATCCGGGGGTCGTCACACCTTCAGGGGTAGAATTTCATTTGTTGGGAGAATAAGACTATTAGATACACAGTTTTATGTACGAGATTATCTCGTGCGCATACAAAGGAAAAGGTTTAGTTAAATTTTAAATGTATTTAAGTAAATATTTAATAATATACCTCTGTGCAATGACAATTCATTAGAGACGACGATAATTCAACAGTTTTTAAAAAACATATAATTTCTTAAAAAACATATAATCTAAAAAAATCTCTTGTACTAGTATCATTTAATATAAAATTATTATTTTTTGGTTAATTTATTATTGTCATTAAGAAAAAATTATCCCGGATGATAGTGCAATAGGGTATTAATGTTTTAAATCTCATATAAAACAGCGTTCGAGAATATTTCTATTTTTATTATTTATAAAAGAGTAAAAGATAAAAAATAAAATACATTATAGCAGAAGGAAAAGACATCTTGGATAAAATGTGGAACAATTTTATTTTACGATTCCTATGAAATTTTTCGTAACATTTCCCCTCCTCTAGACATGTTACACATTTCTTCTACACAATTAACTTTAATCTGCCATAAAGATGATAGCAATTTTCTAGAAAAACATTATTTTTCAAATCTGCCGTAGCAAAAACAGACTTACGGCACGGAGAATATGGGCTATGTAGTATTATAATATTGTATATAGCGCTTGTTAGCCGAAACTCATAACGAGATGGCTCGGGGTTATTACTCGCTGGAAGTTTATGTGTCGAGTTTCAAGATTAATACCGTCAGTCCCTGGTCCTGTGCTTGCTTTTCTTACATCACTATACAAGATAACCACGCAGCCACTTAAACCGGTAAATACAGTGGACTAATCTCAGAACCTTGCGGAACTCTTTTCAAACTTCTAATGAAACATGAAATCATGGAAAAGTTTTTATCATGCTTAGCGCAACATGAGACATTTTATATCTTTGAATCAGAAATTGGTCCGGTAAAGAATGGGGAATAAACAGACTCAGTTGTTGAAATTTTTATCATTTTGCTGTATTGAGTTAGTTAGCAAACTTATAACACGTTTTTATTTGATTTTAAATTCAACTAAATTACTCATCATGTTGTAATATTTTCATGCCAGATTAGATAGAAAAGGCAATCTCATTGATCAATACAATTTGTTTTAAAAACAAATGTTTTTTTAACACCAAATTAAAAAAAAACATTCTTTAATCTTCTACTACCGTCACGGTAAGTGGAAAATTTTGCTTGTGACGTGATGGACAATGCCAACTCAGCCACTCTAAGTTGTTTTCAATAAAAATATTTGAAATATCAGTTCAAAGTACAGGTTGTCATTAAATAATAAGGTTTTTTCCTTTTATCGGAAGGAATCAATAAAAGTTTTTCTTTCCAGAACGAAAATAAATAATACTATTTCGAAATAGTCTACCAATTTACGTAATTTAATAAATGTTTTTTTTCTTAAAAAAATAGTTCCAGCGTATTTTAAATCCACAAATAATACCTATTAAAATGATAACCGTGTTTATTTTGGTAAGCATTATTTCGAAAACACAAAAGCATAATACCCATAGAAGAAGAATATACTAGGGAAACAAATCAATTAAATCTAAGAACTGCTGTGACCATAACCCAAAAAAAAGGACTTTCTATGTTTATAATATTGATTGACTACTTCAAATCAAGGCAATGTATACATTTCCTAAATATTTATTTCAGTCGATGAATTCTTCGTTTACACGTGGTCTTTTAGCAATGCAAATAAACCATTGATTGACCTTCAGTTTTGAGTTACCTTCACACCCTTCGAATGTTTATTTTTATTGAACGATTCAAAAGTATATAACATGTGTTTAGATTTGCCAAATACAACGGATACTTCGCGAGCTAAATCTACTCGAGTCTACCTATAAAACCTAAAATTAAAACAATGTGCAACTTCGATGCACAAAATGACATCATTTGCTGCTTAAAAATTAACACATTTTTTGCTGCTTCGTAAACACATAACACTTTGATAAGGATTATGTTTTATGTGGGCGAAAGGCAATAAAGCCAACCTTGTGCGTTCTTTATCGAAGGTAATTACTAATAAATTGTGTTCGGTGACAGCCAGTCCAGGACACGGAGACATTGCTCCATTGTGACAATGGAATCTCGGAAAACCCTTTATTAGAACCATTCATCATACAAAATGAAACATTCTGACAAACGATATTAATCGTCGATATTAATCTCGGTGGACAAACAACGTTTTTATAGCGCAGGGCGATATTGCCGTTTATTTAATTTTGTGATGATGTTTTACTGCCATTGTTTTAATGACAATATTCAATAACATCATTTTTAACAAAAAACTCACCTTTGTTTCATTTATTTAACGTAAACAAGTATTTAACGTAACATTAATTTAAATAATGAATTTATCAATAACATGCCGATATTAAAATGAACACTTATCTATTATTAAATTTTAAATATTCTGATATGTGCGTGGTCATACATAATGGAAAACCAATAGTTTATTAAATAACAGATTCCATAATATTTTATCAACAACTACCTACTTACTCATAAATCTATTTCAGGTATGAGGGTTTTAGTTGGATAGTGAATTCTCACTTGTTTCAGACAAAATATCAAATATTGCCTACGCAATAGTTAGATAACAAATACTTGGATATTGGACATTACAATTTGGATTTTTTACCCACTTTAAACATTCACTTTTGAATAATTACATTTACAGCAGTAGAAGAATTTAAACATTAATTCATTTGAACTGTTTGGAGCTTATAATATAGATGTTAATTTAATATATAAAGGCAATTATATAATGCGTTTTTTTGTATTTATGATTGGTTGGTGTAGGTAGTTAATAGATACAGTATTGGTTAGAGTAGGAGAAGGAAGGTTAGACTGAATGCTGTAGAAATGAAATTCCTGACTTGTAAGTGTAGTAAAACCATGTATGATTGTTTAGAAATGTTGATCTCCGCAAAGAATGCAATGCTGATGAAGAGAATATTGAGAGAATTAACGAAGAGCTGAGTGTCAGGAAACGCATGACGAAAATGTGAATGGTAGAAGAAGTCGGGAACAACTGAGGAAGACATAGCACGATCAAGTGGACCAGATACTTGTGTCGGGCCATGTCAAGAGTCAGAATAATAGAAGAGTATGTTTGAATATGATTGAGGCAATGAGTGTAGGCCAAAACAGATTAAAACCCAAGGAAACGGCGTGATGGCTAGATAGTTAGGAAGTAAGATTTATAGTTGTTATTTGATGTCCTTTTTCTCATCTCAAAAGGTGATTTGTAGCTCAATATGTAGACAGATCTAAGTGTTCAGCTCTCACCGATATTATAAACACACAAGTCCTATAAATTATTTTCACGCATTTGTTCACGGACTTCAAAAAAACTATTAACACTCGTATTTCAGCAAGAACACCATTGGTATAAGACCATTTTAGGTCATTTTATACGTCAAGTACTGAAACATATTCATAATATTTAAAACTTTGAACGGCACTGACTGCATTTTTGTGTTACAACTAGTGAGGGCTGTGAAAAATCACGGTACAATCACAATAATTAAAATTTAATTTTTAAAAGGGGCAATTAAAGATTTTATATAATTATAGTTAGGAACCTACTTAATCGCTAGTCTGAATTGTTCCCACAACAGTTCAAATTTTAAAAGTGTCATGTATATTCAAAACAAATTTGAACTATATTTCTGAAGTAATTATTAACACACATCACAGACAACCGAAATTGGTATCGGTATTGTTTGATGATGTCGTTACTTAGCTTACTACTTGAACTTCTTGATGATGTCCTGTCATTAAAATATGAACTATCGATTAAAACGATATTTTTGCTCTGTTTAATGGTAGGTATTATAAAGTAGATGTACTATGGTATCCACATTGGGGTATGCTATCAGGCTGAAGGTAATGGGGAGGGGTAGGAGATGGGGTAGAAGAATGTTGGAAAGTGCCTGGCTTTTCAGATATAGTCACAAAACATGACCAAAGCCATTTTAAGCAATGTTTCAATTCTGAATGGTGGTATCATACTGAGAGTATCTTCCACTCTGGAATGTGTCACAATTTACAAATTATTCAAATAAAAATTAATTAAGTTAAGTCATAAAAGTCACATTTAACGACTTAAAAATATTATATGATGGGGCAAATAAGCAAGAAGCAATATTTTTGGTAAAGCATTTTTGTTTAAATACAGATTCCCGTATTTTAAAATGACTACAAAAAATCAGAACTCCCCCAGGGTTTGTGTTTTATAATATCTTCTATGGTTGACGATAAGAAAAACGTTTTTAAATATCAGAAAAATTAAATGAATGCAAACACACGTCCATAAAGCTGAAAAGCTATTTCGAGTAATTCGTGCTTTATCTTTTTTCCAGGCATTTCCAGCTTTCTCGAGTGTACTTTCAGAAATAAGGTAGAAATATTTTCCCGAGTTCCTTCATTGTTGTGGCATCGCATGCAGCTTGGGCTATAAACTTCCCTGGCACTGAGCTTTGAATAAACGTGTTGAAGTAGCTATGTTTATTTTTGGGGTGGTCAAATGAATAGTAATATGCGCAGTTAACATTTAATTTATAAAGTCACATAATTTCAAACCTTTTTTGTCTCATTTAATTAACGAAGTTATAACATCCTTTCATTACCTTGAGTAATATTAAATAAGGGTCAAGAATAAAACCCAGAACTTTCCATCAAAAGTAAAAGAACATAATATTTTTTGTAAAAAAAAAAAATTATAATGGAATCTTTGTGGAACATGATACTCTTGGGAATTATATTGACAAATCTTAAAAATAATTCTTAATCTAGGTCGTGATTTTCGTCTCGAAGAGACTCAAAAGATTGCTAAAGTTAATATGTATCATACAAAGAATTATCTATCTACCCACAAGTGAAAAGATTAAAGTCCGAACAATGTCATAGTTTTAACCTAAGGGCGCCAGTCTTCCTATAGTCATTGGAAAACAAAATTTATATTAACATTATTAAGCGACTACCAAGTCATGAATTTAAAAAGGAAATATGTACGTCTCACGCTCTCGCTGTTAAATCCCATCTCGGACACGAGGATCTCCTCTCACAGACACTATCACCCGACGGTACTTGTGTGAAGACTCAAGCCCGGGTTTGTCTTTGGAAATCTCCTCTCTGTAAATTACGCGTGGCTAGAATTCTTGCAGTCCATAGACATATGATTATTAGTAGACCTGCCCTAAGTGATTAAAAGCGTATTATCCCCACTCCCCATACCGGTTCCATTGAGCCGGCTGGGCTCGCATATGGCCTCAAGTGAAATTTGAAAACGTGACGTCATCATTCTTGTGCGAACTATGGTCGAGGCATCATCGGTTCATTTTACGAAATAACACGGCAAAATGTTGACTTGTGATATGAAAACTTGTAAAAATAGATGTGAAAAAGAGAATAAACCCAATTGTCGTATTACATTCCATAAGTAAGCATTATTTTACTTTATTTTAAGCTTATTCACACGGTATTATATGGATCAGTTTTAGAAACATATACTATCACATCACAATGTAGCGATTCTCAAGTGTGCTCATCGTTGTTTACTGGGGTAAGTAAATTATGAGACATTTGTAAAAGTGTCTTAACTAAATACTCTGAAACTAACTACGACTCTGAAAATAGAAGCTGCCTTACTTTGCCGAATTTGGACTTCGCAAATTAGTTCATAACGTGGCGAGTAATTTGCGCTCCCATGTAGAAATGTCTATTCATTCAAAAGCAGATTTTACTTTTAAGAACTAAATGGTGATATTATAATGCGAGATGCCTATTTACTGTCAGATTGATTTATTGACGAATCACAGTCAGCCTTACTCCCTTCGTTCTTCAACAGTTGATTTTACCCCTCGCCATTATCTTCTCGTCTATTAATTCCTATGTCTGTGTTGCAGTCCCATTTCTTGGTAGGTACTCTGTGACGGACTTAACATATCAGTTCGTTACAAAGTTTATTCTTATATAAACTCTATAATAATAAAAAAATGTTTTTAAAATGCACCTACTTAATAAAATTAAAACAATAATGGAGCACTCTTTAATAATATTTCAGCTAAAATTTATAGAATACACCGGAATTGGGAGCTAAAATTGAGATTATAAAATCAGTTACGCAGATTTTTTATTTTTAAATTCAATTTCAAAAGTTTAAATACCTCTGTTTACGCCCGATGGCGTTTTAACGACTATGTATAAATGCTGTAAATTTTAAACGATCATTGGAGCATATTCGATCGGGTTTAAAGTTTAAAGAGATAAAACATGAAAGAAGGAATGAAGCCTTAACTTCACGTACATTTTGTCTCATTTTAGAAGTTCACGTTGCTTGTGCCACTTTGAATTCTTAAGTGTGCACTTCATAACCTCAATCTATTAATCTACAACACGGTATATTATTTGGAAATGCATAATTCACGCGATTGATTTTAATTCTATGGCCAATTTTCTAGAATAATCCTAGTTTTCAGGTAACAAGATTTCGAGTGCAAAATGAAAAAAAAGTTACGAGAGCTCAATAGCTTGCCGTCTAGTTACACATGAGGTAGTATATCTTGAAGTCCTTTTCTTTATTGCTATAATTAGGTATAACTCCGCCAAGAAAAGGAGAGGAGCAAGGGAGATGACAATATTTTAGAGAGATTCTCAGAATATGGAATGAGTCTCAAAGAAATTTCAATATTAAATGTAATAAACATATGTCTACATAAATGAGAGAGATATTCGTATATGAGAGACGCATCATGATTTGGCCGAATATAATAAATGTCTTTTTACCTGTAGCTCCCTTCTAAGTAACATGTGCCAGTAAAGCTGCAATAAACGTGTAAATAGTGTACCCATACTCCAGTATTATTATTGTGAAGCTACTTATTATTATTATACGAGATCATCCACTGATATCTATCCGAAGAGTGCATAAATTATTATACAAAGAGGAACCAGTCCAATACTAAGTGAGTCAGTAGTCACCACAAATCAGCACAAATTAAGCAACCTCATAAACTTTGAAATATCAATTTAACGCTGAAAAAATGACTAGGTATCGTATTTTATCAATTACTCAATTTAACATTTCGTAGTTAAATATTTATTTAATTATTATTTCAACATAACCCCCATTTGATTCAGGTTTAAAGATCTAATCTCCAACAAAGCATTTAGAATTATGACAAAATGTAAGTTTAAGAATAACGACGAGTAATTACTAAACGTAATGTCTTCATTTATCATCATGAGTCTACAAATGTTAACGATACTGTAAATTTTATTTGCTTTAAGAAATGTTAATTCTGCCCCGACATTCACTTAACAGACCATATTTCAAAGTACGCCGGACTACTTTTGGTACAAAAAATCACGCAATATAAAAAAAAAATAGGGGGAGGGTGTAGGTATTAGGGTATTTTAATATGATCTTGATTACCGACAGTAACTCATAAAATACTAGAAACGCTAAATAAAGACGTTATTATCATAAAAAATAACAAAACCAAATAATTAAATAACCATTTACATGTAAAGTTGACGTGTTATTAAGAATAAAATGAATTAGGTATCTGATGTAAGCAAATTATTTTAATTAACAGTTCTGTTTCGTGCTGTGTATCTATCGTTTTTAAATCAAAAATACTATTTTCGGTTTTCTATGCATCCAGGGTAATTCTGGTTCAATGAAATTACCTTTGAATTTGTCTCATTTTCGAAATTGGAACTGATTGTGTAAAGAATTCAAAAGAGCCGTAAAGTATCTATCTACCTATAGTATAATATTTTAACAGAAAATTATTTTTACTCAAATTAGAGTTATCTCTGAAATAGGAAATAATTTGTCAAAAATTCTGACGATCCCGTGATTTTCACTCGTCTGCGTTATTAATTCATAAAATTACATATGTCAACATGGAATTAAATAATAACAGTTAAATGAAATTATTTATTTTAAAATATTTTAAATTCAGTTCGCAAGGCATTGCGGTACTCTAAACACTAGTACTAATACGGAGCTTTCAAATATAGATTTTACTGTTGCAAATTTGACAAAATACTTAATTGTAAATAAGGAAAAGAGTTGCATTAAATCTAGGGGAAAACCTGTATATAGTCACTAAAATACTCAAATCATATTGAATGTGTTTTTAAACTATGATATGTATTTTATTTATAAAACCATTTAAATTTTATACAGCGTTTCAATTACACATTCGTAAATGATTATCAGTACAACTGTGATATTAGTTTCTAATCGTAGAAAGCTTGTCAGGTAGGAAACAATTCTCTTGATTATTATCAGCTGATAAAAATAGTCAGTACAATAATAAGATACTGATAGAATTTTTCAGGACAATAATACGGTTATTATGTCAAAGTCAGAATGCAACAATAATATTCACATCAGGTATAAACATTGTGAATTTACAAATCACGAGAAAGTCGTTGTAAATATAAAGATGTGTTTCAAATGTTATTTTATTTACTGTTACAGTTGTGCCCCTTACCTACATGTTTAATATTTTATTTTTTTATGTTTTCATTGAGATATGTTGATAATACCTTCTTTAATATATTTATAAGCTTCAATAATTTATTTATCCTAATAAATCGAATCATTATTATTATCGACTTGGTAGATTAAAAGCACGGTATCTAAGTTTTTTTGAAAGTTTTTATGGAAATAAGTTTTTCGAAAAACAATTCTTCTATACTACTGATTGTTTGCCTACGTTTTTGACGACCATGTTATTCTTCTAAACATATCAATTCTTCTAATTTTAAAAACAAACACCATATAAAACTATTTTGTGCATGCTTACTTAGGCCTCTTGACTAAAATTATTGTCTCCATTAGATATTTAATTTGAAACCAAGTGTTGTTTTTTAAAAGAGTTAGCATGCAAAATTTAAAGCACAGAGGCTTCAGGTGTTAAGTTGAAAGTTTTGTCAGAGATGTGAAATTGGATAGTTTTCAGCGAGCTTTCGGAGTAACATATAAGCGTAGAGCCATTCGTTTGTAGCTGAAATTCCAATTTATGAGATCGTGTTCAAACACTGAAAGTGTGCAAACAAAGAACAAAAAGCTCTGCTCTCGAATACATAATACGAATAAGCCACGTAGTCTATAAATTGGCAGCTCGTGGAGAGGGGCGAAAGCTAACCGAACGTTAAAACGCTCTATTATAGGCAAACATAAAAAAAAATGATTTAATCCATGCCAGTTGAATGTGAAAGGTTATCAGGATTGAGTTCTCCTCCTGTCAAATTACTAGGTTAGAAAATCGTACAACGCTGAGGTAAGTTTTAACCGTAATTTTCAGGGAATGAATGGCCATAGCACGTCGGTATTGACCCTGTTAAGTGATTTAAACGAAATAAAGTTTCAAGTCAAGTCATAGACGTCTTATAATATAAAGTATTTATTAATATTATTTTGAATTTATAGATATTGGAATCGGGCAATGTCTACTGTACTAACAGCGTTACAGTGTACAGCAGATGGACAAACATCTGCCCTGATGATGAACACGAATGCTATCCGAAACGTTGGCTAAAGAAGAAGGTAGCGCCACACGGCACAAAACACCAAAAATAAATCACTATAATACTTATACTATTATAGCTTTGTGTATTTGCATCTCGCCGGAGATACTAGTTTCAGAAACGCCCTGGCAAGAAACCGCCACTCAGAATTGAAGCAGCCTCCTTGTGAAACAGATATTAAATAGAGTTTTATAAACTTTTCTCTTTACTTCCTTCTGCCAATCTTAATTCCCAATTCGTGTTTAAAAATGCATCTTCGACCTAGTTTGAAAATGGAGAACTTTAATATTTAAAAAAACTGATTGATTTTGTTAATTTCAGTTTTAATTTTGTGCCATTAAATACACCACAAAAGGAGTGTTAGAAGAATATATAGCGCAAATGTAAATGGTAGCAGAAGTCACGGACACCCGAGAAAGATATGGCACAATCAAGTAAATCAGATACTTGTGTCGGGCCATTTCAATAGTCAGAATAATAGAAGAGTATGTATGAGACGATGTATGAATGTGAATGAGGCAAGGAGTTTGTGTCAAGACCGAGTCAGTTAGTTAGTTAGATACGTTATACCATATTTTTATTTGTACGTTTTAAGTAGTTCATTAATATATTCGGTGAAAACCGAATTATTAATAAAATCAATATTTGTGCGAGAATATTTTTCAGTTATCGGCCCATTAATGTTGACAGGTTTGTCTAAATTGTTTTATAATGACGTGAATACAATGAATTTAAGTCAATAGCCATCAGTTATTACCCGACTTAGAAAATGGATTTAAAAGTACGCAAGAAATTCTTGCATATTTTTAAGGTATTTTAAAAAAAATATTTTTTTAACTTAATTTTCAATTTATTGAAAATTTTAAGGAGCGGAGAACAGAATTTTTTATTTTATTTTTTACTTTGGTTATATTTGGTTCATTTATTTTTTATTTTTTTCTTTAATTGTGCGTGTTAATTGAATCTATGGCCCTTTCTTTTTATATGAAAATGTTAAGGGTCGTTGTTGACAAGTATGACGGATTTTTTCTACGAGAGATAGATTGTAAATGTATCTATATTTATTTTTATTATGGCAATTATAGCTTATTGAAAATTATCTTAGAAACTTTTAATTTTAATTTGAAGAAAAGAAATTTGAGAATTTCGTGAAATTCCTTAACCCTTTTTCAAAATCAACTTTGTTAGTGTCCCTATCAATTGTGTAATACTTTGGCGCAGCCACGTACCATTATTTCAGGATCCCCTTATTATGCTGTCTTAGAGATCAACATTCTTTAAATTTAGAAGTCGGTGGCGTTGATAATATAGATTTTGTGCATACAAAAATCTATGAATTAGAAAAATAGTTTGTATGACCATCATTAGTCGTTTGGCCACGTCTATCGATAAACGTGTTAAGCAATAAAAGGTTATCTATTTAAAGTAATAGTTCATAAGGCCGACTATATCTTTATATAGATTTTCAAATTATAAAATGAAGGCCTCAGCACGGGCAAGCCACCCAGTGAGGCCTACATTACTGGAAAACATAAATTGTAACAAAATAATGTACCAAATAATAAATAATAATAAATAATAAATAGTATGTATAGTATTCTCACCTGTCATCGTAGACAAACCCCGCGTCCAGCGTGTTGTAGTAGAGCAGGAAAGCCAGGAGGCTGCATGCCAGGCTGACCCAGTCCATTGCCAGGCCAATGGGCGGCTTGCCCCACGGCGCCGCGGACTGGCGTGCCAATCACGTGAGGTCCAGCGCACCGGAGCACCACGGAAACACTCGCATTTTCACCGCACTAGCTCTGCAAAAAACAAAACAAAGGATTAATAATCGTATTCTTTAATCATAATAGGTGGCCAGGACATGACATGAACTTAGGTCGCCAAAAGACCGACTGTCGCATACAATACTGGCAGCTATTCTACAAGGATGAAGTCCAGTTGATTGGACTCTTAGATCCCTACCTTACTTAAATATTTTATTCGCATGTCCAGACATTCTTTTTTTCTGCATTCATGTACAATGTGTAGGTCATATGTTACACTAGCATTCCTTTGTCTGCTTCACAGTTTCAAAAATCGTAAACGCAATAGTCAAACTGAGTATGAAAAAAATAGGTGATAAACTGAACAAGTGGACAGCGTGCCAAATGACAAAACATAAAAAAGTATCCAAGTAAAGCCTCCCAGATGTAGGACTGCGCGGAGGATAACTGGAGCAGAACGGGGAGGCCTGAAATCTGGAGAAAAATGACGAGGGGTATTGGGATTCAAAATTTCAGTTTTAAATTCACATTTCAAATATGAAAAAGTGATGGTTTTAAAAATATATATTTAATTTGAATTTATTTTTTTTAAAAGAAAGACAAACATTCCCGGGTTACGAGTAACCTGACAATATTTGAAAATCTCCTAATACCACCACAGTAAGCTGAAAATGTTGCTTGTGTTGTGATGGAGACTTAGCCAGTCGAGGAATTGAACACACTACGCCTGGGTGGGACTTAAACGCGATATCAACTCGGCCACCGACCGGTCATTGTATCATAATTTGTTTTTAAATTCTTATTCTAAGCTTATTCAGTAATTTGATCATTTCATTCCTGCATGAAATGTTAAGGAAAAAAAACAATAAGCTTTTTCTGTTTTGTTTTTTTTTTAAATTTTTATTCGTGGAAATTAAATAGTATTCTGACAAAATAAGAAAGATACACGCATCACTACTTAACTGTAAATGTATTATTAAATGTGAAATGAAAACATCATATCGCCCATCGCCCCCGTTCTACCAGAGAGCGTTCACTCTCGTTTAGCGTTTTCTGCCAAAACGAGGATGATACTCTGGAAATATATATTTATTTTAAATGTCACGTGAAAGTGAGGCTGTAGGCAGAAGAACGCAATATTATAACGAAGTCGTTTTGGCAAACGGAAAACATTTGTATTTGACCAATTTTAATGGACTTTCCTTTTAAATACTTGAAAATATTTTTGTTACTACGCAACATTCTATTTAAAAACATGACTTAAAATGCTTCTACTAATTTTCTTTCCATGTACATCTGATATCGTGTTTGATGTAATATTTTTATTTATATTTGAAAAGATGGCTTACAGATAGATATCATTTGAGTGTATTTCCATTTTCCTTGATAAAAATAAATACTGTTAATGTTTATGTTTAAAACACTTTGTTTCTGACTTCTCAGGAATCACTAACCTCTTGGTTTACATATGTAAGACCTATAGCTGTGTTAGTATCTAGGTGATGGAAAATGTATGACTTTTTGTAAAATCTGAGAATCGATATGTTTTTTTTGCTTTTACATAATTCATTTTTGCGAATCCGCCAAGTGTCAGAAAATTCGTTTTAGAAATGTAAAAAGGCGAGTGTATACTTCTCCACGGTACAAGGCACTTCGTTATTCCAAGTTATCCTTCCAAAAATGTGGGATGAAATAAAATGGGGCTCTAAATAATAATGTATTTTTTTGACGCGGCGATCAGTACTTGAAGACTTTCCAGAGACTTATTTTACTTTCTCTGGTAACTTTCATTCTGAAATAAAAGCCGAATCTAAGACAGTATTTTGTACGTTTTCTCTGCTCCTGCCATGTAAATAAACAATTTCCTCATCACACCGAGTGCTTTCTCCTCCACCAGCTACAGGAAAATCTTACTGGGAAACGTCTTAACAAAAGCGTAATTTTCTTCAAAATATTATCATTGGCCAAAACAATTTATGGCTGTAAAGTCTATGGAAACCGCAAAAATGGTTTATAAGGCACCTCGCCATGCAAAACTTATTACGCAAGATATGTTCATTTGTTTTTTTTTTAATATTGTTTCATGGATAAATTTTTTTTAGATTAATTTGTCAATTGAGACTTGCTATTTTTTGCGTTATTTACATAAAAATACAACATGTGTGAATAATTATGTTGATTTTTTTTCTTAAGTTATGAATTGAATATATTTTCCGAGTACCGGCATAAAATATTATTTTCACTCGCTCGTAATTACTTTTACATACATTTAATTTGCAAAATACCAGCAGGATAAAGGTGTTTGAACGCCTGAACAGCTCGTGTAAATGTGGGTCGACACATACCACTTCGGTGAAGGCAATTTTGGATGCATCCAAAAAATAAAAATTGTTATAATGCACGGATGAAATAATATTTTACACATATTCTAGGAATATCGACTGGAAGAATAGATTGAATGCAAGCTGGTGGTAAAAATTTTTCATGAAGCTTTAAAAATCATTAATTTATACGCTAATCTAAAAAAGGAAGGAATATTCCTTAAAGTTTCTACCGGAATAATGGAATGAACATAGTGTTACACGCAAATTCAATTAAAAATAAATGACTTTCTGGCAGATCTTTGTGCAGGCAGATCCTCCGACTGCCACTCTATCACATCTTATTTCCCTCCTCTCAACCGTTCCT
This sequence comes from Hesperophylax magnus, assembly GCA_026573805.1. Lineage (NCBI taxonomy): Eukaryota > Metazoa > Arthropoda > Insecta > Trichoptera > Limnephilidae > Hesperophylax > Hesperophylax magnus. The sequence continues at coordinate 3,889,507 of JAIUSX010000022.1, forward strand.
TCCATTCTGTCCTATCTCTCGACGCCGAGAAGAAAGGCCATTTTTCTTAATGCATGAATAAAAAACGACGCCGCCGAGTGACGTCGCGATGCCAAAGGAGCGTCACTCTTCGTATGGCGTCGCTACCAAGTCAGGGGGAAGAGAATAAAACGACAATTTTTCAACTCAACTGAACATTTCTTTGAATTTCAATCACATACTACATTAATCTTCTTCTTTCTGCGAAATAATTTGTTTGGTAATGAAAAATTCCCGAAGGTTATTATATGCATGATTTCATTAAGAAATCGATCCCCTCTTTGAGTAAGATAAGTTTAAGGAATAGATAACACGTTACGCAAAATGTAACACAAAGAGTATTAAAAAATTCTCTTTAAGAAGTTTCATAGTCGTCTAGCTCTTATTTGATTAAACTTTTGCTATCTCGGGTAATTATTATGGTCACCATTATGGTTTGTTTTGTTTTTCCAAAAAAAGTATAACCTGTTGTGGTTAAAATGTAACTAATATAATAATACCCAGTTTTTTGGGAATGCGTCTTCTGGTCCCCATTTCAGAAGATTCTATCTTCCACGCCAATGGATTATTTTTGTCCATTTCACGAGGAAGAATAGAAATACATTACTTTTGTTTAGACGAATTTTATTCAAAGCGCACATAAAAAGAATTTAACAAAGATTTATTGCAATTTAAAAGGTAAAATGATATTATAAGATACAAAAGTATTCACAATAATACTTTCTTATGATTTGATGTACTTAAAATATGGAGTTATTTCATGTTAGCTACCTATGTGAATTTAAAAAAACTTAGTTTTTGACTGAATTGAATAATAATATTATTCTCTTCGATAAATCTTCTTTTTTCCATAGTATTGAAGTATGGGGAGGCTTTATTTCTGCCTCCTACTCCCGGCAGATATATTATCTAGATGGGGTCTGGTTGCCCTGACAACCGTTCCTGCTCCACTGACTGCAGGCTGTGAGAGTGACAGCATCATGGAAAAGGCTTTCAAGCAAACGACAAGTAGAGGCTGCACGGAATAAGAGAAAAATAATGTTGAAAATTCTATTTTTCACATTTAAAGTCAATATTTAGGATTTTACAATTATATTGGTGACTAACCCTGCTCAAAAAATCTGAAAGAGATTTTAATGTGGCAAGCTTTTTAAGCCACATTGCTCACGTTCAAAGACTATCATTACTAAAAAAATATTGAATGAAATTAACTGATGTAAGTACCTACTGTTAATATCCGTTAACACCATAATGCATACAGATGCAGGCTCAACCCTTTTAGGCAGTTTTTTAATGTACAAGCTATATAAAAAAAGTCAAAATGCTTAGTTGTCTTAAATACTATAAAATCATAGAATATCGTATTTTACCGTAAAAATATGGTATACCTAATATGGACATGTATAAAATAGGTTATTTTTGAAAAATATGGTTAACCCTGTTAATATGGTTAATGATGTAATGATGGTTAATATAAGTCATTATCGTCAAAATGTCTCAAAATATTCAAATGAATACAATCACATTGTTTTCATCTTACATATAATGCAAAGTAAAGGTTAAGATTAAAATTTTCTTTTCGTTTAAATTTAATTGTATTTTAGAACTAGTGATATGTGACCTTAACTGCACATGAAATGAGTGTTATTTAACGATCTGCGTTTTCACAAAATAATGTCCATTCTTGGCTGTTATGAAGACAAACCTACTTCCTAACAAATCGGAAATAAGCAGGATTGAAAAAAAGCTTTAAAATAACATGTTTTTGAGTAGTATTTTAGAAATCCATTAGCACCAGCATCAGTTCGGGGAAGTTTACCGTTTGGGGGTTAAAAAATAGGGTAGTTGCTTCTCTACCAGGTTGTTATACATCCTTTTCCCTCAACCCTTAACTGCGCCTTCGACTATCTCTCCTGGCAGCCTTTCCTCCTCTGTTACCCTCTGCTCCTCCACTTCTCTTGCACCCTCTTCGCTTCCCTCTACCCGTGCGTGATACGGGACGTGGCAGACAACAGGTTACCTTGAATCAACAATCGTACCGGGTAAATATTTTTTACGGGAGGGTGTGAAATTGAACATTTCTCCTCGGATGCTCCGAACTCTACAAATGATTTAGGTAAATATTGTTTCCGGCAGTGAAACTTACGACGGTTATTTGCTGGTGTGCAAGGGTGAATTTTCAATGCAAACAAATAAAAGAGTATACTTTATTACCTATTGCTTAGATAATTATAATTGATTTTTTATTTTGTTAATACCTTCAATTTTTAGCAAAGAACTAGTAATATTAGCATACACATAAGATTTATTGTTAAATGTGTTGATCATACAATTAAAAAATATTTTATTATGAAACCGACAGAAGTAGTAAAAATGTTCAGATATCGCAGTATTTGTAAAATAATTGAAGTCATTAAAGTTAGAAATACGCGTCGTTGGGTTGTTTTCCACAAATAGAAGCATAGAAATAGGGTTTAAAACTTTATATAACTTTCTAAGTCGACGAGTCTTGAGTTCTGAGTTCTGTGATCCTATATTATTTATTTCGTAAATGTTTATTTATTTATTTTTATTTTACTTAAAAAAAAAGACAAACATTACCGGGTAACGAATAACCTGAAACTATTTGAAAATCTCTTACTATCACCACAGTAAGCGGAAAATGTTGTTTTTGTTGGGATGGAGGACTTAGCCACCCGAGGAATTGAACACACTACGCCTGGGAAGGATCCAAACGCGATGTCAACTCAGCCACCGACTGGTCACACTATTATATGTAAATGACGCCACAAAGTAATTTTGCAATTAATGAAGAAGTTTACACTATTTTTAAAATAAATAAAGGTTATTAGTTTTAATGTTCTCATAGAGAGACAATCGAAAATGCATTTATGTTAAAATATTGTACAATATCTCTTCGACTGAACTCGTACATGCAACTTAGTGTGACCGCGAATATTAGATCTAAGATCATGATATTTGTGCAGTTTTCTTAGAATTTGTACATTGTCAGCCATCATCCTTTGAAATAAGCTTATTAATTTAAAAAAAGGTTTTGTATTGTTTTTTCAGATTGTCATAATTATTCTTATTCTTATTTTTTTATGTGAGTACCGCACAAGAGCCCCAACTGCTCTCTCCGTCAGGAGCCAGAGAAACAATGACATCCCCAATACTTGCGGTATTTTGTGAGTAAATAAACAAGTTTATAAAAAAATGGTCGAAACTCGGATTGATCAATCTCATCGAGCGTGCAACGGAAGCTGCACAGAAGAATTACGTTCTATATTCGATCCCATACAAAATAAATATTGTTTTATCCAGTATACCGACATTTACACTGCACGGGGGCCGTGCTGCAACTTCGCTAACCCTCTTGCAACACGTGCCACATTATTATTTATGGAAACAGTATTTTTAAATATTTACTTTGTATTAATAAGCAGAATGCATAAACACTGTTATGTAATTCAAAGTTGTTCGAATTGAGTGGATTTGAAAATAACGCGAAAATACGAACAGGAAATTCATTTAAGTAAAATTTATCTTATCCATTTATAAAAAGTAACACATTCCTACCCAGTACTACTGAATACTTTTTTGAACGAATTGTTCATATTTATAGCGAATACCTAATTAAATCGTAAGAAGTTAAACGTCAAGGTCATACATATATAAAACTAACCTTTTTAGTTCATTTTTTTTTTATTCAGCTATATAATTTTTTTTACAGGTGTTTTTCGATATCTGCCTCACTACAATATACCTGTATCGAGACAGACGTATTGAATACATAAATGAGTATTTACACATGGTTGTATTGGAGATGTAAATGATGTAAAATTGGTTGTAATGTTGTAGAAAATAAAACTTTAAATATTACGAACAACTTTGCACGAAGTCCACGGGATATTAAATAAAATATAATTAATCCCGTCGTCCCACGAGTAGGTAAAACATGTTAGTAACTAAAAATACTTAAATCAAACTAATTTACCAGAAATGTCATTTCAAGTATTCAGTTGTTGCTTACGTGTTTAAACGAACCGTTATTTTAAATTTCTCCAATGTCTTACAATCACTTATCGATAGCTAAAACGATACTTTATAAAATAACTTCACTTTTCCCAATTGGAATTTTGGTTGAGTTTCGTGATTGTATCGGTTAACTATGTTATCACAGCATCGCTGACGAAATTGGAAAAGGTTTGTAAACATGCACCTCGAGGGAGGCAAGTATTTTGAATTTTCGTTGGAAATACTCGGAATTTTTGCATGCATCGAATGTAAATAGGCACGCTCTTTTAGTATCGAAATATCTAAAATATTTCATGTTTATTCTACGCGATGGAATGATTTATACAAACATAGGGTAGTTTTCAGTTGTTCAAAACAATGCTTGCATTTTCAAAAGTAAATGTACAGCACAAACAGAAGTGTTTACAAAATAAAATGAATATTACCTTTCGGCCCGACCTGCGTTAAGTCCTTTTTATTTCCTCTCGGATTCTAGAGATGGTAACATTGATCGTCTTTTGATCCCCAACAATAGGGGATCATGCTGATGAATAATATTGACCCGATTCCTCTTCAAAAGGGATATATCATTAAAACTAAACTTTTATTTTTAGGAGATTTTCTACTGATTTGTCATATTATTTGTATTTGAACCTACAGATTTTTACTGGGAACTAGCTGAAGTCAATCGCGTTGCCTGGGTTTCAAATCAGAACTCAGACTTAGAAACTGACCTTTCTCTTGTTCAAATTTCATCAAACTCAAACCGGTGTCTACCATACGGCCACAAGCCACAGACGTTCTTCTTTATGTAAATAAACACAGATTTTATGAAATTATTTACTTAACTTGTTAATCAGAAGGGAGTTTAATTTCTTATTGTTATTCGTTTTAGGTATTTTTGACAGACAATTATCAATGTTGCTTTATTTTTTTCCCTCTATGGGATGTGTGGGATTGCACTCACCTCTCCACATCCTGGAATAAAGAAATTATTATTATTATATATATTTATGTTTTATGCGTAAGATATATAACAAGTCAGCGAATTTTGATCCAAATTCGTATTAATAAATACTCGTAAGTACATTTAAAACAATAGTTTTGTGAAGATCCGTCAAAATTTGTTATCTTGTTTTATGAGGAAACGTATTTATTTATATTAAATTGTATCCATTCAAAAGTCTTTTCAAGGTATAAAGGTCTTCGAGATTATAAAATTATGTTTAATGCATATCGTTCAAATAATTTAAGTTGAATAAAGAGTAGTCTCTGAAAGATCATATGACTACGTTTTTAGGGTTAGAAAATAATGTATTTTCCTAATGGTTGATCTCAAGTTAGGATTAAATATGCGAAATAAATATTTAGGTACAGAGGAGAACATTCTAAATGTTCTTGTTATTGCAGTTTTAAACTTTAAAAATAATGGACTTTGTGCATTTGCACTTTTAATTGAAAATGTTAGTTTGAAGAGAGGGGTTTGATATCTTGAAAGAAAACTTCCCAGAGCTAAAACCCACTTTAACGGCAACGTTTCACAAAGGCAACTACTTTTTTTTTATTCCCTTAGTGAAATGAAAAACTTTCCTACTTTATGAAATTTTTTTATAAAACTCCTTTTGTTATTGTAACATTTTTCATACTTCATTACTTATTCAAAAATGCTTTGACAATTTAATTTCAAAGCTCAGGCCGTAACAAAAAATAATAACTGAACACAGCTCTACACTTGTCGTAATACTCTAAATAATTAATTTTCTTTGTTTTGGGTCGTTGCATTCAAAGCGTAGTGGGCAAAGCAACGACTAGTTATCAGAAAGTTACAGGTTCAATCACGGAGAGCGGAAATATTTTTTTACAAGAATTTATAAATAAGGATGTGCATGTCGATTGTATATCGATTTATATCTATTGTTTATTTTGACGGTTCTTAAAAAAATTCTTCGTAGTCTGAACTGAATAATGAATGCTATCTATAAGAACCGTGATAAGAAACGTTTTATTTTGTTTGCATACTCACATGCGTTCATGCGGTTTCGTTCATTACAGTCTTTATGCGTTTTCCACATTAAACATTACATTTAGTTTCTTTTCCCCTATCATCATATAATATTCTCGTTTTTCAACACGTGTTGTTAAAGCTGACAGATAAAAATGTTGTATAGGTAGCCATGTATTTATACTCATCCTATATTAAACGTCATCCCGTTGGCAGTCTCAAAAGAGATAAAGCATGAGCGTGGGTTATTTTTACGACTCGTTATTGAGATATATAATAATAATAATATCATATAAGTACGTATTAAGGCTTCGTATTATGCGTTCAAAAAGAAGAAGAAAATGTTTTGAAAGGGAGATATGTAAAAACGAATGTTAGGGGTAGCCCGCTACGATTGAAAAAATATATTGTAAATGAAATGCGTAAGCGAAAAATTTAATAAAAAATGACTTTTTTAAAATAGTGAAAAAATTTCTAAAGTAGGATTTAAAGAAACACTGTATTTTTTTTCAAATCTATAAAATATTAAATAATTAAAATCTCTTTTTAATAATTGTTCGAGCATATTTTGCAATATTTTTCTAACGAGGGAATGTCTTATAATTAATGCTTCGGCTCAACAAATGCGTAGATCTTTAAAAAATAACACATTTGTTTATTTTGAATGAGAATACTTAATATCCATTTTTTAATGCAACCACGCGTGCATGCAAAAAACGCACTTTACACAGTTACTATATTGCTATATTCAGGAGCGTTTTCATAACTACACATTATTTCCAAAATGGTGTTAGTATAGTAGAAACAGTTAACAACCTGCCTTAGTTTGAGTTTCCTACGTAAACACAGGTCTCTTCAAGACCAATTTTCTTCGTTAAAATACCCCGAAACCCCTACACCCCACTTACATATGACTCCGTAAACTTTTTTAAATTTCACAATTATAATACTCACATTTGAAATTCGAATTTTTTTATTTCCCGACATCACATTTAAAATGTTAACACCGCCAAACATTTACAGAGCAGAGTATGCTGGTGATTGGAGGGTAAATTCACGTTTCGTGATGACTTCGGGACAAATTTTTCCATTACCGCTCTCTGTTTACTTAATATTATTCGCGGCGAAGGGCGGCTGAAGCGGCCTGTTGACTAAACCTCTCGCGGGCCGAGCCGTATTGTGCCAAACTAACAAATTGAAAAACCCACAGACGCAGAATATAGGCTTATTTTTTGTTATTCAAACACTAGATTCGGTACCTACTGACTTTTGTAATGTAACCAACAATAACCTCATTTTAAAAGCGTACATACACTACGAAATTAATTTTCAGCGATAATTGATGTTTGTCAGAGTTTATTAGTAGTCATTATTTTTTAATGGTGGAATACTACTTACAGTATTATATTTGTAATTTTGCATGGCAGAAGTATATTGCAATCTGTTTTCTGACTTAACATTCTTTTAATAGCACTTCTGATAAATATGTATTTGGTTTAAATAGAATCGTTTTTAATATTCTTTTTTATGCTGTATAAAGTAGTTGTATATATTCAATTTATTCCATTGTCACCTGAGTTCCGTGCTAACCTATTTCTGAGTACAATTATTTATTTGACATTGTGAATACAGCGCCCTTGTATTGAGGTGACTTTACACAAAAAAGCGCTATTAAAAAAACCAAATATTATAATTGTTTCTTAAACTAACTGCAGATGGATATTTTAAGACCAACTAACATCACAAATCTGGCGGTGTTACCTAGTGTTGTGATTTTACATGAAACGAAAAGATATTTAGTTTCAGTAGTATATTAGTATATTTCATCTCCACCCAAATTAAAATGCGTGTGTCATGATAGTTATGTTAACCACCGAAAGATATCTATATTTTAGTCTCACCTAACCTTGTCTAAACAATCAATAAACCTTTAAAATTTGTGTCCTTATTTCTAACCTCGCAAAGGTAATAAATAATAATATTTAGTGAGATTAAGGAGTAGGCATTGTTATAAGATTCATTGATTAAATTTTGCTTCATATCGATATAAATAACTTAAATACATGGTAAGAGAAAAACGATGTCTTAAGTTGGGCATAACATGAAGTACTTCTAAAAACAAATTTGTATTTCCTGAATAAATTATTGATGTTGTTTAACAAATTCAGTTTCAGAGCAAAAATGCTTTCTTTAAAACAATGGCTATACTGATTTTATCTCTTTAATAATAATTATTACTGACAACATTTAAGACAAGTTGTTTCACAGAATTTAAACAAATCATCAAATTTTAAAGTTATTTTTTTTTAAATGAATAACTAATAATTATAAGATAAGATTTTTTATGCATAGCACAAAGGATAACAAATTATTATAAGCAATAATTAGTCGCTAGAAATATCCATCCAAATTAAAAATATCTCTATGAGTAAAAATAAATGCCGCCGACGGGCGTTTTTACTCAGGAGATATTTTCAATTTGTATGGATATATTTTAAAGACTAATTATTGCTTAAAATAATTTGTTCATTTTTAAGTTTTGTTATTATATCATTGCTACACAGAACTAAAATATTAACTGAACTTAAATACAACTTTCACAAAATTTGAAAATTAACTTCGAAATTTTATGAAGTAATTATATTTATATATTTGTTGCTTATTATTATCACTTATAATTGATTATATGTATTGCTTTAACGGCCATTTGCGGAAAGAATTGAATTCCCATATGCTCATTTATCTTATTATCCTAATCCATCCCTCATATAATGAAGGGTATAAGGTGACTTTTATAACCATCAAGCACAACTCTATAATACACATGACTAAATAAATGGATTACGTCAACAAACTCAGAGCAATATAGAGTTTCACACCAGGCCACAATGTCAATTAACCACGTTACCAATATCTCTTACGGCTCAATCTTCCCCCCCCCCCCCCCCAACCCCATCTGCTCTCATCTCCGCACATAATGATATTTCACCCCGTCCTTGGCAATTTAGGAGGCTGTTGCGAGTATCCTGTTCGCAGTCTTATCTGTATCCTGCCAATGTCAATTGATACATCATATGATATGGATTAGCCAAACGTTTTTAAGATATAAAGTATTGGAATGTTTTATCTTCAAGGTCGGTCGGGTTTTTAATGGAATGTGTATAAACGGAATTAAAAAAAATACAGTTTGTAAAAAAAAAAAAAATAATGTGCTTTGATATTTTGTTCTTATGACAGCATTACAAAAAATTATAAATCGAAAATATCTGCTCCAGATATTTTCCAGATCCACTGATAAAAATTACTTAATTTAACCATAAAATAGATATTTCAGTTTCCACCGGCGATTTCACTCAGACAGTGAACCCATCGAGCGAATTCATCGGCAGGGGAATTAAATATATTTAAGAGGACCTTTCATAATTCATTCATAGAATCGCATGTTTCAGGCGGGGCGGGGGGAATCAATATCTTATGTTACGAGGTATGAAACAGAAATCTGTTTGATCAAATCTTGAAAAAAATATTTATTTTCTAGGTCAATGCAACTATTTTTCAAATCATAACATCATCTCTAAAATGATATTTGGGTCTTAAATAATCATTTAACTTAATAAATCAAGATAAGTTATAATAATTGCAGACAGACTTATGCTGTTTTCATTTTAAGTATTGAGTACAAGCACCGTTATGTTGTTGCAATTGACCTGATAAGAAACTAGAAATATTTTTTGTAGTTTAAAAAGGTTGTACTTATAAAATTATAAAGTAAATAATATACTTTAGCCAAAGTAATATGTCGGTAAATGTAGATCATTCAGGGATCGTGCCAGGGAGGCGTTTTGGCAACTACCCATGTAAATAACGCCCATTTGTAGTACGTGCGTTTTTTACAGTCCCGCCGCTTTCGCTGCTATTTATCGCCAAGTGAAATACACAGCCTTAAATAACTCGCCGGAAGGCTAACGATTGGCGCCGTAAAGTAACGGAAGTCGGACCCGAGGTGTCGAAACTTCATTTGTATATAAAACACTTTGTAACCGCAGCATTATAAGGTGAAATCAAATCAGTGGGGAAGCAAAAGAGAGAAAGAAAGTTTTTTTTACCATTGATAAACTTGTAAGAGTTTAAATAAGAAGCTTTGTATATAAATGATGAAACTTCGGGAAAAAGATAAATATGTAAAGATTTCTGCTCATTTAAATATGATTTATATGAGTCATTGTTTATATGTTGTTACGTAATACAGTCTCCCTATTGTTGAATAGGGAATGATTGCCCCAACTTCCCCTCACCGCGTGTGTCAAACACGCCGCCAGATGGTCAAAATCACGTGCACAATAGCAGACCGTCGGCAGCAAGCAGCGCGCCCCCCCCCGTTCCCCGACCCGCGCTTGCTTCGCGGCGCCTCGCCAGTCTAGCTCCGGCCTCCGCGGTGGCAACAGGTTCTCTTGTATACGGACCGCAAACACTCGCAATGACTTGCATAATTACGCGAACAGACGGAATCTCGTGCCAGTTTCTTAATTAATCACTATCGAATTTACAATCATGTTTATTATTACGGTTCGGGCTAACTCAATGGAGTCCCGTTCCCGTGTAAAATCCCGAGTGCACTTCTCCGCCTCAACTGAACCGCCGCCTGTGAGCGCGGGTACCTCTGGCTCAACATGATGCCCCATACCACATCGAGACGATTCGTAAGCTTTCAACCTTCCCCCTTTTCTTGTGTTCAATTCTCGTAAATTTCATGTAGAATCCACGCTTTATCTGGTCGTCATAAATTAGTAGAGAGAGTTAGTAGGGAGATCTATGTTAACCTGTATTTCTCGAGACATTTAATATACCTTGTGCCTTTATTGTGTTATGTATTGTGTTATAACTTAGCACTAGCCCCTTCAACGTGGATTTTTTCTTTGGTTATTAGTAGCCCATCGGGAGGTCAAATTGGAAATAATCTTGAACTCTTTCACTGTGTTTTATGTCTTGCTTTGTATTAACAATTGAATAACTATGTTTTCTTCCAATAAATCATAGCTGTTCTACAAACCATCGCGTCAAATCTAAAACAACCGTGTCACATTAAAACTATTCTGTGTTAAATTACAAGTTCTACGAATCGTCACTCGACAAAATTTAATTACCGGTATTCTATCACAAGGTGCGCAACCAACATTTACTTCTTTTCGGACATCTCAAACATCACATAGTGATCTTTAACCATGAAGGTTTACTTTCCGAGTACAACTATTAGAGGAAACGAGCTACATTAAACTACAATTCAACAATTTCAAATCTTGTACATGATACAAAATAAATTCCTTGTTAGTGGAGCCATAAGCCAGCATCGTTCTGCAAAATTCATAGACAAGGAAAACTAACGCCCTTCTGTCATCTGATAATTTCGCTTTATATGTAATAAAGGTGGGTAGAGTATCCTTTTTGAAAGAAAAGTCTTGAAAGCCGACTTACCCTTTACATATAATTGAGATTCGCGATTGACGTAAATCCCCGACTCTCGGCCCTTCTCCGCCTCGAGCCTGTCGTGTCCAGGGAAAGGGATGCTTGCGTGTAAATAACCAAAAGCTGGTTCTGCCTAAATTCAGACAATTGGTCACGAATCACAAACAACCCTCCATTAATTGTTGAAAGAAAAAACAATACTTCCTCGAAATCTGTATTCGGAAATTTTTCGGAATTTTGAAAATTTTTTCGGAAATTTGGTTTTTTCGGAAATTTTTCAAAAACGCACAATCTCAGGGACTTTTCCATCAAAATCCCAGGACAACCCCTGGCCGTTTTTTTTTCAAAAAATCAAGGACTTTGAAAATTTTTCGGAAATTTGGTTTTTTCGGAAATTTTTCAAAAACGCACAATCTCAGGGACTTTTCCATCAAAATCCCAGGACAACCCCTGGCCGTTTTTTTCAAAAATCAAGGACTTTGAAAATTTTTCGGAAATTTTAATTTTTTCGGAAATCTGTTTTTTGGAAATTTTTTTTTTTCAAAACGCACACCTCAGGGACTTTTCCATCAAAATCCCAGGGTAATCCCTGGCCGTTTTTTTTTTTTCTCAAATCAAAGACTTGGAAATTTTTCAAAAATTTCCTTCACTCATCTAGGACTTTGAAATTTTTCGAAATTTTTTTTCAAAAACGCACAATCTCAGGAACTTTTCCATCAAAATCCCAGGACAACCCCTGGCCGTTTTTTTTTTTTCAAATCAAAGACTTGGAAATTTTTCAAAAATTTCCTTCACTCATCTAGGACTTTGAAATTTTTCGAAAATTTTTTTCAAAACGCACAATCTCAGGGACTTTTCCACTAAAATTGCAAGGAGACCCCTGGCCGTTTTTTTTTTTCAAATCAAAGACTTGGAAATTTTTCAAAAATTTCCTTCACTCATCTAGGACTTTGAAATTTTTCGAAAATTTTTTTCAAAACGCACAATCTCAGGGACTTTTCCACTAAAATTGCAAGGAGACCCCTGGCCGTTTTTTTTTTCTCAAATCAAAGACTTGGAAATTTTTCAAAAATTTCCTTCACTCATCTAGGACTTTGAAATTTTTCAAAACGCACATCTCAGAAACCTTTCCATCAAAAACACAAGGAAACCGCTGGCCATTTTTTTTTCCATATTGGGACTTCAAAAAATTTTTCACAAAATTCTTCACCCATCATCACAAGCTCATCTTTTTTTTGAAAAAACTCAGCCACAACACTCTGACAATTCTTTTTTCTTTTCACAATGTCTAACTCAACTAGCCACAAAATGAATCCTCGAAACAACACCTTAGGCATAATAGCCAACATCTGCTCTCGAAGCACTCAAAGCTTAGAAAAGGAATTGAAAGACAGGAATATTTCTCCTTTCAACAAAACCAAAAACGTCCTGATCAAGTACGCAACATATTATAACAGGAAATATATTAGGAGACTGGAATTTCAACCCGGCAGTATAACAATCTCTGACACGAGCATACCTACTTGCACAGAAATTAAACCACCAATTACACCCGTCAAGGAAACCACAAAACCCTTCGATCTAACTGGATGGAAAATTAAGTACAACGGCAATACTAACGTAGAAGATTTCATCGACCGAATTGAAGAAACAGCCGCGATACGCAACATTCCTACTGAGATACTACACCGTAACTTCATAGATCTCATCTCGCACGAGCTACTCTCCTGGCATAGAATTCACAAGAAAAAAGTAAGCTCCTGGCCCGAACTCAAAGCTGCTCTCCTGAAAAGTTTCGCACCAAAAGAAACACAGCATAGGATTAAGTCTACTCTGTTTTCCATCAAACAATTCTCCAACGAAACTGTAGCACAATACGCCCAGAGAGCAGATCTTTTAAACATCAAACTGACAACTCCAGTCCCTGAAACAGAGCTAGTCCCTATCTTGACTGATGGCCTCCTAGCAAGATATGAGAACATAATAACCTCTCAAAAAATATCCTCAGTAGAACAACTCAAAGATGTCTGTCTTCTATTGGAAAACTATCAAGATAAAAGAAGAAACACCAAGACTTCTAACGAGCCCCTTCTACCAAGCCTCGCCTCTCGGTCATCCAATCAAATTAAACCAGAGTTTAACGAGAAGAAGTTTTGCACCTTTTGCAAAAGAACCGGACACTCACAATCATCTTGCTACAAAAAAGCTAAACTTTCGTATACCCAAGATAACAGGGGCCACCAAAAGCGCCCCCGTGACCATTCTCCTCAACATGACAACTTGAGGGAAATCTTCAAGAGATCAAGAAATAACCTTGAAAGATTACATCCTTCTAACAACTTAATTGCAAGACCACCTACAGACTTCTCTAAACCTCCGCCAAATTGGTCCAAGAGAACTCCAAAAAACTAAGATTCAACCCCTCGGAAGTTCATTCAATATCTAGGCCTACTGAATGGACCGAGTGGTTGAAACACATTGCATATTTCAAAGAGGCCTTACAACTTTCTACAGTGAGCTGCACTCAAGCTAAAGATGGTCGCCCATACGCGCAATCTTCTGTTAATGACGTCGTCTTCTCTGGACTACTGGATAGTGGAGCTTCAGTTAGCTGCCTCGGCGGTAACGCCCACATCCCCTTTGTCAACAATGGATTCACAATCAACAAACACCCCGCTTTCGTCACCACTGCAGACAACAACACTCAAAAAGTCACAGGAGCAATTGTCCTACCTGTCAAGTGTGGAAGTAAATCAATTCCAATAAATTTTCTAATTGTACCAACCATCACCCAGAAATTTATTCTTGGAGTTGATTTTTGGAAAGCATTCAACATTGCACCCCAGGTTTTCAACCCATGCAACAACACCACACCCACCACCTCAATCAACGAAATCCGTACAATAATTCCGTACGAGAACCTTCACCCACCACAGGCCGAACAACTGGAAGGCATGATCAAGAAATTTGAATCAATCTCGTTCGAAAAGTGTGGACTTGGTTTGACAAATTTAGTCAAACATCACATCAAGACAAATGGACCACCTATCAAACAAAGATACTACAATTTGGCTCCCCAGAAACTAAAACTGTTGGAGAAGGAACTCGATGATATGTTAAATATGGGCATCGTGGTTCCCAGCAGAAGCCCCTGGACCAACCCCACACTCTTGGTATCCAAAAAAGACGGTTCCGCCCGATTCTGCCTCGACAGTAGAAGACTTAATGCCTGCACTGAGGCTGACGCGTACCCACTTCCGCTTGTACACGCAATCCTGGATAAACTACGCAACGCAAAATTCATCTCTTCAATAGATCTGTCCAAAGCATTCTGGCAGATACCTCTGGATGAAGTTTCATGTGAAAAAACAGCATTTGTAGTGCCCGGTAGAGGAATGTTCCACTTTAAGAGACTCCCTTTCGGTTTAAAAAACAGCCCTGCTGAGCTACAAAGACTGATGGACAGACTGTTCGGCCCCGAATCCGACAATAATTTGTTCTGCTACCTGGACGACCTAATAATCATCAGCGACACGTTTGAAAAACACATCGCCACCCTAGAAAGAGTATTCCAACAACTCAAGTTTGCCGGATTAACAATCAACCTAAAGAAATCCGAATTTTGCAAATCACGCCTACGCTACCTCGGCTTTGTAATAGACGAAAAAGGTCTAAGGACCGACCCTGCCAAAGTCGAAGCTATGACAAACTTTCCCAGGCCAAAGAATGCTAAAGAAGTTAAAGGTTTCCTTGGTCTCGCCGGATACTACAGAAGATTCATAAGGGATTTCTCCACAATAGCGGCCCCCCTTAATAAAATTACCGGTACCCGTAAAGGTGTCAGTAACTTCGCTTGGTCTGCCGAAACTGAAAAGGCTTTCACCTCTCTAAAAACAGCACTGCAATCTGCACCGGTACTAAACTGTCCAGATTTCAATCTGCCTTTCACCCTGCATACAGACGCCTCCAATGTTGGAATCGGCGGAGTCCTAACACAAGAATTCCCCGACGGCGAACACCCAGTGGCATACTTCTCTCGTAGTCTAAACAAACACGAAAAAAACTATGGGATAACTGAAAAGGAACTACTCGCAGTCATGGATTCTATCCACCATTTCCGCGGCTATATCGAAGGCAGTAAGTTCTCAGTCATCACCGATCACAGTAGCCTAAAATGGTTGGTATCATTAAGCAACCCATCTGGTAGATTGGCCCGCTGGTCGTCTCGCCTATCACAATACACCTTTGATGTCATCCATCGTAAAGGCGCAGACAATATCGTCCCAGACGCCCTCTCAAGAATAGAACTCGCCACTCTGACCTCCGAAGAAGCAACACCAACTCCTACCACCAAAGACACTTGGTATTTAAAAACCTACGAGGAATGCAGGAACAACCCGCAAAAATTTCCCAACTTTATTATAAAAGAAGGTCGGTTATATCGTAACTGCAAACCACCACTGTCTATACTCGAGGACTATGCTTGGAAGTTAGTCATTCCCTCGGAGGACACACAAAAAATTATCATCGACAATCACAGCGCCCCCGGATCCATACACCCAGGAACTTTCAAAACCTATAAGAAGATAGCCTTAAGGTATTACTGGCCAGGCCTGTTTAAACAAGTTCGCAACTACATCTCTAAGTGCGACATTTGCAAAGCATACAAACATAGTACTGCACCCCCATCTGGTCTCATGAATAACCCCAAACGAGCAGACAGGCCATTACAATCATTCTCTATGGATCTCATCGGCCCTTTTCCCAGAAGCTACGCCGGAAACATGCATATACTTAGCATAGTGGATGTATTCACAAAGTTCTGTTGGATCTTCCCATTAAAAAGAGCCACAGCCTCTGCAATCATAAACTTGTTAGAAAAAAACATTTTTATCCCCTATGGCACTCCTCGCACCGTCATTTGCGACAATGGAAAACAATTCATAGCTCTGGAATTCAAGGAATTTCTGGCCAAATATGGCATAAAAGATATTTTCTATAATACCCTTTACACGCCTCAAAATAATACAGTAGAGCGTTACAACCAGACCATCAACACAGCTCTGGCAATCCTGGTTGACAAAGATCAACGAACATGGTGCAAAAATCTAGAAAAAATTCAAGCTGCACTAAACAATACAGTGAACCTCACTACTGGGTACACCCCTTTTTTCCTCAAACATGGTATGGAACAAATTGTTCATGGCTCCTTGCATTGGGACGCTAGCCTCCCATCATCTTTTCCTCCTTCTACTGATAACCCATCAGAGAATTATGCTCACCGTCTTGAGGAACTTTCCGCTATCTACAGCGAAGTCACAGATGCGTTGATACTTGCTCACAAAAAGAGTGCAAACAGATATAATTTACGCAGGAAACATGTTACCTTTAAGGAAAACGACATAGTTTGGAGACGCAACAACACACTCTCACAAGGTGCTCTGTATTTCTCTGCAAAACTAGCTCCTCGCTTTGTTAAAGCAAAAGTCCTGAGAAAAATCTCCGATGTAGTGTACACCCATAGACATATGAATATTAGTAGACCTGCCCTAAGTGATTAAAAGCGTATTATCCCCACTCCCCATACCGGTTCCATTGAGCCGGCTGGGCTCGCGTTTGGCCTCAAATGAAATTTGAAAACGTGACGTCATCATTCTTGTGCGAACTATGGTCGAGGCATCATCGGTTCATTTTACTAAATAACACGGCAAAATTTTGACTTGTACTATGAAAACTGGTAAAAATAGATGTGAAAAAAGAGAATAAACCCAATTGTCGTATTACATTCCATATATAAGCATTATTTTACTTTATTTTAAGCATATTCACATCGTATAATATGAATCAGTTGTTACTATCACATAGAGAAACGTCTGGACGCGAAACACAAAGCTGGTTGGTTGCTGGGAAGTAAATTATGAACATTTATAAAAGTGTCTTAACTAAATACTCTAAAACTAACTACGACTCTGAAAATAAAAGCTGCCTTACTTTGCCGAATTTGGACTTCGCAAATTTGTTCATAACGTGGCGAGTAATTTGCGCTCCCATGTAAAAATGTCTATTCATTCAAAGCAGATTTTACTTTTAAGAAGTAAATGGTGATATTATAATGCGAGATGCCTATTTACTGTCAGATTGATTTATTGACGAATCACAGTCAGCTTCACTCGTTCCCTCGTTCCCTCGTTCTTCAACAGTTGATTTTACCCCTCGCCCATATCTTCTCGTCTATTAATTCCTATGTCTGTGTGTACACCCTATCGGATGCCTCTGGGAAACACATCGGCAACTATCACGTGAAAGATATTGTCAAACTAGGAAGTGTGGACACAACAGACACCACCTTCACTAGGTCACACTCACATAACTAACAAACTTTTGGCTCTACCTTTGTCCCACGAGACTTGGCCCTCGTGCAGACAAATAGCATGTCTTAATGCGTTAGTTTCATATAAAAACTCGCATTTTCGACCTCTGCAAGGTAACCTTTTTTTTCTAAAACACAGAAGTGTCAACTGTGGTTTTAAATCATTTCTCACCAATACTTGTACTATTATGCTCTTTTGTATAAACCCTTTGTTATTTTTGTTTCTTTGTCACACCTCACCGTGTAATGTTTATAAATTGTACTAATATTTTGTACGTATCTTCTCTGGAACTGATATCATTCCAGTCAAGAGACTTTTTCCACTTCCCGAACAATTTATGCTCCCGGAGTCATGACCCTGGACATCATTTGTTAGTCGTCACCATTCTGACACTTACGACACTAAATACATAACTATTTTTTGTCATAAATACCACAAAAGTCACGTACAACATTGTTTTGTAAATATTTTTTTTTCTCTTTTGTTCTTCACATTGTTCTTTCACTTTGTTCTTCACATTGTTCTTTACATTGTTCTTTCACATTTGTTCTTCACATTTGTTCCAATGGGTTCCATCGTACATAAAACAATGGCCCCTTTGCAACATACACCCAATTGAGGTGAATATTCTACCCCCTGTAACTTGTAATCATAATGCGTGTGTAAATTCCAGTTTGGTATCGTCATTTGATTCAAGTTTACATAGGTGTAACAAATAAAAAGTTACAATTACTTTGTTTTAAAGTTTTTTCAGTTTTTTCTAAAAAATTGAATGGCGCTCAACATTCCCATTTGCTCTAATTGGTTGTTTTTTCAGAATTTGATATTGACACATCAATTCTGAAAAAGGTTGTTGTAAAGGAGAACAAACACCGATTTGTCCTCCTCATCAATAACATTGTATAATACATAACACCTTTCGGTCACATTGAGTTTGTAAAATCTTAAGATCTCAACTTCCTGACCCCAATTTGTTATATTATGTACTACTATTTTGACTTAAATAAGCATTAATTTGCCTTGTCAAATACACCGAGCCAGGTCACTCATATTAAATGATCCTGTGTCTCTAGGTGCCTTCTGTATCAAATTTGTAACATAAAGTTCACAACATTTGTGTTTGTTTTTGGCAATTTTGGCAACACCAAGTGTGTTTCCTTGTTTTTGTTTGGTCATTTTAAGTAAGTAAAACCCAATCAGGTCTTAAATAAACCACTACAAACCTTTTTTGTAAGCAAAGAGTAAGTAAAACCGATTAGGTCTCTTTTGCTATATGTGTGTCTTGTTTAAGACATCCTTGTAGGCATATGTTTTGTATTATTGCCAACTTAAAGCATAAACCCAACCAAAGGTTATGCCATCACAACATTTTGTAAGCAAAGAGTTAGTAAAACCAAATAGGTCTCTTTTGCTATATTTGTGTCTTGTTTAAGACATCCTTGTTGGCATATGTCTTGTATTATTGCCAACTTAACGCATAAACCCAACCAAAGGTTATGCCGTCGTCATTTTTTTGATAATACCAATAGCCACTACTTGATTGTTGTTGACATTGTGTATGTATTTTTTTTCCGGTATTGAAATGGTACTTTTTTATTATTGAACGTTGATATGTTATTTTCATGATACATGAGAATGTTACAATATCCACCATGAGACGAGGGATCGTAATAAAATCTAACACTATACATGAGAATGTTATAATATCTACCATGATACGAGAAGTTCGTTATAATTACTTTTTACTGGCTTACATACACTGTGGCCAAAGAGATAATTTGTTCCATTAAATGGTTATAAATATCTATGTTGTACCTTTCCTTTCAATACTAGGGTTCTTTCGTAATTCGTTCAATTTCTACATGAGACGTGAAGACGTTATAATACTTACCATGATTCGTGCGAACGATACAATATCTTGTTGTTGTTTTCTTTAAATAAGTTGACAATATGTACTTGTTCTACATGAGACGTGGAGACGTTATAATACTTACCATGATTCGTGCGAACGATACAATATCTTGTTGTTGTTTTCTTTAAATAAGTTGACACTATGTACTTGTTCTACCGGACGTAGATCATTTTACCCTGACTTGTCACCCTTAATTGGGGCCCTTTTTTGTATAACTCATGACACTGAGGGAAATGTCTTTCACTGTAGTGAGAATTTTTTTGTTCTCTTCAAACAAACATGAAGCTGTGCATTCAGCAATTTTTTTACGCTAACTGATACCTGTGGACTTCTTGTCAGCGGACCCAAGAACCATCCACTATCCATTGACCATGGACTAGCCATCAGCTTCACTGTTGGTTATGAGGTATCGTGTCGTGGGAGTTAATTGAGACAGTGACACAAAACCACCTAACTCGTTGTCTGGGAGACGAATAAGAAAAACTCCCAGGTTTGTGAAACTTGAGCAAGGGTCTGTCTTGTTCTCACAAACTGTAGAGGATTAAATACGACCCCTAATCTTTCACCAAATACACGTGAAAGATTAGATTGTTATTACTGTGTATTCTCCTTCACCTTTTCATCAAATTCATGTATATTTGTGTAAAGAGTTAGGAAATCTGCTGGTTGATATATTTCGTCCTCACATAGAGATCGAATTGGGAATTAGCTCAGTCACTATCAATTTTCGCTACTCAATCCTCCATCCTTCACCCTTCCATCAAACTCTTGTACATTTGTAAAAGTTAGGAAATCTGCTGGTTGACCACATTTCGTTCTCTGAAAGAGATCGAACGGAGAATCAGCTCCATCACCAGCAGACCTTCTCGCTCATCGCCATTTTTTTTCTCATCCCTCATTATCCTTGAGGTTAATTTCATGAATCTGGAAGGTGTACCCTACGCACATAGCGTATCGTCTGTCTATAAGACAATCTTTATCCATGAAATTTGCTTCAAATCTCTCCTTTTCACCCCATACCTAGGTAATCAACACATTTCTTGTAATTTTGAAAGTCGTAAGTTGTTATCGCTCAAGCGCTAACACCGGCCATGGAAGGCCAACTTCTTTCAGAAACTTGGTGTTACTACTGTACAACCACCTACCTATACCTTGTATATCAAATAGGTAACCTCACGCCAGTCGTGATAGTTTTTTTGTCTCCCCAATCTCGGGATACTCATGGTATAGTCAGCATATTGGATCTCTCTCTACTCTCTCTCACTCCTCTCTAACCAACGACGTTTTTTTTGTCTTTTTGTCTTTTCTCTTGAACACAATTTGTTTCTCTCCAAACGTTTTGCATCATTGGTCTACTAGGCAGGTAAACTTCAAGAATTTTGGCTCTAATAATAACCTGTCCCTGGATTAAAAAGAAGACCAGCAGCCCTTCTCATCACCTGCAAGCTGAGCTTCTCTTCTTTGCCGCCCTCACTTCCATCACTCACATCCCTCCAATCTCTGCGTACCAAAAACACCCGACCGCACCCAAATTAGGTGTGAGTCGTGCGTGCAGTTGCAAATCAAGTTGTCTCATCATTCAAACCACATTCAAAAGAACCAACCTCAGAGCATGCCAGCTCAAGGTTAATTATGTTCCTGCAATCAACCACTTGCCGTTTGTGCAAATCAACCATCAATCAACTTATTGGTATTACTCCATGTTATTACCAACTTCATTTCACCTTGACAACCACTGCTCCACCGCATCAGCATAATGGAATTCACGCTGGTACAACAACAAAAACCCGGATACTTCTGGCCCTCCGCATCACCATCCCTCAACCACAACCAAGAAGCACAGTTCAATTTCTATGGCCCTAGTGATACTTGAGTGCAATCTCAAATGGGTCAAGTTACAGTGAAAATGTAACTTTATAACTTCAGTGAAATTACGTCTACTTGGTACTCTACGAAAACACTACGCTCTTCAAACTTAGCTTACAGACCAATGAAATTTTAGAGTCCTTTTTGTTCTTTTCATCACTGCATAACCTTGTATGTTGTTCTTTTCATCACTGCATAACCTTGTATGTTGTTCTTTTCATCACTGCATAACCTTGTATGTTGTTCTTTTCATCACTGCATAACCTTGTATGTTTGTTCTTTTCATCACTGCATAACCTTGTATGTTGTTCTTGTCGTCACTGCATAACCTTGTATGTTGTCTTTTCACCATTGCATAACCATGTATTTTTTCTTTGTTTTTTTGTAAATCAACACTGTTTTTTTTCTCTCTCTACTCACCTCACGACAAGATGAAGAGGATTTTTAGCGCCTAAAGCTTCATTACCACGTCGCCTTTTACTGGCGGAGGGGGAATGTGTTACGTAATACAGTCTCCCTATTGTTGAATAGGGAATGATTGCCCCAACTTCCCCTCACCGCGTGTGTCAAACACGCCGCCAGATGGTCAAAATCACGTGCACAATAGCAGACCGTCGGCAGCAAGCAGCGCGCCCCCCCCGTTCCCCGACCCGCGCTTGCTTCGCGGCGCCTCGCCAGTCTAGCTCCGGCCTCCGCGGTGGCAACAGGTTCTCTTGTATACGGACCGCAAACACTCGCAATGACTTGCATAATTACGCGAACAGACGGAATCTCGTGCCAGTTTCTTAATTAATCACTATCGAATTTACAATCATGTTTATTATTACGGTTCGGGCTAACTCAATGGAGTCCCGTTCCCGTGTAAAATCCCGAGTGCACTTCTCCGCCTCAACTGAACCGCCGCCTGTGAGCGCGGGTACCTCTGGCTCAACATGATGCCCCATACCACATCGAGACGATTCGTAAGCTTTCAACCTTCCCCCTTTTCTTGTGTTCAATTCTCGTAAATTTCATGTAGAATCCACGCTTTATCTGGTCGTCATAAATTAGTAGAGAGAGTTAGTAGGGAGATCTATGTTAACCTGTATTTCTCGAGACATTTAATATACCTTGTGCCCTTACTTATGTGTTATTATTGTGATGTCCTTTTCCAACCTCCTGACCGATGGACGAGCTGCTGATCAAAGAACTGCCCACCCCTGATTGTACACGAGTCGCCTGCTCTACCATTTTATCTGAGCTTAGCCAATTTAATAACCAGGTTCGATTCCCGGTTTACCCATATGTTAGCACATGTTAGCGTGTGTTAGCGTATGTTAGCAATGTACTAATGTTTTTTATATTTTTTAAATGCATTTTGTTATTACTAAAGCGAAACAAACTCTTAGCATCGCTCTGGTGAAAGATATTCCTGAAAATGATAAATGTGTACACCTGAATAGCCAAGTATGTACTTTCTACCTTTTTTCTCCGTTTTTTTTTCTTCTTCTTCACTTTTTCAGTCTCAGAATATTCCCTAATAAGTTAGCATTATTCCACTGAAAATTAATTGAACGGCTGAGTTTTACGAATCTAAAAATATCGAGAATAAAAAAAACATTTTTATTGAAAGGTAAATAATTCAAATTTAAAGTAGGAAAAAATTATTCATTTGTGATAATGTATAATTAAAATAAATATATATATTTTTAAATACATAAATTAACCTTTTTTATGTGTCTAGTATTATCATTTGAATGTTAAATAAATTGAGAATACATTCATACCAAATTAAAATGTATGTAATTATTATATTATTTCTCAGAATGAGTTTATTTTCTAGTTTTTTTCCCTTAAATTAACATTAAATTATTATTAATTTAAACATATTTTTTTTATGACATTAAATTCACTAGAAAAATGAAAATCAAAATAGTAGGAAAGTTCAAACAACGTTATAAATTCTGTCAGCTAGAAAAAATGTGCAGTTTTGATGAAAATTAGATTTTATTCGGAATTAATTAACTGTATGACAAAATCAATTGATTAACGCTCCGATCTCATCACCAACTCAAGAGAAGTGTGTAAAATGAAAATGGTAAATTTTAAGTTACTGGACGATGCGTGATGAGGGGATTCCACAAAACCCTCTGTCTGCTAAGATAATACAACTTTAATTATAACTTTCAAATTCCAAGACATAAATAACCTGATCTGTCCGGTGATAAGCGAGGGTGAAATGCAAAAATGTTAATTCATAAAAACCGGGAAATCCACCCTTCTTTTGTGTTAAATTTACTGAATATTTCTTATCCGGTATTAACAGTTGCTGAAATAGTAATGGTAAATGGGGATAAATCGTCTGAAAAGTTAATGTTTTATGCCTGATCATCGATTAAATGTTATTTTGAAATAATCGTAGTCTGCTCTAATCATTAATAAACTTAAAAAATAATAATAAACGCAAAAGAAGTTATGGAAAAAGACTAATACTCGATAAAACAATATGTGGCCTTCATTTTTAGAGCTTTACATGACTTAGAAGTTAAGAAGGTAAGGCCATTCGTGCACTGAGATACTCACAAGCGATTCAAGTTTTGTGCGCGTAGCATACGCGCCGCTCGTCTATGGGGAATTATTCTGCTAAGTCTGTTTCGAAATCTATGTACCTACACTGCTCATTGGACTCCCTTTTAAATTCGTTTTCTTATGTACAAATTAGTTTTATTTATTTTGTTAATGTTGTCTTTCCCGAAATGAGTTTTTTTAAACTCACCGCGAAAAATATACCATGATTGTTATTATTTTGTAATGTTTTATCACTAAATAAATAAAATTCCTAGCATGGCAAGATACTGAAGTTAAGGCAACATTGTAATGCGTTGTTGCCATTAATATTTCATTACAGTAATTTATTTTTGGAAGTGTGTATTCATCATTATCGACATCTGTTGACATATTAAAAAAAAGCTTTTAGTTCGAATTTGCGCCGTATAGGATTGAATGAGCGCTACGTTACGGCAAGATCATTAATTATTTTAATAACCTTGCATATCTTATTTAAATAGTGGTTAAAAACATGTTTAGGAGACTAGAAAAATAATTGCAATTTTTCATCTTTATTTTATTTAAATAAACATAAACAATTTTTTTAATAAAACTTTAAAAAAACACGAAAGTTAGGTATTATGAAAAAAATAAACTAAAATCCTATTGTATTTCATTTTTAACTTGAGTTTTTAGAGAAAACTCACAAGGCATTTTTTGAGGATATTCAACATTTAAAAAAAAATTGTAAAACATACGAAATACGGTCAGAAAAATGTCACATTGATTTTGATAAATGCTAAGCCTATTTAATACTCTATTATTTCAAATTAATAAATAATTACTCTCCACAGATACACATCCAGAGTCAACAAATGGGATGGAATGTCACACGCCAATGTACTACTAGTATACGAAAATATCTACGTCCAGGTTTCTCAAACATACTCGAAGTCACTCGTAGTTACTCTCATCTAGATCTTACATCCAGAGTCAACAGATATTATGGAATGTCATTAGCCACTATAGTACTAGTATACAAAAATATCTACATACAGGTTTCTCAAACATACTTGTAGTCACTTGTAAGTTATCTCACCTAGATCTCACATCCAGAGTCAACAGATAGGATAAAATGTCACACGCCACTGTAGTGCTAGTACACTGAAAAAAAAAGTACTGAAAAAAAAAGAAAATATCTACGCCCAGGTTTCTCATACATATTTGCAGACACTCGTAATTAATCTCTTAGATTAATAAGCTATTTTGAAGACTTATATAGGTACATTTATATTTAACTTCTCTTATAGTTTTATTCTCGTAACACTATGAGAATTAATGAATAAGCGATGTAGGTATCCAAATAATCTTATCGTCCTTTGATTTATGAAAAAAAAAATTAAATTAGGTTTTCTTAAAAAAATCAATAAAATAATGCGTGCTTTTGTTTACATTAAAACCAACGGAACCACGGAATAGTTATAGAGGCGCTTCTGCGTACATCTCGTTCAAACGTGTTGTGTGTTGGGAGCGTTGGAGGTAAAATCGGACTAATTGCAGGTAAAAAAGTTCAACCATATTTTTGTCTCATGTGTCATAAAAATATAATACATCAATAAATATATTCTGAATTCTCAATAAATCAGTTCCAATTTTGAGAAAGGCAATTAAAATAATTTTCCGTCGAAAACATTAAAATACTTATTATTATTAGGTACTTTATCACATGTCTGAATTCTCCAAATAAACATTTTCACTTTTGAAAATGACAAATTCAAAACAAATCGAAGAGTTCATTGTACCGGAGTTACAGATGGAGTCACAACGTATGTTAGAGCGTAGCTTAGTCCTGCTTTAACTTGACCGCTTTGCATTTTTTGTAAATTTGTTTGTAGGTTCCGGATGCGGTTCAAAATGATGGCAGTTTTAATTGTTCCTAAAGATTCGTTTTTCAAATATGAAATCATTTTTATTTGGACTTTATTACGAGTTTTTTTTTTAAATATTATGGCATGAAGAAAGTTTGAACAAAGAATGATCTTTGATGTTTATAATAAAAATGATTTCATTATTCCTTATTTGAAATTTTAAAAATGTTGCATAAATTTTTTAAAAGTTTTGCATATTATAAAAAATGGGTTGTTTCACAGAATTCTAAGAATTCATCGGTTTCAAACGTTCATTTTTGGATTCTGTGAAAGTCCTATTCAAGTTCTGTTATTATATCATTATAAAGTTGCTTGACAGAACTGAGATAAAATTAACTTTGAAATTTGAAGAATTGTTGAAATTTGAAAAAACGCATCCTAAGTAGGTAGGTATTTAAGTACCTTCTTAGAAATCTTTTGATTTCAGAGAAAATTTTGGTTTTGACTGATTAAATAAGAGAAAACTAGAAACGTACTTTTTGGACGGGACGTCTAATGTTTACAGAGCTTCTAGTAATATAATATATTGACACTAAAACATTCGCTTATCTGTCTGATATAGGCTGCAGGCACCTAATGTTGATGGAAATGTCTAATTATAACTGACGCCCCCTTTAATTCGAGCTAAGTGTACGTTGAACGAACTGTATTAATAATTAACCCTTTGTCAGGCGCATTAGTAGGTAACTCCTCCAAACAATACTTTTTACACTAATGTTCGTAGAGAAAGTAAATTGCTGAGGACCGGAGTGACGGCATACTACTGTCGGCTACCGAAGGTTTTTAATCTTGGAAACTCCGTGTGAAATGGCCGGAAGTAATTTAGTCTGACAGGCGAGACCAGGCCAAATTAGCTTAGCGCAAAAAACTCCGCTAAGACAGAGGCAATAGAGGGAGACATTGTTTATTGTGAGAAGAACTAACCTTCTTTAAGGCAGTAAGTCGTCAAAGTCTAGAACTTTCGTCCGCTCAATTGCAGCGCTTTGTTTAAACAAAAGACAAATTGCCCTCTAAATTACTAATTAAAATATTTTTTTATGTAATACGGGTTAATAAAAATGATAGGTACTCTGTGGACCCTGAGACATCAATATAGTACTTTCTTAAGGCGATCCATTTTAACTCAGTCTGATATATTTTAATATTTTTACCTATTAAGATTAGAAACTAATTGGAAAATATTTTAACCTATTGAGAATTCAAACTAATTAGAAAATAGTTTTTCCTATTAAGATTAGAAACTAATTTGAAAATATTTTTACCTATTAAGATTGGAAACCAATTAGATAATATTTTTAATTATTAAGATTAGAAACTTTTCGGAATGTTTCCGAAGTATTTTAAGAGTTATGGTAAAAAAATACTATTTTAAAAATGTTGAGATGATTGTATCTCACACCAACATTTACGTTTTTAAATAATAACATTTTAATACCAAAAGTGAAAATGTTAACAAAAAACTTGTCGAAATTTTTTGTCTTGAAAAGTCTATAATTTTGAAAGAAATTTTTCTATTTGGAAAACACATTCGTTTTGTGCAGGGAATTAGTAAGAAAACCGTAACTTCTCTTTTAAAAAATATATAAACGACCTTTGCCTCTTTTATAATAATTCAGGTGGATCACTATTGCTAGTGTCTTTCTCGGGCATATCTAACTTTTTCTTCCAATTACTACTGTATATTTATTTATTGGACAATTTGTATAGCCCCGCTTTGGTGAGATATCACCTTAGGGGCGCTTTACAGTTGATGCAGGTATTACAAAAAAATAAAATATTACAAAAATAAAGTGAAGTTAAGTTAATTAAAATGAAGTACAGAAACAGGTGACACGAAGATAGAAGATGAACACTCTGCAGCAAGAATCCTAGATGGTGAAGAAACTGGACCAGCTGCTGCAGCGAAAGAGTCCACCGCGTTCACCAACAGTGCCAGCACGAGGTTCGTCATCCGTCCAGGTATATGTCTGCTGCTAATAAAGAATACAGAATATCCTCTCACAGATACCAGACCTTGACAGCACCGCTGTCGAGGTGTGTTTCTGCTGCTAATAAAGCGCTGATACCTCACATAGACCTTTGGCGAGTCCATTCTGGTGATTATTGAAGCAGTGCATTCTGCGCGCAATAAAAGGCGACGGTCTGGATAATAAATTACCCTGGGCTTTGCTTGCTAACACTTGCTAGGCCTTTCAGAGTTTCCGAGAATTCCGTTGAAAACATCTAGGGTGAATTTACCGATCAACGTTCGTTTGGAATGTCGAATATCTTGAGCAAAATATTCGAATATTCACTTTTAACACACTGCACTCAAATCACATATTATAAAGTTCTAATAAATGGTTGATAAGTTTATTTAAAATATTGATTGATTGATTGTCAAATAATTTCAAAGGGATGTTGCTTTATTTCCCTTGAAAATACTAAAAAATAAAAACACTAAGCAATTGACGCTTAGAAAGCGTTAAGACGCGTCCGGCTGCCACGAAGGGCCACGCAACACTAATGTTAATGTTAAAAATTACATTACATCGACTTTAATTCGACACAGTATCTTACAACGGTGAAGAGACATAGCGCTAAGTATTCCTCGGGCGTCCCCGACTTCTTCTACCATTTAAACATCTCTAAACACTCCTGGCACTAGTAACAACAAACTTGAAAATCTTCAGCGGTATTATTCGACTTTTTTTGGAGTTTTGAGAGCACAAACATTCGCAGGCTGAATTTTCAAATATTATGATTAGAAACTGGTTAGAATTTAACTCAACCATTTCGAATGCATTTTATAATATAAAAAGTTGTCTTGACTACAAAGTAGAGTAGTTAAAATATATAGTTGCATATATTTTTGAATGAGAAATCTGAAAAAAAAATTCTTTTTTTTTATCCAAAACTATCCTTTATTTCAAGTTGGAACCAACCATACAAATTCACATAATTTCATTGAAATGGACAGTTTCGGAGATTAGCGTGTACGAACACAGTGACAAGTGATTTTTAAATATTAAAAAGATAAAATACGAGTATTAATTTTACTGTAACCGGTCTCGTTTATAACCGCTCTTATAACATGTCAACTCAATGCGCCTGTCGCATAGTAATTTGACGAATTCCTTACATTCATACAAAGTAAAGTGGATGTTTTCGACAAAGTGTGCATTGTATAAATATGTTCCACTAGTTTCCACGAGGATAAAGTTGAAAGTGCTAAATGCCTGGTATTAGAATCAGTCCCAGGCCGTCGCATCGCAAGAAAGGGTTACGGAAGATAGGATAAAGACCACGAAGGAAACAGATCCAGACCAACTTCCTACGTTTGTGGACCGTGATCTTAACAAGTTACTTCCATCTACTTTTGACCATATCGACGTCACAAGACTGCTCAAAGAAAGTCGAAATGGCCGGAAAGGCAACAATATTCAATACGCTTTAAAGCACGAGCTCAGTCAAATAAAATAAACTGTCAGTCAAATCACACAAGAAAACTCTGATATTTTAGATTTAGATTACTTTTAACATTTTTGAAGTATATGGAAAACAGCATAATATGATGTATAACCCGAAGAAGACGGAATTGATTGCGTTCCACCACGGAAAAAATCCAGATACAAGTAAGATGCTCCCCGTATACCTTAACGAGGCAAGAATAAATGCATGTTCGAACGTAAAATACTTGGGGCACATTATTAATCAAGACCTATCGGACGATGGCGATATCGAACGATAAAGGAGAAGCCTAAGCATAGTGTCTAATATGATTGCCCGCAGATTCTGCAAATGCAGCAATACCGTTAAAAAAATACTGTTCAACCATAGACATATGAATATTAGTAGACCTGCCCTAAGTGATTAAAAGCGTATTATCCCCACTCCCCATACCGGTTCCATTGAGCCGGCTGGGCTCGCATATTGGCCTCAAGTGAAATATGAAAACGTGACGTCATCATTCTTGTGCGAACTATGGTCGAGGCATCATCGGTTCATTTTACGAAATAACACGGCAAAATGTTGACTTTTGATATGAAAACTTGTAAAAATAGATGTGAAAAAGAGAATAAACCCAATTGTCTCAACGCATTCTGTACTGGCCTGTATACGTGTGAGACATGGTGTCACTACCGAACTTGTTCGATGGAACGACTCCGAATTCAATATAATGACGCCTGTAGAATCATATTTGGATACCTAAGATACAGCATCGCATCGACAATGTTCACAGAATTAGAACTAAATGGATTTGCCGGCCTGATGAGACACCGGTTCTCTGGAGCCAGGATGCGGCTAATGGCCTCCGCCAACACGTTGGTGACTGCAACCTACCAGCACCAAACGCCACTACTGATTGAGCGCTGGGCCCAAGCTCACTCAAGACCACGCCCTGCATAGTTGTCAATTACTTTGTTGATAATTTATTCTTCGTCATATATGTTTTCAATTTCACATACCAACTATACTAAAAATATGTATATATATATATGGGACGTGTGGGATTGCACTAACCTCCCCACATCCTGGAATAAAAATTAATATTATTTATTTTTTTATAAAAGAAAGACAAACATTCCCGGGTTACGAATAACCTGACAATATTTGAAAATCTCCTACTACCACCACAGTAAGCTGAAAATGTTGCTTGTGTTGTGATGGAGGACTTAGCCAGCTGAGGAATTGAACACACTACGCCTGTGTGGGACCCAAGCGCGATGTCAACTCGGCCACCGACCGGTCATATTATTATTATATTATTTTTATTATTAATCAACCACCGAAAAATGTGAGTACTTTCATAAATTCATTCAACATTTTAAACGAAAACAATTCAACTCACGAAAATACAACACATATGCAACGCTTACCGCCACGCACGGAGGTTCATAAAAATAGTTGGGCCCTTCCACCGTTTCTACCAATTCAGCTCGCGATCTGGCCCGAAGCAAAATGAACCCACCTATCGAAACTGCGCTAATCTGGCCACCGACAAATGTAAACAATAATTAGAATCATAATTACGATAGCGGCAACCGAAATACGCCGGACTATACATTTGTTATTAATAAACATAACAAGAAACGGCTGTTAGACAGTCGTGCCACAGGAACTAACGAAGGAAATTAAAAAGTAGCAAACCTGTCAATAGGGCTTTATATCCCGTTTTGCACAATATTGAAATCCTAAATCCTTTAAAGAAAGCTCATTTAGGATATTTAAGATTATGATCCAGCAAAGAGACATTAAAACTGCAATGAACCCTGATTTCTGGCCCCAAGGCACAGCATTCAGAAGATTCAAAGAAGTTGTAGAGCGAACTAATAAACTCCCTCTCAACATTAAACAAAGGAAAACGAAAAATAACTACATTGAGGACATCAAATCTTGGCATAAGGAAATATCGGAAGAAGAACTAGCTAATATATTAAAAACATCATCTTAGTCGCTGAAAACGTATACTAACATGTATAGCCCCCCTCCGCACAGGATCTCCTAGTGAGGAAGATTTCAATGATCGTTTTAATTTTTTTTTTTCATGTGCCGTACAAAAATATACCTAATTATTTAAAAAGTAACTAAATAAAAAATAAATAAAATAAAAAAAACTACGAAAGAATGAAAACCAAATGAATAATCACTTCGATCAATTGCCGATCTGTAAAAAGAGAAAAAAATTTTTGATTGTGTACTACAAACGACATTATTCTCTTATAAGAGAAATGGCTTAAACCAACTGATCTAGATTTTTCATCGAAATTTACCTTTTATTTACGAGCTATGGTGATTTAGCGGTAGACATCTCTAATGGTACACTAAGAGGACGGCCATATGGGGGACTAGTTATATTATGGAGGAAATCATTCAAGACAGTAACGATCGACTGTTATACTTCCAGAATAATAGCGATTGATTTCACACTAGACACTAGAACATTACTTGACATGTGTGTACACATGTGCCAGTGGACATCACTTATAATTGACCGGAATATTTATCTATCTAAATTGCACATGATAATCTAGGAAAGAGACAACCCTAACTTTATAATTCTGGGAAACTTTAATACCGAGATGAATTCGCCGGTTGGGCGTGAGCTTAAATAATTCTGCTCATAGTATAAACTATAAATTACGTATATTGATATACTTCCACCCGACTCGTACACATATGTAAGCGATGCACATAATACAAGTAAGTGGCTCGTTCATTGTCTCGTATCTCAGGTAGTACATATACAATTGAAGATATATATTGACTACAAATCCGACTGGTCTGTACAATAGCTGTTGATCCGTGCCGATGGTGGTCCGGAAGTGAAGCACAAGTACAATCCTACTCGATATATCCCCAATTAGCAATAGGTCAACATGAGATAATTTGTGGAACCAACATAGTAACTGATGACAGCACCATAATAAACGCAACCCACATCAATGATCTATATAAAAAATATATATTGTACAAGCATTACGTACCACAGCAATATCTGCGCTTAATATAGGAATAAGGCCTACATATGGAAGACTACAGCTGGTTGGAATGAACAGGTTACCTTACATTGTGAAACGTCAAGAAATGCAGAATGAATGACCTACTGATGGTCATGGAAGCTCAAAAACAAAGTAAATCGCTTTTAAGAAAGTGTACAAGAAGTTTAAGAACTTTTCGTCTTTCTGGAAGATAACCAATGCTGTATTGAAAGCAAAACATACCGCACCAAGCCATATTAATGGAAAATTGGAAAATAAGGATGTAACTGAAGTTTTCGGGAATAATTTTCACTTCGCACCAGTTTAACCACAAATAATGGATAAACGGATTGCTGCACGGAGGCATCAAACAGAGCAACTGCCGTCTAAAAGCTGAAATATTCCAGCGAGCAATGCGCAACGTGGCAGGAGATAAATCTGCAAGTCACGATGGACTTAAGAACTTAATAGAACACGTTAAGCATGCGTAGGGTAGATAACAACACTGCTCGCTTCTCTGTTTACTGCCATGATCTGGCTCGGACACATTCCAAGGGAAATAATACCGTTATAATAAAACCATAACAATAACGATTTCAAAAAGCCGCCAACTAACCTGACATCATACGTTAATAATTACAGGCCGATATCTCTTGCCACAATAATTGCAAGAATTTTAGAAAAGGTTATTTTAAATTTAACGGAAGACAAACCCAGTACAGAGGGCTCCCAAATGGGCTTCAAACTTGGATGCTCTACTTATACAGCCATGTACAGAATAAAACATACAATCGAATACTTCAAAGCCAGAAAACCACGATATACGTTTGTTTCCTGGATTTAAGCAAAGCTTTTAACAGGATTAATCATAATAAGTTCTGACAAAATCTGACCAACGGTCTGACAAAACTGAGTACCACCGCAAATTGTCAATATATAGAGTACATGATACGACCAGCAGGAAAAAAATTGTCAGATGGAATGATAGCCCGTCAGGCTCAATGTTCCCACTACTGTTCAACGTGTATATAGACGATATTCAAAGCAAATACTGGTCCGGATATCATTCCGCCCGTTTGTCTCGGCGGAGTAAATCTCAAAATCTGCAGCAAAATAAAATATTTGGGCACGTCGTCACTGATGACCTAAATGACAAACAACGTCAAAGAAGAGAGTTGAGCGTGCGAGCCAACATGCTCGCCAGGAGATTCTACAGGTGCAGTCCTCCAATGAAGAAGCAACTATTCCAGACATACCTACTGCATGAGCTTTTACATTAGCGAATTATGGAAAAGGAACACACAAGGCATCATGAACACACTCTGAGTATAGTATAACAGTATAAAAGGCGCTGTTAGGCCTCCCTTGGCAATGCAGATCCTCACAGATGTTCGTAGAAAGGTGGGTGCATGTGTTCGCTGACTTGATACGCCACAGAGTGGTCTTTGAACAATTCTTCAAAATTTAATGTTAATTTTATGTTCTGTGAAAGATTTTTTCAATTTCTGTTATTATTTCAGTTTTTTCAAGCACCTATCCTATAATTATATAGTAACAGAACTAGAATAGGACTTTTGCAGTACCCGAAAACAAACGTTAAAAATTGACGAATTTTTCAAATTCTGCGAAAAAACCGATCCTTAATCATCTTTTTTATGTGTATAATTATTTCTGATAATTTCAGTTAATAATTTTATTTTTATTTTATCCAATTGTAAACCACTGTAATGTGAGAGTTTTTTGCAATCATTGTTAATAACCCTTATGCAAACATTTCAATGCACGCAATGTAAAAGAAACACTTGTCGTATAAAAAGAGTAAATAAAGTAAAAAAAAATAACAAATTGACCATAACCTATTAATATAGGATTAAATAAATATTACAAACGACTTATTTACCCCCTTTTTACTGAAAATAATTTGGGTTTGTTTTGAATATTGAAATAGACATATTATCCGCGTCTTCTGATTGTGAATTACCTTCCATCCCTGAATTACCCTCCCTCCCATCTCGAATAAACATTAATACTGATTATGGAACGTCGTGAAGTTAGCTCATTTAATGATAGAATTTCCGGCACTCAGAGACGCTGCAGGAAAGGTATTGGAATCGAAATAAGACGGTTGTTGTAGTAAA
Source organism: Hesperophylax magnus (assembly GCA_026573805.1). Taxonomy (NCBI): domain Eukaryota; kingdom Metazoa; phylum Arthropoda; class Insecta; order Trichoptera; family Limnephilidae; genus Hesperophylax; species Hesperophylax magnus. Next base: position 3,924,209 of record JAIUSX010000022.1, read on the forward strand.
CAGAAGCTATGGAGTCTGAGGAAGCTTTATTGGTGTGGGTGTGAGGGTGTACCGGAGTGATCAATGTACTCACTGGTGAATACAGAATTATTGAATGTGTATGGGTGCATTGTGTGAAGTTATCGGTGTAACGTTGATCTGTGTATACTCAAGCTGTTTCAGTACATTCACTGCCTTTGTACCAAATCAATCAGATTAGGTTCTAAATTATAGCTTGTTGACATATGTTTCAATTTGTAGTAAAGTCATTTCATAGTTCAGGGAACGAACCTCTAATCAATTCTATGAGCAGATGAACGAATTTAATTTGCATAAATTTTAACTTCATACTTTAGATCAAAGGGACATAAAAAATGTATATCCATATACACTTGGGTGTGTGATTAAGATGTTATTTCTATAAGCCGTTATTTAAACGTGATTTTTTCATTGCCGTATGGCTTGCATGGTCATTTCATGTTGTTTATGAAATTCTGAATTTAAAACAGATGCGTTTACCTGGACATTTCTGACTAAAACATAGAGCTAATAGCTTAAGAGTTATCGCTACGCCAAACAAACCGATTTTCTGTTTTATAGCTGCAGTAACAGATATTAAAACAGAATGGTAAATGTAAAGGATTTTTCAGTATCACTCTAGTGAAAAACCCTAATTAAGAATCGAAATATTGCACGTGGCTTGAATTTACTTTTGCCGTGTTTGATGACCAGATATAAATGGCAAGGTACCTAATTTCCTTTTCCCCGATTTCTTTCCTTCCACACAATTCTTCAACTTCACAGCAAACCCCAACTGGAGATTATGTAGCTCCGCATAGTCGGTATCAATTGGAACTCTTGTGTAGTACTCACATAAAAAGATTCCATAATTTAACAAAAAATATAGATAGATAATGAAATACAATAATTATGGCTAGAAATACGGAGACAAACCACCCTAAAAATGATGATAAAATCAAAAAATTAACTGTTATCATGTTAAATATATAGTAATATGCTCATATAGTAATACTTATTTAGTAATATATTTATTATAGTAATATGCTTATATAGTAATACTTAATTAGTAATATGCTTATAAAGTAATACTTATTTAGTAATATGCTTTTATAGTAATACTTATTTAGTAATAATGGGCACATTATTACTATATAAGTCAAATATATAGTAATTATGTGCCCCGACAAGGCAAGGGTCGTGGGTTTGAGTCCTAGATGTGACCGTATCCTTTTCTGATTTTTCTGTTTCAGATTTTTGTTTATAAATCGCTAATATTGTCTTCAATAATCAAATATTACAATTTGAGGTTTTACTTAATAAAGTTATTCCAAAAAATAATATGTTTTACTTGACAGTTTGAACTTAACTTGAGAAGGCGAAACAGCTGGCACGTGTAGTAATATTTACGAAGCACGAATTGTTGATAAATAAACTGTCTTTAAAAATTGAATCAATATTTTTGAATTTACAAAAGTAAAACTTACTTGAGTGATCGCCAACGTCGGGGGGACCTGATACGGCACATAAAGAAGAAGAAAAAAACTTACTAATTTTCCTTTAAGGATTTAAGAAGAGTAGAATTGATTCTATTACTTACGTATCATACAAGTGACGTTTTGTTGCGCACAAATATCTTTGGTAAATTCGTAGTATAACTATTTAAACGTATTCGGTTATCTGTAAAATTTCTTAAATAATCATCATAATTTTTACGTTACACCTATAGCTTAAAAATAAATTGAAACCGTGGGTATTTATCGCCTAGGCGAATTGAGGTCAGCCCGAATCCAATCACCAAATCTGACTGGAGCAACCCTGCGATGAATAGCGAATTGTCCGATGAATTTGAAGTTTGCGAATTAGAGGGAGCTGGTATTCAAATGCGCTTACATTAATTCAAGCGTTTCAATTAATGCACAGATGGGACCTGACTGAGGCCCAGTCGTGATTATCCCTTTAAATCCCCTGTAATTTGTGCTCATAAAGGAATTGCGGCGTATTGTTATCATAACTGATATTATGTTAAATAAATATGTCTTATCTATAGGCAGAAACAATGAGAAAAAAAATGTGTGCCGATAATGAAAACCTTTTTATATTGATTCCAAACAATTTTCAGATGTATTTGTAAATAATAAACCTACTAATTTAAGGTTTAATTATACAATCTGTAAACTCAGTTACAAGATTTTTTGTGTTATAGTAGTAGGTACTTGAAATGGCATTTTCATGTGTTTATATTTCGTGTTTGGTATTAGCAAAGTGAAGTGAATCATACAAATGTCAGTTACAGTTACATTTATCAGAGGGGCTACGATTAATTGGTCAGCTGTCACTTGGTATATCGGCTTTAAAATTGTGTCGCCGAACGTCACGAACGGCCGGTGGAGTTTAAATTGAAACAATTAACTCAATTGTAGATAAGTCCTCGGACGTTACCAATTCAAAGTGACCTCCAGCAACATTAGTTGCTGGCGTTAATTAAATGCTAGAAGTGTTAAGATAATAACTTGTGATTCATCTGCATGAGTGATAGAGCTTTGGAACTTTTTATGACTCTCGATAAACTGTTGGTGAACTGTTCGTGACAAACTGCCGATAAACTCCTGATAAACTCCTAGTCAACTCCTGATAAATTCCTGGTACACAATATAACTCTTGATAAACTGTTGATGAATTGTTCATGACAAACTGCTGATAAACTCCTGGAAAACAATATGACTCTTGATAAACTCATGATAAACGGTTTTGGAAGGAGGTCAAACGTCACGTGGTTTCCAGAAAACAGAAACGAAATGAAAGTGATGAAATGAAAGATGGAAAAATGTTGACGCGTGAGGAAAAAATTAAGGAGAGATGGATGAAATATTTTGAAGAAATCTTGGACAGCCACCCGAGTAATTCCAGCGGCGAATGAAATATAAGTGATGATGGGGTGAATGTTACTAAAATCAGCATGGATGAAATAAAAAGTATGAAGAATGGTAAGGCTGGTTGTTTCGACAATATTGTTGCGTAATACTTTAAATGAACTGTATAATTCTAACACGGTTGTGCAAAATAAAGAAGTGTTGAGGATGGTTATACAAAGATAAAGGGTCACGTATCAAATGTGGGAATCAAAGGGCTATCAGCCTACTAAGTTCAGTTGGAAAGCTGTATGGTAGAACATTGATTGAAAGAGGATTAAGAACGAAGAATATTATATTTTTGGCTCTACAACCCCTGGTGGGTCTTGGCCTCCTCAAGAGTCTTCCTCCACTCATCTCGGTCCCGCGCCAGCTCTCTCCAGTTTCGAAGCTTCAAGGCAGACAAATCTTTGAGGACGTTGTGGCTCCATCTTAACCTTGGCCTTCCCAGGCTCCTTCTCCCTATCGGTCTTGAGCTCAGCAGGGACTTTGGTTCTTGATGCTCGGTCATTCTCTCCACATGACCTAGCCACCGAAGTCTTCCCAGTTTTATTAACTTTGTGACGTTTAGCTCCTTAAACAGAGTATAGAGCTCATTTTTATAACGTCTGCGCCAAAATCCATTTTCTAGAACCGGTCCGAAGATGCGCCTCAAAATTTTCCTTTCAAAAACATCCAGTGCTCGCTCATTCTTCTTAGTTAGAACCCACGTCTCGGCTGCGTACGTAAGCACTGGTCTAATTAGTGTTTTGTACACTAATACCTTGGTGGTTCTGGAAAGCAGTCTGAATTTTATTTGTTTTTGTAGGCGCAAATAGCAGCGGTTTGCATTCACGATGCGCTTCTGGATCTCCTCTGTAGTGTTGTTATTGTTTGTTATCAAGGATATGTGAATCAGGTACCGTTTCAAAATTTTGGCTTCCACATACGAGAGATGGGGTTTGTTGGGTACAACCTACGGCCATGTATTTGGTCTTCTGCTGGTTTTCTACAAGACCCATATTTTTGGCAGAACTTTCAAGATTTATGAAGGCGTCTCGTAAATCATCGGGATTTTTCGCAATTATGTCGATATCATCAGCGTAAGCCAATAGTTGCATAGAGTTGTCAAATATCGTTCCTCTTTTCTCAATGCCTGAGTCACGAATAACTTTTTCTAAGGCTATGTTAAATAAGAGGCAGGCCAATCCATCTCCTTGGATTAAGAACGAAGACAAAGGATAAAATGTGCAAGGTACTTTCGTGAGTGGAAGGAAGTGCATGGATCAGATTATTACATTGTTAAAAAGTTTATAGCAAAAAACCAAAAACTTTTCTCTGCATTTGTAGATCTACAAAAAGCTGAGACTGAGTCAATAGGAAAAATCTATGGAAGGTGTTGTCCAAGTACGAAATGAATACGAATCTCATACAGGCAATTGCTTCTTTACATGATGGAAGCGATGCATATGTTAAGGTGAAAACTGAAAGAGGTGGGATTGGACGCAAAATTGAGTAATCTGAAAGTATGTTGCATATTGTAAGCCATTTCTATCAGTATGTAAGATCTACAGTATTTTGAGCGTATGACAAATGAAGTGCATAATGAAGAATGAGTTAGTGATGAATGTGAGTCTAAAGTCATAGTGTTCAAAAGAGAGTACGAAAGCAGCGTGCAGTATAATTACAGTTGTGAATGACGATTACTTTGAGTAGGTGCATGAGTTTGTGTATTTTGACAGTATGTTTACGATATATGAAATGGCTAATAAAGATATTAAAAGAAATTTAAATGCAAGAAACTTTATTAATGAAAAACTGAAAGCGGCTGGCGCTAAACAAACAATATAAAAAGAAGCGAAGGTAGTAGTCCACAATGGAGTCCTGGCAGAGGAAGGATTAAAATGTGTTTTGTGTAGTAAAACCATGTGTGATGGTTCGAGAAATATGAAAATTCCCAAACAATTCAAAGCTGATGCGTCTAAGTGTAATGAGTAAGATTAAGAAAAGGACTCTTAGATGGTTTAAGCATTTAGATTCAATGAACGAATAAAAGAGAATATATGATGCGAATGTGAGTGGTAGAAGAAGTCGGCGACGCCCAAGAAGACATGGCATGCTCATGTGAACCAGATACTTGAGCCGGGCTATGTCAAGAGTCTCAATAATAGAAGAGTACGTATGAGACGATGTTTGAATGGGAATAGGGTAAGGGGTGTGCGCCAAGACAGAGTTTTTTGGTGGTCCATCCTCTGCCTACCCTTGAGGGAAACGACATAGTTGTGAGTTACTTATGACTCTTTATTTTCTTTCTATTTCGTTTTCATACAATAATAAATTAGAAATCACATGCCACAATAAAGCATCAGTTTTAAAGTTTCTCCACAATAAACATTATGCAAGAGAGTTAATTTAGTTATATATTTTTTTAAACGTTTTTTAAATTTTACGTTACGTGTTATTCACATTATTTCGTTATATTTATGACGGCATTTACAATGTTAATTTATATTTTCGCTTTACGGGAATCGAACCCGCAATCTCCATACTCGTAGATACATATATTACTTTAAATATTATAATAATATCTGATATGTTTTTTTTTAATGAAAATATAGTGGCAAAATTGGATAAATGAATTACAAGTTTCAATATTTCATCTGTTTGCCGAAATGTAATTTTTGTAATTATCGGGTTAGTAATTTTAAAAGAATGTTGCAAATTTAGCCGTGAAATGTCTCCTCCTTTTTTTTAAAACAATTATAATAATAAAAATTCTAGCAGGATCTTTATTTGAAAAGATCAACCAAAATGTATTATTATTGATATATTACTCAAAGAAACATAACAAAATTTCTTACCAACAATCTTCAAAGGGAATGGTTTTCCCAGAACCGAACAACTAAACTAATAATATTATTATTTTAAAACCTAGAAAACACTTTTAAACTACCAGTTTTAAGTCACTTTCTTTTCATATTTTTAGCTTATTATTTTTTTTTAATGTCATGAACCTTTACAACGGCATGTGGCATAAAATATGGTCAATTTTAGATCCAAAATTCTTACAATAATAAACTTTAATGATCAATTATCTCAAAACAAAATATATTTTTTTAACGCATCAAGTTTTTCACAGGTGAACGAGTTATTCTGGGGGTATTTTTCTACATTTTATTTTAATGTATTTCATTAGTGAATATTTATTTCAAACTCCTGGTCAAACCACGCAGCTTCTCGACAATTTTCTTAAAAATAACTTAAAGGTATGTCCAGTAAATATGATTACCATATTGTTTTGCCCCTTGCAGTTTATAATTTTAATCAATTCATTTCTGACACATCCATTTAAAAATGTTCTCATACTTGTCATCTTTTATAATATGTAGAATGTTCTGTTCAACTTTAAAAAGTATTTCAGAGGCAATAACGTACATTATTGAGATCTACATTCGTATGTTATACAAATTCTTTAAAAATATTTGATATTGTTTGCAGAAATAGTCAAGAGTGATCAAATGTCATTATTCAAAATCCATTATTTAATCCATATTTTTGTAGGCTCTTATAAAATTCATTCTTATTTATGGATATCCAAATGTCTAAAACGGACTATCGATTAAATCCTAGAACAATATGATTCCGAAAGTCAGTAGACGAAAGCTACTACTTTTAGCGCGACCTCCAAGGTATCGGATAAGCTGTCAATATGCACAACAAAATGACTTGCTTATTAATGAATGGGAGTGAACTAACTTAGATCTTAGAACTGAAAAAACTTCTACATGTACGACACCTGGACTTAATCAATTCATCTAATTGATTCCAACATCGAAGAAACAAAAGTTGTTGGTTACGACTAATGACATTATATTAATTAACTCACTTCTTAGCGTCAAAAACTGCATGGAGTCCGCATCGTATGTATATTAATTTTTTTATTTCATATCAATATAATCAATTTACTAGTATTTTTAACTTTTACATGGCCGTCTGACGTATGGGAATGTCAATTCTTAAACAGACGCGCCAGTGTTGCCCGTGTATGACAATTTGCAGTATCAATATCAAGCTAGGGAAATCGGTGTAAAATTACCGGTAATTACGTCTATAAATCTGATATTGAAAAGATATCGATTTTACTGTGCTAGACCCCTTGAATAAATCATTTTTTCTTCTATATTTATATTTATAATGGATGATTTCTGAATTACTTATTTAACAACGCCTTTTATCATCATCTCATGTTCTGTTATTAAAACGTAATTTGATTTAGCAAAAGCAATACAATTCTTTAAAATCATAAATTCAATATTTGAGTGGGAAATATAGTACTTATGCACTGGTGAATTATATATTATGAACCTACATCACATTATAATTTTTAATGGTGTCTGCAGTTTAGAAATTGATTTTATTCTCTCTCTTTCGTTTGTCCTACAATATATGCACATTTTTTACCTACCATGAATTATGTCTATTTTTTTTTCTTTTATATCTCAAACATTAAAAATATTTTTGTTTTCTGTACACACTACATCATGTAAACTGTAAAAATATTATGAAACCAATCGGAGCGTTGATAATTTATAAATAAATATTTTCATCATTGGGGCAGATATTATAATGGAAAGGAAAACTAGTTTTTAAATAATATTTTTAAAAAATTTCAAAAAAGTGTTATTTTTTACAAGGAACAAAATTCGTTTTTTTTAAATGATTATTATTTTGAATGGACAGCAGCATTTTATTGAACCTTTTCAGTAATAATATTATAAATTGAACAAAGTATAAAATACTCCCAGGCGCTTCATTGGAGCAAGTGATCGAGTTCATTGCACAACCAACGTCGTATGAGGTGCCAACGAACACACTTTGATCTGTGAACTGGAAATTGATGCATGGACCAGAAGAATTCGTTTGGGCATCAGTGAACTCGGAAGTAAAAGGTCAGCAAATTTACAAAACTCTACGTGAATTTTCACCTAATTACACATACAAATTTTTATATTGAAAAGATTTCTTTTTCGAATCAAAATTTTGCTTTTCTTTTGATGACCGTGATATATTATTTCCGAGCGGAGTTTAGCTTTGACAAATTTTTATTACGCTTAAATAGGTAATATTTTTGAGTTCAATTTAATTGGAACTTATTTGGGTTTTCATAATATTTTCAAGTTTTTTCGTTTTAAAAAAAAACATCAGAAATTCCACGCTAGAGTCCCACTAAAATGTACGATTAGTTCTTCTGGCATCACAAAATTTGAACAGATCTGTTTATCGGAAATTTCGAAATCGGTTCAATAATTTTTTTAAGAACTCAATACATAACATCCACCACAATTATGTGATATATCAATAAAATGAAAGAGAATTTAAAATGTTTGTTGCATACCTTCTGATACATAAAATTTAAATAGTTGAATAATAACAGAAAAAATGTTAACTTTACAGTTTTAAGTTTTTCTAATCAATAAAAATTGTTTATTAAGTTTTTTTTTTCCTAATGTTTTTTTGTAAATTGTGTTATTTAGTGCCTAAACAATTGGATAACAAAAATACAAATAATATCGGTCGTAAAAGGCCCTACAAGTTAAAATATAAATAGTAGGCGGAAATCGTTGGTTTCAAATTTACAGTATAACATAAAGGGGCACACGTGCCATAAAAAAATCCATCCCTATTTATCTAACTGCCACCCCTCAGAAATAATATACGTCACTCTTACAATCAAGTCCCATAAATTACCCAAGGGGATGATTATTTTAATTAAATGAAATAAATTTATTTCATGTTCGTTTTAATATTTGTAACTTGTGATTTTTTAATCCATTTTATGAGTTTTAAGTTTAAGGTCGTCAATAATAATAATTTTTGTCTGCTTTGATTGGTTGATAATGATATTTAAAGACAAAGAGATGATGAAATACACGAAACCCTATTGTTATAATTTTGTAAAAGTTTATATTTCCGTCCCAGCTGTGTTTTGTTTTCTTTAGACGTCCTGTATTTTCTTTAGAGCTGAAAAAGCATTCATCGTTCACATTGACTTTTCAACATATGTAAAACAAGGAGATAACATAACAATGAACCAGCTTCCCATGGAAATCCCTTGAAATCTCTCGCGCTTAGGGATAAAACATTAAACTTACATTGTCAGTCAATCCGATTTGGTGAGAGAAAAGTTTAAATCCGATCCTCAACTTTGCTTGCACCCAATGGAGACGGAGAGAAAAAAAGTGTCACCCCTTATACACGCGTAATACGATTTATGTTTATAAAGACGCGGCGCGATTTCACATAATAATAGCGTCGTGACGCCTCTTCGAGAGACGCTCACCGCTCAAACACCGCGGCACAACTGACGCGCTGCGAACTAAAGGGTTCGAATATAAGACACAAACAGGCGTCGCGGAAATATTTGCACCACCGCACATAAAACCCGACCACCTCACCAAAAGTAATAAACCACAATCCAAAAGCTCACAAAAAATGTATCGCGTTATAGCTAAGTGCCACTGCTTTAATGATTGTTTGAGTGTGTGCAGACAATTTTATGAGGATTCCATCTCTCTTTCTCCCTAAGAGCGGCGCAGCTTTCCCGGTAATCGATTGGCCGTAAGGGTAGGCAGTGCGAGCGGGACGACCGGCTTACTACTGGCGCGGGTGGGTGCAGAGGGAGGGGGTGGACACGTATGACCGTCTAGCTCGCACGCTGCTTCCTGTCCGCTCTGCGCGCGCAAATTTGTAATCGGTAATCGCGCGCATTCCGAGCACGACGGCACGGCCGGCAAGATACAGGAACAGGTGGTTACCGATGCCGTGTCGCGATGTCAGTGGCATTACTACATAAAAAGTTATGTTAATAATGCACTGATTCATATTCATACCCAATTAGAATAAATAATTTTTCTTAATTCTTTCTCTTATTCTTTTCAAAATGTAATTAAATTTGAAGCATTGCAAGATATAAAATATTGAATCTGCACAAAAAAAAATCTAAGATTGTTATCATTTAAACTTGGACTAAGTGCCGTACTGCAATCTTATGAGGAACGACTCCAATACTTTAACTTTACGACCCTGGATAAAAGAAGACAATTTGCTGACTTAATATGTCTTCACAAAATTATTCATGTCAAGCTTGAAGCAACTCATTGTGTGAGCAATATTTCTATTAAAGTTCCTAATAGACGTAATCTAAGGAGTCAGATATATATTCCATCTAGAATTATTTAAGAACAATATTGCATACTTCAATTCATTGTCTAGAATGTGTCGTCTGTACAATTCTATTGAGTGTAACTACATAGATATATATATATGCAAATACTCTCGCTTATTTTAAAAAGCAAATTAGCAATAAATTTTGAATGTTTGTTTGTTTCTTTTTTATTTACTCTATTTGTTTTCTGTTTTATTTTTGTTTCTTTTGTTTTTTGGATCATATATTTATCTGTATGTTTTGTTTTTGATATCTCTTTTTTTGCCTTTACTCACGTTTTGCTGTTTATATTTTTTTTGTTAATACATAGTGTATAATGACACTTAAACTGTGCATGATGTGAACATTTTTAAATGGACTGTTGACATATTATACGTTTTTTCGCAGCGCTTATCTAATGATTTTTTTCCATGTTAATAGTCTGTAAATGTTCCTAAGCAATAAATAAATGAAATAAGCTTTATAAGGCTCCAATTTTGAAAATTTCAAAATATTTTTTTCAATTTAATCAAATAAATGCGACCAAATCACATTTGATAATATCTATGTATAAGACGACTTAATATGAATGTGAATGTACACTAAAAAAATGAGTTAGCTAAAGTGTTAAGCTAATTGAAGTTGTGTAACCATCGCCTAAACTTCAGCTACTAGTTAAAATGTGCTTGAGCCATTACAACTAAACTTTAATAATATCATACTAAAAGCTTACTTACCTAAACAAAATAATCGGTTTGGTACCTAAAGTAATTTTCTAAACCTATTTAACTTTTTTTTTAAAAGTCGGAGGCGGTTTACTTACGTTCCCCGCGAGCACTTATTTCACTTTAGTAACTTAAGTTTATGTGTTAATTCCCAAAGTATTTAGCTAAATTTAACTAAACATCTAGTTTGGTTAAATGTTTTGTTTAAATAGCCAAACTGAGGTTGGAATATCTAAATTTGGTATTTTTACATAACAATTAGTTGCATAGCACAAACTTGAGCATAGTGCAACAAAACTTTAGTTAAATCTCCCGAACTTTGGTAGACTAGCGCACACCGATCTTTTCTTCGTCGCTAGTGGTCCGGGCGGTCCGGCCGCGATGACGCAGTTCTCAGTTCTTAGTACGCACCAGTACGCACTATACATGAATTGACGTTCGTTGCGCGCGTAGCGAATTTATTTTATGGCAACCGCTGTTCCTAGTTCCTAGTGATAATGGCAGACAAAACCGTGGAGGATTATTTAATTTCTTGGAATCTGGAAGCTTACATAAAAACATTTAAAAGTGAGTTTTCTTTTTTTCACTTTTTAATTGATTTAGAATATAGATCATGGATCATGATATATATTATGATAATATCCATTTTTTTTTATTTAGATACTGGCACCTTCTTTATTCTAGGACTGTCAAGTACGCAATAAATTTAGTAAATTTGTATTTAGTATGTACCTAGTTTGAATAGTGCATGTGGACGCTACAACCAAGATTGTGGCATGATTCATGACAGATTTTTTGTAATTTTCATTCCTTTGAAAAATAAATTTTTATTTTCTTGTTTTGAAATTTTTTTTTATTTTCTCGTCGTTTTTTTTCTTTATTTCAGAACAAGCCATATACTGGAAAACACTCCTGATAATATCTCAAGATGATATTAAAGAATTGATTCCGACTATAGGGCACCGGGCACTGTTTACAGCACACATTAATGCGCTCAAAGATGTAATAAATCGTTTTTAAAAGCAGTAATGATGACATGTATATCTAGGCCTTTTTTGGCTAACCATTTGGAAATAGTTGTACCGGACGTGATTTTGATACAAAAATAATAGAATTTAAAATAATAAATCCTGTAATTAATGAATAAATAGACTGCCGGGGGGTCAAGTAATTCCAAGGGGATAAAAAAACAAATCTTGACCCCTTCACCCCATCTTTCCCCTTTGAACCTACCCTACACCTAACCTAACCTACACACTGCTTTTTGTTTCAGATTGAAGATATACCTTCAACTTCCAAACAAACAACGCCCATATATTATCAACACGATGACTTCATTGAAAATGACATTTCCTTGTTGAAAAATATAAACAAATCACAAAAAATAACGCAAAAAGCTTTTGAAGAGCAAATTTCGAATGTAAGTTAAAGAATTTTAGTGAGTTTCAGATACCTAAGTAACTTAAGTTAATTGTTTTATACATTCCGATCTATGCATTTTAGTAGTGGCAGCGTAGAATAGCCGTCCTGTGACTGATATGATGATCATTATAGAAGTGGTAATTAGTTAATTAGTCAATATGAATTTTTATTTTGTTTTCTAGGACTTACGCTATCATCTCCTATCAATCAATGAGGGGCAAGCACTTTTAATGCAGTTTTAGTCAAAGGGTCTGTTGGACAATTCTCCAAGGCGTCGATTGTGCGGTATTATTATAAGTTTGTATTGGCGATTTAGCAGGGGTGCCGGGCAGTGGCGGTTCGTGACTTTTGAGTGCTATGTTTGGAAAATTCGACAGCATTGATGTTGTTTAGTCCAGAACAACTTTTTTTATTTTTTTGGGAAATCTTATTTTATATTTTCGCGTAATATAAACCAATTTTGTTATTACTTTGTATCTCCTTGAAAAAACAAAATAATGGGATTGAAAGGGTAACTTATTTTCGGAATATTTCAATGCTAAGGGAAATTGAGAAGCAAATGGTGAACGTGTGCCATAAGACATTTTAAGCAGGTGGCTAATTGATTCTGATGGTTGTCTTTACCCGGGGAACTGGGAGCATCTTCGGCTTTTTAATGAGGTCAGATGCCAATATACGACTTTTGTACGAATTCCGTGAGTGAATAAACTTAATACAACTAACTAACTATTTGATTTAAAAATAAATCAGAAGTAAAAATATTAGTTTTTTTATGTGAGTGCCGGACAAGTTTCCCAACTGCTCCCAACCATCTGGAACCAGTTATGAACTATGACATTCCCACACGGAGAAAACTTCAAAACAAAAAAATATTGCTAATTTATTAAAAATCTGATGACATCATTCGTAAGAGTATTCCTGTTAAAAACGGGATTGTGGACTTTTAATGAATGAATTGATAGGTATCATAAAACAAAGAAAACTGACAATGTTTTGTTACGATGTTCGACTATGTGTTTATACAAGTCCTAAAATTTTCGTAGGGAGATTGTGTCCTGATATTTTATTAAGACCAACGAAGGTGGATGAACACGTTTTCCGATATTATTACGAATTAACCAACACTTTATCAGGAAGCTGCTTACAGTCCAGTTTTTAAAAAAATGACTAATAATTCAAAGACATTTTCAATAAATCAGCACTACTCATTTTTCTCCGTGCAATCGAAGTATGTTGTGAGGATAGAGGTAGTGGGGAGAGGAAGGAGATAGAGAAGAGGAAGGTGGAAAAGTACCTAGATATACAGATCAGATGAACTAAAGCGTCACGGCTAAAGCCATTTCAAGCAATGTTTCAATTCAAAATGGTGGTCTTCCATCAGGACGATACTGGGAGTATCTTCCACTCTGGAACGAGCCACAAGTATACCATGTATTAGTTTTAAATGAACAAGCTGTAATCGTTTTGCTAGTTGAGAGCCTTAACCCCTAACCCCGTGGACCGTCATTAATTTTTAATTCATTGTTATCACAGTCAAACTAAAATGATGTAAAATCCATAGAATTAAATAAAAATGTGAATATTGAAAATTGAATTGAGCATTGAGCAGGGCCTGTCACGCGACTTTTCCATGTGTAGCTGTAAATCCCCGGATAAATCACTCGAGCCCGATAATAAATCGCCGAATCAGCAACATAAATGTGAAATGCCAATTTTTAGTAGTGAATCCAGTTAGTCCAAACCAAATAGGCTATACATTTCATTTCAATGCCTGGAAAACTGAATGAGCACCGATTTTTGTATCATTGCCGTTATGTCACTCTCTACAAAATAATGATGTTGGTTTTGTAATTTTTTTTTGGTTTTTTTCTCAATTCAAAATGGTACGCATAAAACAGTTTTAAAGGCCGTTTAAAACGATTATATTTGGTTCCGAGTAGATAACGTTGTACAAAATTAAAAGAAATGTTTTAAAAAATATATACATTGATAGCTAAAGCAACCTTTAAAATTTAAGTTTTCATTGAAAAATAGCTTAATACTATTGCAAAAAAAAATATTATGTATAAATGAACTACTGTTACGTTTAGTGTTGTGAAAATGGCTATAGATTACGGGTCCTCAAACTTATTTCGTCCAACGCTAATTTTGATTTTAAAAAAATACTAGTGCCCCCCATATTTTTTTACTTACCTTTTTACATTACCATTTATTGCGCACCTTAAACAGTTATGGCAAATGTATAATTTTTAAACATTCATTATTTTGTGGATTGGATATATAGGTTGTGACCCTTATTATATTTCTGAGACCAAATAATGTTTCAATAAGAGGAAATAAAACTCAAACTTAATCATATTTAGAAGTATTTTTATTAATATTAAAAGAAAGCTTTGCACAAAGCACTCTTTTCAGGGTGAAATGCCTAAAATAAAAAAAGGCTTTAAATTTAAAACTGATCTAATTTTAAGAATGAATTTGATGCATTTTAACGAGTTTGTTTTAATATCAGGCTCAAATTCACTTCAAAACAGCCGTAAGTCACCACGTTCAGTAACTTCCAGCCGCTTTTTTTCTCTTGTATTTAGCAACGTTGCCACAGCACTATACCCACTTTCACACAAATATGACGGTAAGAATGGGCGAATCAGAAATCGTTGAACAACCGACCATAACCCAGTGGGCAGGGTACAGTTGGGAGATTTGCTTCTGCAGCCAAAATAGTTGGTCGTCATTCTTGAATTTAATTTTAAATTCTCTGTTTGTTGTCAGTTCTATAAGTTGTTCTTCTAACTGGGTCGACCCTGCTGTATTGACATTTGATAAAGAATCCAACCTCCAGTCTGGTGCATCCCTGTTTAAAATGTCCTGGAAACGTTCCTTAAAATAGTCGTGGAGGATTTCCAAGTTTTTTTTAAGGAAGTAAACCAAACGATTATTATTTAATTCAGTTAGATTCCCTCGGATTTTTATAGATATACTCGTAACTTGTTTGCCGTCACCCCTCTAGATTTTCTTAACGCCCAATAATTTTCTTTGAGCCTTTTACTGCCCTCCCTGAAAACCTCCATCGCCCACTTTGCGAAATACTGCTTTAGGTGATTCATAATTTCTAACCAGGTGAAACAAGAAAAATCATTTTAAAAATCTTAATATGGATATTTTACAATATTTTCTGAGAGTCTTTTACAGAATTAATAAAATTATCAAATTTACTTTAAATACAAGTGATTTGTGAAAAAAAATGTTCAAACATGAAGCAATTTTTGAAAACATTTTTACATTTTCGAATGGCTAAAATTGCAATGAACCAAACATTTTAGCAACAATTTTATCATTTATCTAGACTCAGTAACCAACAAATTGTTTTACGTCAATACCGTACAAGAGTCCCACTTGCTTCCTGCTAGCCAGAGTCAGTTGGACTATAGCGTCCTCAGTTGGGGTAGGTTGAAAGGCTTATAATATGAGGAAGGAGGTAGACGTCGAAGAGAAATGTGAAAATTACCTTGCTATTAATCCTTCTGATGAAAATAAAACATTATTACTTGGATTTTACTGCCAAGGTCAGTTAGTAGGTGAGAGGATTTAGGTACAGAAGGTTATGTGCCTAGACTCCTTGCAGATTCGTTGAATATTCTTTCTTATACTGAAATATTTCTGATATGTAGGCACGTGGAGGTTTCTCCGTAAGGATTAGAAGACTTTGTATAGGAAATACTTTTTAACTAGATTCTGTATCGATGGCAAGACTTTACTTGCAGTGTTTTTTTGTGGTTTGACTTTCAACTTTGCATGAAAAATTACTAGTATTTATTATTTTAAAATTAAATATTATTTCATATATTGCAGCACAAATAACATATTCGTGGAGTTTTTTTGACATGACAGGAATTTAAGCTTTGTAGGTAACTAAAATATTTTCTTTTCATATAAAATGGTTTTGTTGTTTTCTAATCGTTGTTGAGAGATTATATTTATTTGTTCAAACATAGAATCAACATGAGTTATAATTACTAGGTTTTTGTTTCTTTTTTAGACTGAAAATCCGTTTCCATGTCAGATCTGTCTGTAAACGTAAAATTCGCAACAATGATTCTGAAAGATCTGATATTATGAAAAGGGTTTTTTTCTATTATTCTGAAAACTTTCCTTTCTTTTCTACATGAGCATCTACAATTTTTCGACACTTATTTACGTTATAAAATAGACACTTCAGTAAATATCAGTATAACAAAAATATTAAATTGACACCTTACTAGGTACTTTCAACAATAGTAGTTTAATGATTCTATCCAGGCGTCTCATTCAACCCTTGTACGAAAAGGGATAATAATTTTAGCCTAAGAAATCAGTTTTTTAGAGGGTTACCAAAAAACAATCATATTTCGTTGGTTCAATGAGAAATATTTTACACATTAATCAAACGCAACAAAATAATACGAATTAAAATTACTTAACCCTTCCGGCTTAGCAATATTTTTACCTATAAGTCCCAACAACATGCTGAATTATTTTTGGAATGCTTCTGACATATTTTAAAAGCGATTTTTTTATTATTTGTAGTTGTCGTAAAAACAAATAACACTTTAGAAACAAGATAAAAATTTCTTTTAGATGTTATTATGATTAGAGCATTTTAAATAAAATTTAACCAAACTTTTACTGACACGTCCTCAATTTAAAAAAAAAATCGACGTTTATAAAACTTTTGTGTTGGGAATTATCAAGATATCTATCATTTAACGTTTTATTCCATTGTATAATAAAATAATATAATATGTTTATTTAATTTTCAACTGTTTCTACATAAAAACCCCTAAAATATTAAATAATCATGAAACACGTTTAAATATTTAATACAAACTGAGAAAAATGTTTTTTTTTATTTATAACGACGAACAGATCACATATCACCTCATTATAGAATAAAATATGTTTATGATGTTTGGACTCCCGGTCAAATATGGCCTTCAGAGGCTCTAATGGTATATGATGTTTGTGGCCAGAAATGTTCTTTCGAGGTTTAAGGGGTTAAATACATTTTTAACCCACTTTCGTAGAACTGTAAAGTCTAAATAATAATCACAATCTTAGGGAGACTTTATTACGGTGAAAATTTTACCACAAAGGGGGTAGGAAGGAAACGGGTGATAAAAGGAAGATTGCGACAGTTGGACTTGTCGAGTTAAAGCAACCATTTTTTCATATCAGTCTTCTATTCTACCTTACCTACTAATACTGGTAGGAATACCTCCATAATACAATATTTTTGTATTAATAAATTATGCACATATTTCTTTTTTTTATATTTGGGGAAAATCTTGACAACTAAAGTCGGATTAATTGTACTATATAGAATTCAGACTATCCCGTGATTTTTCACCGGTCTGCGCTAAAACTTGTACTTTTAATAAGTTTGTCAACCCTGTCAAAAAAACAAATCTCAGTTCGTCATTTTACAAGCATCATTTGGTCCCGAATTGATACTGGCCCATTTGGTCCTGGCTCCGTGCTCGCCGAGGGAGATTTAAAGCAATGTTTACTACCGGGTGGGTGACTGCAAGATCCAACGGGGATGTTGAATTTATCCCCAAATATTAAAGAATTATATTTAATATAAGTTACAAGCCAAATTAATTAAACGGTTAATCTCCAAGCATGAAGCAAAATTTATTGCAAATTGTTTTTTATGAAATTTTTCTATGCTGTTTAAATTATTATTTCTGTTTTGGAAGGGGTAAGTAATTTTAAAATTAATATTTAATACGTAACATATATTACATAAAAGTAACATAAATAGTTTTTTTACTGTGCAGTTATTGTGTGTTATATAATTTTTTTAAATATGTAATTATTTCATGTCAGACACATCCGCTGTCAAAACCTGGAAAGGCCTCACTCCATGACCCAGGCACGAGTACTAAGTCACCAAACGTAACAAACTACTTGGGGTGACGGTATTTTCGATTATTGAATGGTTCCCGAGGTGGCGGTAGCTGCCTCTCAATGCTCGTAAATCAAACCCTCAACTTTCTAACGCAAAATAAAATCAACACACTACTATTTACGTTAATAAAAGTGTTTAAAATGTTATGTTATGTATCGGGAATCAAACCTTTAACCCTCAGAAAAAAATTTATAAACCACCAAACGAATGTTACAGCAAAGAAATAATTGCGAGCGGTCAGTGGTTTAATTGGCATCGCCTTTGGATCTCACCCAAGCGTCGTACGTTCAATTCCTTGGCTGGCTAAGTCCTCCGTCACAACACAAGCAATATTCGCCATTTTCTGTGGTGGTAGTAGAAGTTTTTCAAATCTTGTCAGGTTATTCGTAGCCCGGCAATGCTTGTCTTTCTTTTTTTCAAATGCCAATTTTAATGCCAAAAGAAAGAAAATATCGGATATGAACATCGAAGCAATATAATCTCATCAATATCCCTGGTATAATAAAATATGTCCTTGAGTCCATATAAATCACGTTGGTGCTTTCAAAATCATCAAAAGTACTAATTTCGGATCTGGGTCAGTCTGTGATTGTTACTCTGGTTCAATAAACTCGGATTTATTTAAAATTTACTTAAGTGTCGTGTTCATAGAGATTGGAACTGATTTAGCGAGAATTCAGACAAGCGATAAAGTAGGTACTTGCCAATTTCTAATAAAATTTATTTTTTAACCAGAACATTATTTTAATTCTGTATTTGAAGTAAATATTTCTCTTCTTAAAATTATAAGGGTTTATATTTATATTTATACTAAAAGGCATCTATCGTACAATTTTAAAATATTCCGTGATTTTTCGCGGGTCTGCCCTTACAATAATAAAATGGTATGTTTTAAATTACGCCGTTTCGAGATACAACCAGTTCAATCAATTTGGGAGGCGGGTTTGGGTACCGATGCCCCGGAAACCATTCATTGAATAACCAACATTCCTGCCATAGGTCATCCCAAGTGGTTTGCTACGTTTGGTGACTTGGCAGGGGTGCCCGGGTTCATGGGTTGAGGTTTGTCTATGTCTTTGAATGCGTTCACCTGCTGCTTGGTGGGCCCGATTGAGGGAGTTCTTTTAACCTCTTTTGCCAGACTCTCTAAACCCATCACCTTGCACCTCAGTGGGAGGGATGGATTCATACATCCTTCACTCCTGGTACACTGACCCCTAGATTCCTACCCACCCCTCATACCTTTTTCCTTCCCAGAACTTACTTTCCCTAAAAAGACCCTCCACACACCATCCCCAAAGATCACAAAGGTGCTTAGGTTTTTTTTCCTCATAGCCTCCTGTGTAGAACGAATGTGAAAAATTACATTTTACACTGGATATTTTAGGTAGACTTTACTACAAAAAGTTTTCAAAAACATGTTTCTGGTCTCAGACTAATGGAAGGTTAATCTATTTTTTTCCACCCCGCTGTCCCCAAACATTGCAAAATTCATACATTTCAATTAATGTTGAATTGTAATGTATGAATTTTGCATAATTTTGAATAGTGAATGATATTTCTAAAAAAGCTGTGTATATTGACAACTAACCGATGCTTACCTAATACTATGTAGGCCGCGCTAAAGTTTGTATATCGTCTTACTTTGTTGATCGTGCTTGCAAATATCGCTAACTGACCATAGATGACATAAAATCGTATTGTTAAAGGGTTTTATCGATCGATCGTATTAGATAAAATAAGCGCGAGTCGAAATAGTCAATGTCATTATTAGTATTCTGTTGCACGAAGTGTTTTAATATCTAAGAAACTTTTAACAAGACATACAACATTCAAAAAACTAAGTCGGTTCAAGTCTTTTTGATCGCTTAAGGTCTTAGCTACCTTCAATAATTCCTTGCAGCTCCCAGGAGAGCATCAAACAGTGAAGAATAAATCCACTAAACGTTCGCTACACAAAAGGCACACAGGTATAATACACAACACGAATATTATAACATCCTACATTCATGTTATAATCCGTAATCTCTTTCGCTTTCTTAACTCCTGTTAAACTAGTCAGCTTTTCTACCGGGAGCGCGGGAGATTACACAGCACAGCTCGCACATAATAGAATCACACCAGTAGGTTCATGGTTCAACTAGTACATTCATAGTGTAAAGGTAGTGTTAAATCATTTCAGATATACCCTTGCTTGTGTAGTGGCGTACTGGATGAACCGGTCTATACAGGTAAATCATTTTAACGAGACCCTTGCTTGTGTACTGAATGGATAAAAAAAGACGGTTACTTACGCTTTACGTTCGAATGCAAGTAGACATTAAAAACTTTAAAAAATAATTAAATAAAAAGTACAAAAGGATAAGCCTTTAGGTATTCCTATTTCTGATGGCTAACCCAGTTGTTGAAAAGTAAAATATACGTATAGTATATTATAGAAAACGTCATAAAGTGTAAATATACCTAAGTAACGATGATAAATTGATAAAAAAAACATATTGTTAATAAAACATATGGTTTGACTATCTTGTTATTTTCTACGCCCCTGTTAATTCTGAAAGCGACGAAGTGAAAGATGATTTTTGGACTGGTGTGAATGATATAATGAAACTAAAAAATATTAACGAAAGGATTATAATGGCAGGCAATTTGAAAGGGTGGGTGGGAATTAAACGTGATGGATTTGATTCGGTCTTAGGTATATTTGGGAATAAAAGAACGAATGACAACGGGAACAGAATATTTGAAGTATGTTTAAAGTGGAACCTGTTTGTGTCGAATACTTTCTTCGATAATAAAGGTATCCACCAATATACGTGAGAAAGAGGAAATGAGATGTCAATTATTGATTTTGTAGTAATTGACTCTAGGTTGAGAGCCGTTACCGAGGACACAATAGTTTTCAGAGGGGCTGAGGTCAAAACTGACAACTTTTTTGTAGTGTCAAGAGTAAACCTCTTTCGCGGTTGGCGCTCTAAAGTGAAAACGGTACTAACTCCAACAAGAGTCAAAATAGAAAAACTGCAAAACGATAATGTGAGAAGTAAGTATGTGAATTGTGCAGAGATAAGATTGAATGAGAAGGAAATGGATAGTCTAAGCATAGACGAAACATGGAACCACATAAAAGTGTGTCTTTGTGAATCTGCTAGAGAGGTTTGTGGAATAAGTACGAAAGGTAGGAAGAAAGGTGATGCATGGTGGGATGATGAGATTAAATCACTGGTCCCAAAGAAGAAGAAAGCATGGTTATGTCTGATTGCGGCTGGCAATGCTTCCAGCGAAGAGAAGGATTGAGCGAAAAAGTATATAAGGAATGTAAGAAAAAAGTCAGAGTTGGAGTGAAAGAACGAAAGAAACGCCTGGAAGAGGAAAAAGGAATGAAAATGACAAACCATTTCCAAGAAAACATTAAGTTGTTTTTGAAGGAAGTCAAAAGGTCCCGGAGTGGCCCAGAAAACGGAAGCATGAAAGTGATGAAATCGAAAGATGGAAAAATGTTGACGAATGAGCAAAAAATAAAAGATATGTGGATGAAGTATTTCGAGGAAGTCTTTGAATAGCGACCTGAGTGATTCCAGCGGCGAATCATATATTAATGACGATGGAGTGAATTTTACTGAAATTAGCAGTGATGAGATACTGAATATTTTAAAGTAGATAGCCGTATAATTTTCAGATGGTTGTGCAATCTTTTTAACAAATGTAATGGAAGGTTACACGCCTTTAGATTGGAGAAGGGCTGTGATCATGCCATTATACAAAGGTAAAGGGTCACGTATGGAATGTGCGAATCATAGGGCTATTAGTCTGCTAGGTTCAGTTGGCAAGCTGTATGGTAGAATTTTGATTGAAAGAGTAAGAAAGGAAACAAAGGCAATTGCGTCTCTGTATGAGGGAAGCGTTGCATGTGTTAGGGTAAATGGTGGTTTTACGGGTTTTTTTGATATCACAAAAGGTGTTAAACAAGGCTGCAAAATGTCACCGTGGTTATTCAATCTATACATGGGTAATTGTATGCAAGAATTGAAAGAGGTGGGATTGGGCGCGAATTTGAGTAATTTGAAAGTATGTTGCCTGTTGTATGCTTATGATGCGGTGCTGATTGCTAATATTATAGATGATCTACAGTATCTCGTGTCTAGGGTGAACGAAGTTTGTATGAAGAATGATTTAATGATGAATGTAAGTAAGTCTAAAGTAATGGTGTTTGAAAGAGAGATTACGAAAACAGTGTGCAATATAATTGTGAATGAGGAATATTTGGAGCAGGTGGGTGAGTTTGTGTATTTAGGAAGTATGTTTACGAGAGATGGGAAGGCTGACAGAGATATTGAAAGAAGGGTAGAAGGGTTTGGGCATGTAGAGCAAATGAGCGAAGATAGGAGTGTAAGGAGGATATATGATGCTAATGCGAATGGTAGCAGAAGTCGGGGACGCCCGAGGAAGACATGGTACGATCAAGTGAATCAGATACATGCCATAATCTGACCATGTCAAGGATCAGAATAATAGAAGAGTATATATGAGACGATGTATGAATGTGAATGAGACAAGAAGTGTGTGCCAAGACCGAGTTGTTTGGCGGTCCGTCCTCTCTGCCTACCCCTGCGGGGAAACGGCGTGATGGTTAGTTAGTTAGTTAGTTAATAAATTTGAATCTAATTTATAAACTTCGCTATGCACCCAGTATGGCATTTGCGGGGAGAGTGGGTACTGAGTATCCCAAATTATGTAGTTCGAAAAACATATTTTAATCTTTTGATACTATCGGTAATCAGTATGTCCAGATACATTCAAACATGTCCTCCTTGGAATAATGTGTCTGCACATAACATTAATATTCTGACGACTGCATAAAAACAAGATGGCTCAGCCACGTGACCGAAGAAATAATGCTAATGGCTGCTGTCTTCAACCGAATTGACCAATTGCTTATGTAAAATAAGTTGACAGCCCTAACTCGAGTAAGCGGTGGACAACCTACAGTCCTAACTCAGTGTCTTTACCGCAGCCGATCCCTTTATTCCCCCAGCGATCTTCAAGACATGATGATTTATAATAATAATGTATTTATTCTGGAATGTGCGGAGGTAGTGCGATCCCACACATCCTATGAAGCATATATATATACACCTAAAACGTAACAATGTTGAAGCAAAAAAATGTAAATATACATAGAAAAAAAAGACGTTAATGATCTGTAGCATTTGAGATTGACCTGGCCAATAAGTTTCCCTAGTATGCCACATATAACTGTGATGCATCAATACGTCCAACGATTTCAAAACACCCTGTTGACAAAATCTCAGACAACAAACTGAAAATACACAAAACTTATTCAGACTCTTACACACAAATACGTGCTTTTATCAGCAAGCTCTTTAACATTTTAAAATCCAGACGTAAGTCGACTCGCCCCAAAAGCTCGCATCTATTAGACGCGGTATTGCCTGGCTTTTGTGAGTGGCATTCGTTTAACCGCGGTAATTGTGCTTGTCAATTCACCGGCGTGGTTTCTCAGCCCACAACCGCATATATTTAAAGCGCGATAGGGCGGTTTTCACCTTCGAAGAATGCAGCCTTCGAAGGTGGAAATTAGATTTAGAACGCAACGCCAGCACGCAGTTAAACGGTGCTGGATTATAAACGATCGCGAGGTAAGTCGAAATCATTGGATGTTTGCCGGTGGCGTTTGCCATTACAAGTAATGTTTTTGAGAGAATCAAGTTATCGACTTGGAAAATCGTGAAAAATAAATAAAACACTTAAACGGATTACAAATTAAATTTTAAATACCAGTTCATTTAAAAAAAAAAGAATTTAAATAAGCATTAAATACAATATACTTGTGAAGTTACTATCACACTCTCTTTAAAAAACCATTTAAATTTATATACGAAAATGAAAATGCTAGATTCCGCATTTCATAGCTTCGTAATCAACGTTATTGGTTAAAGTACAGTTCCGCAAGTTTTTACGGGCTACAACGTAAAGCTATGTAGCCAGCCTCTGAGAAGGCAGAGCACCAAAAGAATATATGTTGTAAATTTTGCTAAAATGTTTGTTTTTTTTAATCTTTGAGATCTCTCATATACTATATTTGCAGAAAAATCTTTTATTTTAAAAAAAGAAGAATAAAACGTCCGCCACAATCATTAATTTTAAGTTAATAATTGAATATCCTGAAATTTAAAAATATATATTTTGTTTAAATATAAGCATAGTAAGACTTTTTTTCTTTTTTAGTTTCTCTCCGACCGGTTTTGAATAATAATGCAAATAATATTAACAAATTAAAAATAAATACCATAGCTTAAAGCAAAATTTTACCAATCTGAAAATGAACGTGAATGTCCAAAACTGGTCCGGTAGGAGAAAAGTAAAAGTGGAAATAAGTTTAAAAATTGGTTTATTTGTACTTTATTAATTCGATGGACTTTCACTAAGTTTCAGTTGAAAAATATACAACTTTTGAAAAATATTGGCATATTTTGATTATTGTTATTTATTTATGTTTGTACATTTATAAACATGCACAATAATGTGAGCTAACTCAAGACTAATAAATGAAAATAAATAAATTCTCCCTCCATAAGGTTTATCACGTCGGGATGGTAATGTCAGCAACTTCCGACTCGCGTTCATGTCATGTACCTAAATTATGAGCTACTGTCCTATATTTTCCCTAAAAGTCGTTATTTTAAAACTTTTTTTTTATTTCTATGATGAACTAGATTTCCACCCAGCAAAACTTTTTCCATAAATAATGTCTCTGGTTTTTAAAAAAATAGCAGACCCTACGTTTCCATTAAGCCGACATGAAAAATAATAATTTCACCGAAAATTCCTGTTTTCAGATGGAAAAAAACGGAATCCGTTTCTTTTTATTTCCTTCACTTGTCTCCCAGTGAAAGTTTGAAAGTGAATATATTTATGACCTACGCATCAGAATCAAACAATGTATCATTTTGTTTACGGTATATTAGGACGTTGTTTTTTCGTCTATTGGAGCACGACATAAAAAGTTTCCCCTTTTATCACGTAGGAACATTGAAATATAGTTTGCTAGGGAAGCTTTCGTATAATTATGTATTTCCTTATCTACATATTGTTTATCTTTGTTGAGGTAAGATCGCCTGCAGACAAGAGCTTTAGTCCCGACAACAGTTGGAAAACACTCCAAAAAACCGTACAAATTGAAAAAATTCTCCCCACTCAAAATCTATAAGTACCGTAATGGATTTTTATGCCCGCTACTTTTGCAACGCAACTGTCTCCGTAACTAAAATGTCTTGTCTGCGGGAGCCCAAATATTTTAAACATATCAGTTAGATTTTTCTTTAAATAATTTTGTCTAATATTCATGCATTGATACCGAGAAGTTTTCGGACCATTAAACCGCAAAAGAGTCCATTAAAACTTCCATTAGAGTAATATTGGGAAACTGGATGAAATAAGGGAGAAGCAAAGGAAGAATATATGGAAGTACCTACCTGACTATTCTGATCTGTTTACCAATCAACGCAAAACTCTGAGTTCTGGTATCTCACTATAGCGATATTAATGATAACTTCCCACCTACAACAATATTAGCACGACACTCATTCCCATTTTTTTATTAGTATCCAGTGATCAAGACAAAAATTTTACTCCAATATTCATATACTCTGTAAGCCCACTTCTGCCTAAGCTGGATCGCTTTTAATTGGGACATAGTATTGCTCTGTAGTATCCTATTAGTTGGTATCTTGGCAAATCGTAGTCTATGAGTTTTTGAGTAAAGTACCTAATGGTCATTATCTTGATGCTGAATAATGTAGTTTAAAGTCTGGTTATCATATTTAGCACACTGATCTATGTTATCAATCTGTCATTCTACCACAAAACCAATCTCAGAATCCTTGTACACGAACTTGCTTTTCACATGTATTTTTTTACGTCTACCATTTATTTACCAATGCCCCGAAAAATATTCCTTTAAAACTTTTACACATAAATATAAATAAGAAGCAACGTATCTCATACAAATTTCGGCAGAGAATCATCTCAAATGTACCGTGAAAGGGAGAGAAAGCAAAAATGCGTGATAATGTCTTTCAGAACTGCTATTAGCAATTTTAGAATTTCTATTCAATGAGATAGCCCACATCTCCTGTAGCAGAATAAATGCCCCAACTTCCATTGTGGCTTAAACGTTAAACGATATCTATAACATTTAATATAAGTGCGAAAGTAACCAATAACCTGCGATTATTTTAAAAAATTTGCTGTTTTTAGTCCACTACGAATTTTAAAGGGTGTTTTTCTATCGTAATTTTTTTTTTAAATTGATGATAAATATTTATCCGGGTAATTTACCATGCATAACTAAGGCATAATATTATCTTAACCCTCTTACTAATAAAAAGTGTTCAAAATAAAAAAAAAACCGTTAACCACACATAAATGGCTGTCTAACAGTCGTGTTAAATTTAAAACATGTTTAATAGTAAAGCCCTAAGTGTTAATACCTGCATTCAGAGAATGTAGGTACTTATTGCGGTCCTTACCGGTCTTTTTTAATTTAAAATCGTTTAGTAATTCGCAAAAACTCTTCATCGCTCACTAACGAGTTTTGACATGTTTTTTTTTTCAGAATTGTAGTCTCAATTCATTCCTTATTTTATATTGCACCGGTTTGTGTTTATTCTGGAAATGTTTTTCTGAACTGTAGTCTCATTTCATTATGTATTTTATTTTTCTCAAGTTTTTTTTTTTTAATTCTGTAAGTTTTTTTCTGAACTGTAGTCTCATTTCATTCATTTTTTTACTTTTATCGAATTTGCGTAGATTCTGGAAGATTTTTTCTGTACTCTTATCTCATTTCATTGCTTATTTTACCTTTGTCTGGTTTGTGTTTATTCTGGAAGTAGTTTTCTGAAAAGTAGTCTCTTTTCATTCCTTATTTTACTTGTCTCGGATTTGTATTTATTCTGTAATTTTATTCTAAACTGTGGTCTCATTTCATCCCTTATTTTACTTTTTTCCGGTTTCTGTTTGTTAAAATTTTTTTCTTCACTGTAGTCACAAATAATTCCTTATTTTACTTGTCTTTGGTTTGTGTTTATTCTGAAATATTTTTTTTTACACTTATAGGTGATGTGTGATCATTGATTATTTATTTATATTAAAAACATAGTGTGAAATTAAGTGTAAGAATGACAATTCTAGCTTGGATTCAATGAAAATAATGACTGTCAGAGAAACATTTTCATCAATAAAATGATCAATAATG
Source organism: Hesperophylax magnus (assembly GCA_026573805.1). Lineage (NCBI taxonomy): Eukaryota > Metazoa > Arthropoda > Insecta > Trichoptera > Limnephilidae > Hesperophylax > Hesperophylax magnus. The sequence continues at coordinate 3,951,675 of JAIUSX010000022.1, forward strand.
TGAGAGAAACGGTGCTACAGAAAGTTTATTTATGACTCTTTATATAAAAAATAATTTGATGTGAAAGAATTTTTATTTAAAAAAAATTAAATAGTCTAATGTAATTATGTAACAAAGAAGAAAAGTTCCCACTTTTTAGTAGACTGTCAATTGGTGCTTTTAACGGAGGTAAAACTTATTATATTTTCTTAAATTAACGAAAATATGTACATGTATGTATATAAGATATATGTAAATATATATACGCATATAAAACAATTCAAACAAACACACAAAGACGTAAACTCACATGCACATTATAAAATAATAATGATATCAGAACAGAATTAACAAAAATAAATCATTTTAATTATCTTCCACACGGCAGATCTGCAGTGATAATATCTAACAACAATAAAACTGTAATAAAACGATGGTTTGTATGCATGGGGGATGCGTCTTTTAATTCGTTATTTTCGTTATATATGCCAAAGTATTTCGTTTATATTTTCAGTGTGTTTTAAAGTGAATTTTAGAATATTTGTTGTTATTCTAGTTGAATAGATCCAAGATATTTATAGTTGAATTGCCCCATTGTTTTTTTAACCTATATTTAGAAACTCTAAAAATCAAATATTGTTACAATATACTGTCAAATTACCCATTTGGTAACTCATCATATACATATATGTTTTCTCTTTTTTCTTTTTTTAATTTTGTGTTTGTATGTAGTATTACTATATGTTTGTGATTACTTGCTTCACTCTAATGTAAATTGTTAATATCAATACAGGGTTAATCCTAGTGAGGTAAATTTTTACGAGAAAAAACATGATTTATGTATAGTGAGATGCAATAAATAAATAAAAATAAGTGTGTGCACTTAGAAATAGTACGATTTTAGAGATGATAGTCCAACACAAGCTAATTATTTTAGCAAGCCAAATCTTCAACGTAATATTAGGTTTTAGATTTGAACATTTTTTAAGTCGGTGGGTAACATTTTAAAGCGATTAGGTATTACGTAGTCCAGCTATTTTTGGTCCAATTTGTTTAAACGTTTTGGTACGATTGTGTGGTCCAGTATGTTTAGGTAAACAAGGCTATTCATATGCTAAAACATAATTTTATCCCACAGAATTGCTTTAACCGAGAAGTTTAATAAAAGTTTGGGATTATCATACCTTTCATGAGATAATAATTTAACTAATAAATTTTGAATTGATTGAACATGATCAATATTTGTTTAACAGGAAAATCCTTAAACCGTAAATCATCGTTTTAAAATATGTGTTATGCCAACAAGTTCAAATATACCGCAATTGCTGAAAGAAAACAGGTTATGTGTTTCGTCGATCAAAGCTTTTAAAATAATTTAACGGGGAGCCTAATATTTTACATTCTGGTTACATAAATCGAAATCATTTAAACCGTATGATAATATTATTCTCTTGTTAAAATATTTGTTCCGCATTATCGGATAACAGAAGTTACATTATCAAGGCTTACAGCTTTGTTTCAAAGGCAATTCATTAAAATATATCCAGCAATAAGTCTTTTGATTATAAAACATAAAGAAATCTCCATTTAAGAAAATTTTGTACTATCGTGACATTAGCCTTGGAAAATAAAAATATCGATTAGTTCGAGTGGGCTGTTTGGTTGGCCAACCTAAAGCTTCATACTGCAATAAATATACAATTGAATTAGTAAGTCTCAACTGCTGTCCCTTTACACATTTCAGGTGCGCCTAACTGTTCAGCTTAGCAGCTATCTGTTTTCTGAAGAAACTCTTCGCTCTTTACAAATTTGGGCAATTTTTTGATAGATTTCCCTTACTTAACGGGATTATAATTTGGAACATGTATAAAGCAGTGTAAACACTGGTGGGAATATCATATGTATCCCTTTACTCGTCCATGTAAACAGAGCGTCTGTAGAGTGATCGATTTCTATAATCATTACCATACTACAACATAGAGACCCAAGACCAAGTCTTTATTCCTAACTATCCTTGTAAATAATCTCCTTGTGTCATTTCCATCAGCTAAAACAGAATATTTTACTTTCAACTAATGAGTTACTTAAAAGCCACGTAACCGTTTGATTTCAACTGAGTTTATGTGAAGATCTTTTAATATCAAATAATATAGGCGAGACATAACAATAGTTTGCTCGAAATTAAAATTGGTTTTTCAAACATTTTGGAAAGAATTTCTTTGTGAGGAGAAAATCATGATTCTGATCAAATTATAATGCTTTTCAGTTCAAGTCCTTAAATTTGAGATTATAAAAACGAATAGCCCGCAGTATTTTAGAGTACATGGGCATATTTTTTCAATTAATTTAGTATAAACATATATTATACATATTTATTATTCTTGTTTGCATGAAGTATTCGGGTAGGATGTTGGCTTCAGGCGTTTAAGGTAGGCAGTTACTTCGAATTTCAAGAATATAGAAATTAACATTTCCACCTAGCCAACCGGTGACCTGTTTGTGAGAAATTACATACCAACTCACTTAAATAAAATCATCAATAAAGTCATTTATTACCTGTTTTTGCGTCCAACGCAAAGTTAGTTTTTAAATATTAAGTGGAATCTCATAAATATTTGATTAAATACAGCAAAATATAGTACGGTAAAATTTAAAAAAAAACTTTCTTATATTGCAAAACTCCTTACAAATATAAAACAGGTAACAAAAAAATCTCATTTTGTTTTCCCTTGTTTGTTTAAAATTAACTATCTATCTCGAATTTGAAGAAATTCAATGACAAAGCCAATTAGCTTGGTGTTGCCAGCGTAATGAAAATTGTTAGTTCTTTTTTGACACATTTATTGAACATTAAGCAAAGCTATAATTTCAAATTGGGCACCTCTTTCAAATGGTTAAAATACTATATTAAATTGTCAAGTCATTTTTATTTATTTATTAATTTTTAAAAAACATGACATATTACAGTGATCTTTGGCTGTCCAACTAGGAGATTAACCTGTTTTAGGACAGTCAGAAATAGGCAGATTTATTAAATGCGATTCTTGTTTTGTCTAGTGTATTGACGTTTACTTAATTATTGCACTTTATAAATAATTTGAAAAGTTTTCTTGGTTGATATAAGAAGTTGCTAACTATATATTTTAAATAATATAAACGTAGAGAATAAACTTAAAGTATATTCAAATATGATAATTCAAAAATAGCAATATAGTAAAAAATTATTGACATGTGAGTTTATCAAATACAATTTTACTTTTTATTTAGATGAAATTAATAAGCTAGAGAATCAAAAATAGATAAAAGAAAGAAAGGAGATTAAAAGAAAATAGAGAATAAAAATAAGCAAAAAAAATACAAATAGGGAATTAAAAAATATGCAAAAAGAAAAAAGTATATGTATATATAAATATAAAAAAAATAGAAGCACGTAAACTTTTCAACCATTCCGTGAAATCTTACTTTTGATTTGGTGAAATTAATGCGCCAGAGAATCAAAAATATATTAAAAAGAAAAGAAATTGAAAGGAAGAGCAGAAATAGATAGAAGATTAAAAAATAAATTAATATTTAAAAAAAACATGTCTGCTTTTTCTCCATTCCATGAAATTTGTTTTGATTTTGTTGAATTAATGCTCTAGAGAATAAATATATATATAAATAAAAAATTTAAAAGAGAGTTGAGAAACTAAAACAAAGAAAAATAAAATAAAAAGATGTAAAGAAAGGTTATAAGCAGATTTTGAATTTACAATGGTAAACACATAAATTTACTGTACTACATATATATATATATATATATAAAATAAAATACAGGGTAGTTCGAAAACGAAATTTAAGAAAAGCAAGTTTAATGACTGTTAATTAGCATATTTTCGCATTCAGCTCTCCCCAAGATCAGAAGCCAATTATTTACCAGATTTCGGAGAATGTTAGCACTTTTTGATTTCCATGCATCGGGAATAAGATTAAGCAATTTAGGGCCTAAGTACGAGAATTGTCTTTGAGCTAAGGATGAAGAAGTGGTGGGAGGAACAACTGGGTTCCTTTTAGCATGTCTAGTATCGTGATAATGGAGTACGGAAGTGTATTGGTGACGCGTTCTTTGGGTATGTAATATGATTTTCCTCGTGTATAATTGCCTTACATCAAGAGCACGAAACTCTTCGAAAAATGAATCACTGGGGTATCTGAACGGTTTTTTAAGTATAACTTTAAGAAGTGATTTCTGAGCTTTTGCTAATGAATCAAGTATTGTTTTAGTACAACCGCCCCAACCTAAGGAAGCATAATCTAATAAGGAATTACACATGGCAATGTAAATTCTTTTCATGTCTTTAATGCAGAGAATATTTTTAATAGCCCTGAAAAGATGTGTAAGTTTCCTGACTTTTGAGGGAGTTAAGTCTATATGTTTATCCCACCTCAGAAATTTGTCTATGATAATTCCTAGATATTTAGTACTGTCCACACATTCTAAGGTACTACATTTACATACATTTATGGCATTGCAATGGTGTGCAAAATGCTATGCATCTCTTTAGGTTGACCCGCTTGAGTTGCACTGAAGCAGAGGAATTTAGTTTTATCCGAGTTTAGAGTGAGGAGATTGCTGTCTAGCCACTTTTTAACTTTGTTAATGCCAATTTCTGCTTTACTGTGAGTTGTTTCTCAGGTTTTTCCATCAAATAATAATACTGTATCATCTGCAAAGGTAATAATATGGTCTGCAAAGGAACTATTACATAACTCATTTATATAAACATTAAACAAAAGTGGTCCTAGAGTACTTCCTTGAGGTACACCGAATTTTATATTTGCTGGATCGCTTAGAGTACCGTTATTTTCCACTCTTTGGCTCCTATTTTCTAGGTGGCTGATCAACCATTTTAAAAGATTTCCCTGGATACCGATTCTCTGTAGTTTACTCAGCAGAATTTTATGTGAAATAGTGTCAAATGCTTTGGCTAGATCCAAGAAGAGTGCAATGCATTTAATACCTTTGTCTAGATTATTAGAGATAATTTTTGTGAAATTGGCAATGGCATTTTCAGTGCTTAAACCATTGCAAAAGCCATATTGTCTGCCAGAAAGGATGTTGTTATTTTCAAGATAATGACTGAGACGGTTCTTCACAATTTTTTCAATAATTTTAGATACAGAATTTAGCAAGGAAACAGGTCGGTAATTTTGTATTTGTGATTTGTCCCCATTTTTGTGCAGTAATATAACTATTGAGTGTTTTAAATGATTAGGGAATTTACCCGCTTTAAAGCTTAGATTAGAAATGAATGCAATTGGTATGGCTATGTATGATTTAATGATTTTTAGTAGATTTGATGAAATTTTATCTGGACCACACGCTTTTGAAGATTTAAGTTCGTCAATTATCTTCATGACTTCATTTGGTGATGTTTGGATTAATTCTATTTTGTGACTGATATTAGGGATAGATAAATTGGCTAGATCGGTTTCTGTTGTCATACATTTATCGAGAATTTTTTTCGCAAGTGTATCTCCCACAGATGTGAAATAATTATTGGCATAATTTGCCATGTTTTTTGGGACTTGAGAGTTTAAGTTGTTGATGTATAGAGATTTAATTTCTGAAGATTTGGTTATTTGACGAAACGATTCGAAATAATTATTGGCATAATTTGCCATGTTTTTTGGGACTTGAGAGTTTAAGTTGTTGATGTATAGAGATTTAATTTCTGAAGATTTGGTTATTTGACGAAACGATTCACAAAAAAGTTGTTTTCGTAAATGAGTTTTTTATAAAAAGTTTCTTTTGCTGATTTAATTAAATTCTTACACAAATTCCTATACTTTTTATAATAAACTTGTAATAACAAATTTCCTGGGTACGTTTTCGCATTTTCATGCAGTTGGTTTCTTTTGTGAATCGATTTGACTAGTCCCGGGGAAATCCATGGCGTTAGTTTTATTAGTTTATTTGATATGGGTTTAATGCTTGTGTGTTTTGAAATATACTCATTTAGTTTGTTAACAAATTCATTCATTGCTGCATCAGTGTCTGTTTGGTCAAGAACTTTTAGCCATTTTTCTAAACTCAATTCGTCAAGTAGATTATTGAAGTTTGTTTGAGAAACGAATTTAGTTTTAGTAGAGGTATGGGGCTTGTCTTTGAGGCAAATCGCTGTAGTGTAATGGTCTGAAATAGTAGTGTGCATAACAAAAGAGTCGATAAAATTTTTTTTTTTCACATTGATATGATCTATACAGGATTTACTCAGGCCCTGTTCACGAGTAATGCTGTTAATTGTCTGAGTGACCATTTTCCGCAAGCAGACAAAGATAATCGTTTGTTTGACGATGGTAATCCGGGATGGTATTAATGTTAATATCTCCTATAATGATTTGTCTTTCTAGTTTTTTTGAATTATTTGATTGATTGTAATGAATTCAGGAAGGGGTCAATATTTTGGAAAGAGGGTGACCTGTAGATAGCAAATATGCACATATTATTATTCAATATTATTTTGATACAGTTTGATTGCCATAATGAAACTTCTTCTACTTGGGCTTGTAGACCGTCTTTAATATATATAACAATCCCGCTTGATTTGTTAAGTTTGAATTTTGTGTGTTGTTCAGAGTAATTGGGGATTGACTTGGATGTGTAATCTTTTTTTTTCCAACATTCAGTTAATATGATAACATCAAAAGAGGAATTAAATTGATCAAGAAAAATTGTAAAATCATCAAGATTCGATATACTTCTGATATTCTGATGTATGATTTTCAAGCTATATGAGCTCCAGTTATAATTGTTTAATTTATTCATATCTAGAACAACGTTAATGTTACAGCTAATATCGGAATCATTGTAATTATTCACATGCAGCTGAATCATAGTTATAATTTAATTAATATAATATATAAATATAAGAGTTAGTGAGTTCTGATTGATGTGTAGGATTTTTGTGATGTTTGTGTCAGTGATTGTTGTATAAAACACGTATTATTGTTCGTTATGTAAGTTATTTTTATGTTGAGAATCTTGAAGGCTATAAACATACTAAAAACAATAAAATGGCCTTTATCACGGTAAGTACTAATGATGGAGAGAGGTTGACGCTGAAAATAAGTTACAATGAAAAAAAAACAAATATATAAGATCATTTACATAATTAATATATAGAGATATGATTTTGATCTTGTGTGGGTATTTGGAGTGAGGTTTTCTTTCTAATCTATGAATAATTGATATGAGTATATTGTTACCCATTTTTTTATTTTTTTTTATTTATTTATTTCTATACATACATTACAGTGTCTACATACTATACATACATTACAAATATTTACATTTGTATATAATACATAAATTTAGAACTGTTGTTAATATGGTGTTTTTTTTTATTTATTTTTTTTATGCTGGGTGTGAGGAAGGTTTGAGTAGGTGACACTGTGGTGGGTAATGTTATATGTTTCGTGAACACCTCACTGGGAGAACCTGTGCTGAGGTGTTTACGTGGTTATGATTATATGGTACATGTATTTATGTGTATTGGTTAAATTTTCTTATATAAAAGTGTAAGTTGGGATTTAATTTTTTTTTTTAAGGGTTATTGTACATTGTTATTTAAATAAAAAGGAAAAAAATATTTATTTATGTGCACATATATACATACACCCATGTATATACATACATACATAAATACACATATATGCATGCATACACACATATAAGTAAACACATGTATACATACATACATACAGATTCATCCATGATTATGTTTGGTTTGGCGTTATAATATTTTGTATAAATTGGATATCTTGTTTTTTGATCCAGGCTGTGATCAGTTTTTTGTGAATGTTTGTGTATGTATTTCCCATTAGTAGTAGTTTCAGAGTGGTGGGCATACAATTAAAAAGTTTTGTAGCGTAATACTGGAAGTGTCTTTGTCCGTGTGTGGTGTATGTTATCGGTATGTTCAGGGTATTGTTTGTTGTCGACCTTGTTTTTATTGTTGTTTGAGGTTGTATTGGAATGTGTAGTTTCTGTTGGAGGAAATTTAGTAGTGCAGATTTGGCATAAAGTTGTCTTATTGACATGACGTCTAATGTTTTGAAAATTTCGTTTGAATTTGTGTGGAATGGTACTTGCAAGATGATTTTAATTATTACATTTTGAATTTTTTGTATTTGGTCGATTGCAGTGTTTGTAGCGCTTCCCCAAGCCAGTATGCCAAATGCCAGTATGCCAGTATTGACAAATGACTTATGATAAAGACAGTTGCTATTGATAAATGAATGTAAAATACATAAAAATGAGTATATAATATAATTTTATTTTTTATCAGATATGTATAGCTTTACTGAGAGTATGGGATTAAATATAATTTCATACCATAATAATAATAATTAAAATGAGAAAACATTTTTTTGACGATGTAAAATCCTGTCGAAAAAGGTGTTATGACTAGTGAAAAAGCCAGGAAATGAAATTACTATTACAAATTTAACCTTATTAAAGTAAATTAAAACCAAAAATTAATAGACGCTAGGTGATTGATTCGACGATGTAGTGTCATGTTGAAAATGGTGTCGTGACTCGTGAAAAAACCAGGAAAGGAAATTATGATTACAAAATTAAATTTCTTAAAGTAAATTAAAACTAACAAATGAATAAAAAATTTTAATGTCACGTTTTGTTTAAAGATTATGTTTTTTTCAAAAAAAGAAACCGTTTAGTGCTAGATTGGTTCACTATTAAACACAAAAAAGTATAATAAATACGTGATAAAAGAAGGATAGGTAATTTCATTATCTTTGTTCTGTAAATGTTACCAGGAATATATAATGTAATATACATATATCGAAATATAACCTTTCGGTAATGAAGTTAAACAAAGAATTTTAATTGAATTATATTTTGTTTCCAAACGACTCTTTAAGCAACATAAAATTAGCGGCCTTCGTGGTCGAGGGGTATGGCTCTCGACTATCAATACGGAGGTCGCGGGTTCAAATCCCAGCGTGAGCAAAAAATCTTTTTTTTTAAATTTTACAATTTAATCTTTTAAATTAATATAAGATATATTTGCGGCATGTTAAAAAGCTGAAGATACTCTCAGTATAAACCACAATTCAAAATTAAAAATTTGGTTGAAATCGTATTATCCATGTTTGGTGACCAGATTTGAATAACCAGATACTTCTCCACCTTCTTCTTCTCCATTTCCTTCCCCTCCCCTTCACTTGCAGCCTCGCAACACACCCTAATTGAATGTCTCACTGAATCCAGGCGGTTGGGAGCAATAGGAACTCTTGTGCGGTTTTTACACAAAAAAACTGAAACCAAAACTTTATTTTAAATGAAAATAAAGAATTGAATTGAAAAACTAAACAGTTACTTGGAACACAGCCTTACTACACGTGTATCCATTTGAAAATCAAAAAAGATTTATAAAGTACTTCCTCCAATAAATTTCCCTACGTATTCATTTTAATCCACCTCCATATAACCGATAATTAAAATACGAAAACGCATATTTTCATTCCATAAATTTCCTAATTTTCCGTTAAGTACTCCATTCTTGAACATCAAATTAAATGAAACAATAATTGCTACTTTGAACATGCAAGACTTCGGGTTCTGTAGACACAGCACCCAGTTATTAGCTGGCAATTAATTAAATCGCTTCATGGTACAATTAATTGTCTATCCCAGTAACGCACAACCAGCAGGTTTTGCTAAACGTTTGCAAATCCCACTTTTGAATTAGCGTCGTAAGTGCCCGGTGCCAATGGGATTATTGCATTTCCAATTGTGTTGTCTTTTGCAGCGAAATTTCATATATTTTTTAAATAATCACATTATTAGAGCTCGCTAAATTCAGAACTTTTGAAATATTTGGAAAATACCGAATAGTAGTAGTAAAAATTTTGATATTTGCGACTGACCTAAAAAGCATGTGATATCTACCAGTCTTATTATATTTTTTTTAATTAATTTGATATTATAGAAACATTGGTTACTGTGATCAAACAATTTACAGATATTAAATATTTAATATTGGGTACCTATCAAATGTTTCCTTGTAATATCTTGGATGTTGAATGTAGATTAAGTAATTACCAGATGACGTGTGCAGTATAAAGGTGTGAGTGTGTGTGTGTATAAGTATGCACTATGAACAATTTATGTTTTTGACATCATGCCACGTTTAAATTTGGGCAGTGAGTCCGAATAAATAAATTTTACTGAATCGTGAATCGTGTGAAGCCACTTGACACCATTTCATGCGTTTTACCTGAGTTCACTTTGAAAACAAATAATTTTGTCATGTTTGGAGATACCGGAAAATTATTTTTTCAGCTCTTCAACTCTAAGTTAAATCTAAAACATATCCATAAAAATAAAAAACATTTAGAAGAATTGGCGTATGTTATGAGGCTGAAAGAAGGTGTTAGAGGAAGGTTAGGTGGTGCTTTGCTATTCAGATCTGGTCACCAAACATGACTAAAACCATTTCAAATATTCGATGTGTCGTATATTTATGGTTACTTTTCACCAGGCGATACTGATCTTCGTGATGAAGTACATGGTGCAACAAACAGTGCAGTTTTGAAGGGCCGGTTCATCCCATGTGGTAGGAAAAGGAACCTGAAAAGGGTTTCATTATGTCGGGAGGGTCGTGTCATTTTCAGTCATTACCATGGTTTGGTCTAGAAAACACCGGAGCTTCGCCGTCTGCACGTTCTTGAAAATGTTCATTATTTCTTCGCCACCCAGCAGGTCTTTCGGCTGCACTTCAATCTTGCGCTACGTGATATCGTCTCTCACCGTAATTTAATGGCAATTTGTATGATTTATCTCTAAACTTGTATAAAAAATATTTGTACACTTTTATTTGATACTGGGCATTATCCATATACAGAATAATTTTACCTTATTTACATGTAAAAAATATTTTAAATTGTTATCTACCAGTCAATCAGTGAGAAATAGTTAGGATGCAGGCGAATTCTCAAGTTATTGTTTTACAAAATTATCTTTTAATTACTGTCTGTATCTGTGTTTTCTCCTTAAATAAATAAATAAAAAAAAAAAAAAAAAATAAAAAATAAATTTTAAAAAAAGACCTAAAACGATAAGAAAACCCGAAAATTTATCAAGAGTGAGATAAGCCATCGAACTGCCCCGAGGCATGCAATTGCATTGAGCATTGCTGATCGCTCACTGAGGAGGATTTTGCATCAAGACTTATCATTCCACGAATACAAGTTTTTGATTGTCCAATTGCCTCCCGATTATGAAAACCGTATGAATCGCTCACAAGAAATGTTCAACCGGATCCAAGCGAGGTCAACTTTTTCATTAATGACGAGGCCCAGTTACATCTCTGTGGAGCGGTTAATAAACCAAATGTTCTGTACTGGGCTGAAAATAACCCAAGGTTACTTCACCGGAGATCTCTTTACTCCCCAAATGTGACCGTAGGGTGTGCGATTTCCAACTTTGTGGTGATTGGACTTATTTTTTAGATGAACCGTGACTGTCGTCGCTCAGCTTTATGCTTCTACGATGGAAAATTTTTTTGGACCTCAATTGGAAGAACTAACGAAAGAAACAGTTATAAAATAGATATCGCTGCTGGAGGCCATTATTTTTTTGATGTCATCTTCAGGATTTGATGCATAAAGCGCCATTATGTATAAAATAAAATAAAACTACATTTCTGTAAATTACTTCAAAACTACACTGTCTGTTTTGTTGCACCCTGTATCTACCACGTTTCTTGTCATTAAATACAATTATTTACAATGCTTAAAAAAAGGTTTTAAATGAAAATGTGCATCATTATGTCGAGTTTCACGCACGTACACCGGATTACCAGGGGTCAACTCTACTAGCTCTTTAGATCAGGCTCCCTTAAAATACTTGTAGAACAGACTTAGCATGTCCACATTGAGTCTGTGCATTAGAGTAGCAATCGGTCTGTTAACAATGGATTGTCAATCAGACGAACCGCCCTTCTTTGCATAGAATCAAGTAGATTTATCAACTATTACAAAAAAATTAAATAACCAACGTTACTTGCTTAAATTAAAGAAACACAAAGTAGTGATAAGAAAGCTTACTGACTAAATGTATCTGATGATCCCGAGAACTGTGTTCTAAATCGGATTGTACTTATTTGAAAGAAAAAAGAATAAACCTACATACAATTGTACACATAACACTAATTTACATAATATCTTTTGACTCCTAGATCAATTAACATAGTTCAAGAAAGCAATTAGACATATATTTTTTAGTATTTTTCCTCATTATTATCGGTTTATCTCTTCTGTAAGCTAACCGAATATGTATCGAGCTCTAAAAATTGTAGTGCTCTCTGAAACGCAATTAAAAAAAAATTAAATCAATGAAATAATTTTCATCAAAACAAATATTTTATTGATCGAAATTGCAGAATAATTTATAATCTAGCGCAATATGTTCCCCAATGGATAGAATATAAATACAATACTGAGGGAACCAAAGCGCACACCAGATATAAAGTTCAATGAGCGTGTTTTCGGAGTGTCAGATCCGAAGCAACAAAGCCTGGAATAAACTTCCACATGATTTAAGAATGACAATAATTCAACAGAATTTAGAGCTACTCTTTATATTTTTAATAAATCGTTTCCATAAAGCGATTAACATATTACTTTTACAGTCCGCGGCATTGTAAATAACTAAATATGTAAAAAAAAATTGGAAATAATTGTTGACGATTTCATATTATTTAAACCAGTATAAATGTATTAAAATATATATATAATAAGACAAAGCCTAGGAAGTAATATATGTACACCGCCATTGAGGAAATTTTTCACAAAAATGGAGCTATACAAAATATCCAATTATTAGTGTCATAATTTAACATCTTCAAAAAAATTCTTCACCACGCAATAATTATTTCAGAGCACAACGGTTGCTGACTCCTGCTGCTTCACATCGTTTGAATGATATATGAAGCATGAACTACCAGTAGTGTAGTAGGTAGTACAACAACTGTAGACCAGTCCGATAAATCCTATCACGGTATCAATTAAGTACAGTTGTTACGACGAGGGGTACGGATAAATAATTCAAAAATAGCCGGGGAGGGGGCAGATCCGAGATAGTACTGAGGCTTAAGGTCCGACTCTGGGGTCACGCCCCCTGCTCAAACAACTTGCGGAAGTATGCTCCTGTTTAACTCTGTTTTGTTTACCGCCCTGCTGAACTTTGGATTTCAAAACAAAGTTATTCTTTACAAAATTCAAAGGATGTTCAGAAAATAGTTAAAGATTAATGAATCAGATTTTGAAGACTTTTATTTATTTTTTAGATTAAAAACTGAAGGGTACTAACACAAGAAGTTAGAAAGGCAAGTGAAAATTAATAAAGAAATATGAAGTCATGAAATAAGTTTTAAAAGTATGCGGATATTGAGATTTGAGTAGCCACACAAAATGGGCCGTTGGCATAAATTTTTCTAAACAAAAACGCAATTTTATTTTCGTAAATGATATGCATTCTTGATTTGGAAGTAATATATAAATATATAGCAGAAATCTGTATATCTGAAGCAGCGGTCACGATTGGCGAACGAAATTATATGTTTTCTGAGGGACTGTTTTCAGAAACCACGATTTTTTCCATCACATGCTATGGAGCTTATAAAATTGCATTATAAAATGTTTTTAATATAAAGCATGAAATAAAACTATCACACTAATTAAAGAACCCTTGGAGTAAATAAATAAATATTTTTAATATAAAGCATGAAATAAAACTATCACACTAACTAAAGAACCCTTGGAGTAAATAATTAAAAATATATTATGAATACTTATAATAATATATCCATAAATATATCAATATGAATAGTAGGTCATAAATTTAGTTCAATGATAACTCAACACATTGACTGATATAAGGTCATTAAAAGCCATGAAAAAAACTAACCTATAAACCTTACTTACACGGCGATAAATTATATAATTTATGCCCTCGTGATAAATTATCAGGCCTTATTAATAAAACGTAAATTTAAGAATGTTTTATCGATTTGCCTTAAAAATATTTGGATTTTCATGAACACGTGTTCTGACATCATGATAACATTTTCGTGATTTACTAAGAGTTTACCCCAAAACCTGTTAATTCATTCGTTAGGCCTGCAATCCCGTTTTTATCCGGAATTACAAATAATTTGAACAGATTCTTATTAAATTACCAATAGTGAACGTAATCTATTTAACCTAGTTCTTTTTTATCACTTTTCATGACTATATATCACCTTTTAAAACTGTATTGAATTTTCAATCTGTTCAGTTATCTGGTTACCCATACATTTCAGAATGTTTATAATCACAATCTGTTTTAGTTTGCTTGGAAATATGTAATGATTTTAATTTCTACATCGTACGTAACTTCTAATTGAAAGTCAACATAATTATTACCAAGTGTATTTATTGCGCTGAAAACGAATTATTTATTATTTTTTCAACGTTTATTTGTATTAATGATTTACACTTGGGCCAGCACTTGGGCAATAAGTAGGTTTTTTTTTGTACCTACTTATTTTATTCTTTCACATTCTGCGTATTTGTTCATCATCACTAGCGTATTTTGTTATCATTCTGTACCGGATATACTGCAGGGTGGATTTGGCTACCTACAAATGTTCTCAGCGGGCTGTGGCTTCTAGCAAATTCTGAGGTCACCCTAACTAGTCTTCTACATTTGGTGACTTAACAGGGGTGCCTGGGTTCATTGGATGATTTTTTTCAGGTTTTGCCCTTTCGTAAGTTTTTCGTAAGTAAAATCGTAGGTATGCTACCATCAGCGCAAACTTTTTTTTTAGTTTGATATCATGATGATTCTTCTAACACCCATTTCTGACTTACTTTTTCTAAATATTCGAACTATGTCAGCTATTCAAATGACTAACTAATTAACTACCAAAATTGAACCTTTAAAAAATATACCTAATATGAGGAGGAACACTGTTGAAAAATATAATATTTATGTTAGTTAACTAGACCTCAAAGGTCAACGGACTTTAAACTCTTAAAATGACAACAGGTAGGCGTAAAAACACAACTTTTCCCGACAGAAAATTTTGAAATGCGCATTTTTTGTTGAAAAATGTGAACACATGAGCAATTCAAGTGCTTAAAAATTCACGTTAAATATTCAGAAGGGTTCCGTATGTTTAAAATGTTCATAGTTCAAACACGATACGTATTCTTTTGATGCTGAAATTTCAGGCTGGTAAAACTGGAAACATTTTTAATTTATTTACAATGTTTTTCAAGGGAAAACCTTAAATGCATAAAGGATTGCTAACATGTTAGGGACAACAGAAGTTTGTGTACTTAGGACAGCTTTGTTCAAAGGTTCTACTAGAAATAAGGCTCTGGGCCACAAATTCAACCCTTATTTTATAATTTCAATAAACAAACTTGAGCACTATGCGCTTATATATATATATATATATATAGGAAAATTATAAAATAACACAAAATGTTAACAAGAGAAAATTTTTGTTGGACTTCTTCTATACTGCTTACGATTGACTTTTAAGGTCAAGACACAGTTAATTTCTTGGCGTTGCAGAAGTTGTCATGGCAATTTCGAAGATCAGAAAAATCATTAAATGATATTCCTTGGAGATTTGTAATGTCAATTGGAGGAGATTGTTTTTGTACTAGCAGCTCGATGGCGTTCTCTGCGTAAATACTGATAAATGACATGCAGGGTCCGTTTTTATTTGAATTCTCATTCTCCATCATAGGTTGGATGTCGTCAATGAAATCTTCAAACAGTCGACAGACCAGTCACATAAATTATAAACTATTGGCTTCCTCTTTATTGTCTCCCATCAATCTTCCACGTACTTTGTCGTTAAACAACAAGACAGAACGGATCACACTGCCGCGTGAATGCATCCTGTGTCAGTGACGGAGAGGCGATAAGAAGTTAAGCTGATAATTTATGCCAGGACTGCATAATAGTTGAAAAGGTGAGGCTATAGTTGTATGACGCATTTAGTTCAGGAGATAAGCTTAAAATACTTTAGAAAGGCACGCATAACTCGTTGGTAAGGAGGGACCATTATTTAGTGCTGATAAATATGCGTTTATTGAAATATTTTTTACAGTTTCATACAATACAAAGTATATATCAGAATTTGCTACATAAGTTAATTGCATCTTAGCTTAACCTGTTTGGTGTAATGTTACTGACTTATTGGTTATTTTAAAATTGAAATCTTTGAAAGATAATAATTAAGGCGATGCAATACGTAGTAATGCAAAATCATGTGTTTTTGGTTTGAAAATTTGGTCACCTAGAAATGTTTCCGATGCTTTAATTAAATACTGCGAGTAGAATACATTTTGGCCTTTGAAATAATCGAGTATTAATCGAGTCTTTTTATAAGCCCAGAAAAAAATAATGTATAAGGCCTATGAAAACTGCTTTAAAGTTCATAATCTCCTACTTACGAACCCATTTTCGTTTATGATTTTATTGTATAATGTGGCAAATTAAGTTATTTATAAAATGATCGAAAAAAATTAAATATTTATGCCTGAACATCCACAAAATAAAATAAAAGGCACTTTTTGGCCATGTTTTTTCCTTGCATAAATCAAAACAGGCGGATGGTGTTAAGCGGAAATTTAAACCTTATCGCCATCTACGTGATATTGAAAGCGGCTCGATTTAAAATATTACGCGCCGTAGTGCATCGCCTTAAGTAGTAAAAACAGAAGAAAATAATATTATTTTAGATGTATAATGATGACTAATTACATAGAAAAAAAAAGAATTTAAGTGAAAATGCAGGACAGTAGTTATACGATTAGTAGGGCGTAAAGAAATACCAGTTCTATTTCTTCATAGGGTCTTCAATTTCTGGTGATCTTTTCTCATTTTCCATTCAGTGGTGTTTTTGCTGAAGGAATACTGTGTAGTGGCCTTAGTTTAAGTATTCCTGTGTCTGTACTATGGGTAATATGCATTTACAATTTGTATGCATGGGTTGATGATGATGAGCTTTTGTTGTTGGTGAACATTATCTTTTGATGTTATGAGCATTACATTTTGATTTTGATTAGCATTATCTTTTGTTGTTGATGAGCACTATCTTTTGAAGTTGATGAGCATTATCTTTTGAAGTTGATGAGCATTATCTTTTGAGGTTGATGAACATTGTCTTGTATTACAATTGCGAGATATTGAGTATTCTTCAATGAACTAGGTCCAATGGACATATTTCAGCGGCATGATCGTGAAATAATAAACATGTTTTATTCGCTTTGTATAAATTTATTTATTTATGTCTATTCTCGAATACACATTTTACAAATGATTACAGTGTTTTATATTATAATACAGAAAAAAAGTACATAAAAAAGGTACAAAAATTTAAAAAAAAATGGATAATGAGGTAAAACTGTGTGTGGGTAATATTGTATATTACGTGAACCCTCACTAGGAGAACCTGTGCTGAGGTGTTAACGTGTTTGTGATTGAGTATGACAAGTATTTATGTGTTGTAGTGCAACACTCGTTTTAGTTTAATAGTGATGAAAATTATGTGTTCAGTCCAGTGTATGTGTGTATCAATAATAACTCCTTGGTATTTTGTTTTACTCTTTCGATGTATTCGCATTAGCAATTGGATGATGTTTGTTTACAGTCATGCAAAAGCGAGTCTAAGTTAGAAGGAGGTTGACCTCTTTGTGTAATACTATGTGTGATGTATTTTGTTTTGATTGTGTTAACGGTAAGAGTATTTCTGTTTAGCCATTTTTTGTCAATTGACAAACTTTTTTCAGCTGTTATGAATAAATCTTTCCATGTGGGCTATTTGAGACAGAAAAACTGTATCATCAGCGAAGGTCACGATTTTACCATCAATTTCAATGTCACATAATTCGTTTATATACATGAAGAATATTAGTGGGCCAAGTACACTTCCCTGTGGGACTCAGAACGTGATTAAAAGTGGTTCACTTGTCTTGTTGTCAATTTTAACTTGTTGTGTTCTGTCAAACATGAAACTTTTCAATAATTCGAATTCTACTCCATTAATGCCAATGTGTTTTAGCTTCTTGAAAAGTTGTTCGTGCGAAATTGATTGAAATAACTTTTTTGCATCTAAATTATGTGTAATAAACTCGGTTATAGTGGCAATTGCGTTTTCTGTGTTCCTATTTTTTTCTAAAGCCATGTTGGTTTACTGAGAGTATTTGCATTTTTTCCAGACAATGTTTGCAGCTGTTCTTTTATTACTTTATCAAGAATTTTTAACAACGTGTTTTATATTGTAATGGTTCTAAAGTTGTTTACAATATTTTTATGTCCTTATTTATAAATTAAAATAACCATACATTTTTTAAGCGAAGATAAATACCGTATAACAGTGGTGTAAGTAGTTGTTGGCTTAGTGTTATAATTGTTTTAGAGTCTATCCCGTCAGGTCCTGATGTTGTGTTATTATTTAGGGAATGTATTAATTTTTTGGTTCTTCTAGAGTTACTTTAGGTAATTTGAAAACACGGTCACTATTTTTACTAGTGCACTGAGTCGGAATTTTTTGAGGTTCTTGATTATCGTTACTAGACGACTTCTGTTTTATATTTTCGGCTAGGCTAGCTCCGATAATTGTGTAATGTCGGTTAATATAATTAACACTGGAACAACCGGGTACTGCTCCAAACCTCTAGAGACCACAACGTTCATTTTGACCGCTGATTGCATGCGAGTTTATTATTATTGAAATTGTGTAATATTTGGCATAATATTAAATAAATAAAACAATAATTATGCATTGATATGATTCACTTTAATCATTTAGGTGCACATTTAGTACAAACTGTTGTTTTTTTATAATATCCGACGCACTTTCAGCAAACAGATTTCTTATAATTATCACATGTGTCAGTTGTTTTATTTTGCTTACATTTTTGTTTTGATTGTAATTTAAATTTAAGCCCGTCAAAATGCTTATTAAATAATTAATATTTTCAAATTTTATAGTTCATTATTATTTATATAATTAGTAGAACATTTTTTGAAAATTATTACCAGTAATTCACAAATAATGATCAAAGTTATGTCTAAACTCGTGACAAATCAATTTATTTAATGGCCCATACTTTTTAATTCGAAAGACAGATAAATAAAAACGCTTTTTCATGTATTAGAAATTTGCTACACCTTTTGATAAAAAAATAAATACTCAGTTTGGTCAAATATTTTGCCCCCCAAATCCACATTTAAGTCGTGTATGAAAAAGATCGCGCAGCCGTTCCTCTTAAGCCAACATTTCGAAAAGCCTCCAAGTGTTCATCTGAAAAATTATTTGTGAGAAAGAAGATGCTAATTCAGTTTTAATTAGGAAAAAAAGGACTAGATTACAATAAGAATTTTTACCAGGGTGATTTCATTCTAAGAATTGAGTTTAAGTTAAATTTAGATTCAGAACAATGTTTTATAGATTTGATAACGATGATAAAAACTACAAACATCTTTTGAAACCTTTCAACTCGGAGTGTTGTTATTCACACAGAATGATAAATAATTAAGGCCTAAAAGCGAGTAAGTAGAAACCAGCAAAACTAATTCTAAATAAAGTTTTGCTTGTTAGTGAAACAGGAAATTAAGAATAATTATCTACATGTTGAAACGTTTTTCTTAACATTTTCGTTAAATATGAATACGCTCGTGTCATTTTTATTTAGGTATCGAATAGGGTGAGCTAACTAGTTATCAATAAATGTTATGTATATTGTTTATGTACATAAAATAGAAGCTTTTTCGCGAAGAGAAATACTACCCCAAGGTGTTTTTTTTAAATTTATTTTTATTCGCTACGTAAGTGTCTAAGGAAGGGCTATTTAAAAAAAAAATATATATTTACCTGCTTTATGTGGAATAGAAAGCAATGCATTTTCACAACCTGTTTCCACTTAATATCTACATCCGTCTATAATAGAAAATACCCATTATTATCTTATTTCAATGTTACTGAAAAGGCCTTCAGTTACTTAAAAAATAAACTTTGCTTATTCCTTATCAATTTTTCCGCCTTGATATGTTTTTTCCTTTATTTATATAATTACACATATTTTCAAAATACAAAAATAAGTATCAAATATTAAAAAAAGGTAAGTTAAGGCAACCCACAAAGGCACTACCTATGCGTGGGTAATGTAAAAATTACCAATAAAATAAGAATAAAAATCTACTTTCCAAACAAAATAAATTACTAAAATACCACATCAAGCAAGTTGAAATGTAAATTTTAACGTTACTATAAATATATTAATGTAATACCGTTAACAAGTGAAACATGAAGCTCCACGATTTAATTTTTTTTTTTTGTTTTTTTTGAAAATCTACTTAGGCATTTTTCTCTGAACGTATCAATGATCAGAATTATATTTGAAATTTTGATCGCAAATATTTATAGTTATTTCTTAGGTACCTAGAAAGATCAAGCAAATGTTTAATTCTATTTTACTATGAACTGCAATTTTATTTTATGACTAATATGCATTTATAAATATTTCGTATCGTGATTTTTTTAAACATTTTTTCCTAATAAACGAGTGTTTTTCACTTATTAATTGAGTGTCTTTATGCATTTAAAGATTATCATAAAATATTCACCCCGAGTGATTATTCACTTAAAACTGTCTCATGAAAAAAAAGAAAACAGTCTTCAATTAGCGTTTTCTCGTAAGTATTATCAGAGTTTTTCTTGATATCCCTCAGCCGAATCCAATTCTGATTGAAGTTGATACGATTTTTAGTCAGTAAATCTTTCCAACCTTCGTATTTCCCTTCAGCCTCACAACGTACTCCAATATGGATGCTATAGTCTCACTGGCTCCATGCAGATGGGAGCAGTCAGGACCTTTGAACGCCGTTGATTGTTTTTACCATTTAATCATTGAAAAATATAATATTCCCTTCTCCAAACTGTCAATGAAAATATGAAATAGATAATAAGAAAAGAAACAAAATAATAAGGGTAATGGTCGCAATTGGAACTTGAGGATGAAGGACTCAAGACTGGAGCATTGAATATCGATCAATAGTTACAACCGTAGGCTTTTGTTTTATGTCTTTATCTCTTTCATAATATTATCACTGAGAGTTATTGATATTATCTTATTTAATAAATGAATTGCTCAAAGAGGTTTGATAAACTTGAAGAAGTTAATAAAAAATTAAATGTTAATTCTATGTTTAGGGATTTAAGGCAATTATTTTCACAATTAGCAATCTTAAAAAATATTTCGTATAAATTTATAATGTATAAAAGAGCTTCAGAATTTGTTTAATTAGTTTCGAGAACTGCGAATTGTATGATAACTTAAGATTATTAAGCATCATAGGGAAATAGGAAAAAAAAATTCCATATTTAATTATTACAAAATTTCTAAGAGCGATGTTTACGATTAAAAAGTTATTATAGGAAATTATTAAGTAGGTACTAATATTAACGACGCTACCAAGAAATTAAGCAAATAATTTTCATAAATGAATAATGGTCGGTGTGGGATAGAATTATTTTGGGTGTTTATGATTAAATTTAATTAATTAATTATAAATAATATAAAAAAAATTTATTAATTAATTATGTAAAAAAATAATTAATAAAAAAAATATTAATTTAAAAAAGTATAATCAAATATATAATTGATTAATTAATTATATTTAAAAAAATCATCCTTGCTTTATTTCGATCGTATCAAATAATGCGAAAAATATTATGAGTGTACTAATATCATTATTCTCTTCATAATTTTTTTTTATTAATTTTCCCAGTAAACTCAAGAACCCAGCGCATCAGCATTTTACTAATTCAACTGCCTCCTTCGAACTTAGACTCATAACAGCTCGGGCTAATTTGTTCGCTTTTGGGAACAGCTCATACAGGTAAAAAGGCTCACAAAGTTGGGTCTCCCTCACTGTCGTGGTGAGGAATATGATCTAAACGAGATCTATCGAGAATCTAGAAAGAAAAAAAAACACCACGCTTTATATTCAAATCTAGAAACCAAACACAAAATAATTTAAAATTAAACTTCTATGAAACCAAAGTTTCCAACTGCAATTTGAGAAAAAAATGACAGTTATTCAAATTATATTACAATACTATATATGATTATCACAGCATTAATATAAGATATAACTGTCGAATAAATAACAGATTGCAAAATATTTTTTTAAAAAACATTAAAAACTTCATAGAAACCTTGTATTTTGCTTCTGACTCGGCTACTCGAGCAATCACATGACGTATTGAAAAAAATCGAATGCGTACAGACGATCCCTAAAATCGTTGATAGTAAATAAAGATATATTGTTGTTCCATTTACAATTCAGTTCTGACGTCATAGTTTCCATACAGTACGTCACTACTCACCAGACAGGAAGATTGGCAACTAATGTGGGCAAGGCCGACTACGGTATATGCCTTGGCACGCAACCGATTTTGTCACGTGATCAAGTCAGTGCCATCTAGCAGCAACAATTTGCAAATAAATGCGGCGGAATTTATATATGTTAAAATTCGTTGCAAGGAGTGTTCGTTATTTTACTGCGAGCATATTTATTTATCTATATTGTATGCCCATGCAGACTTTTAAAGCCTTTTTTGACTTACACGAAGAAAAATGAGTGTATCTAATTTATTAAAAATCTGTTCAAATTACTGACAGTCCTGTTTAAAACGGAATTGCAGGCCGTTTCCCGATAAACTTTTTGAAAGTTCGTAATATTATCGGAACACGTGTTTATGCACCTGCGTTTTTTTCGTAATAATTTTTTTTTATTATAATAACGAAATGCAAAAATATAAGGATTTAGTTAACCTATCAATTCATTCGTTAAGGGCCTGCATCCCGTTCTTAACCGATTACGAATAATTTGAAGAAATTTTTAATAAATTTACAATCTCTTTTATTAGTCATTTTTCTCCGCGTATAAATAAATCAATTAAATTAAAAATACCTGCAGAAGTTTATTATTTTAAATAAAAATATTATTTTCTGGAATTCATCCCGAAATTGGAAATAGATAATAATAATATTAGTGTACCTATTTATAGAGGGGGACAAGGCGGTCACCATTTTGCCAGATCTAAATCAAACCAACAATGTGACCGCATTTTGTGGGAACGCAATACCGGCGTAAGCTTAGGCAAACTGCGCCTGTAATCTCGGTCGGATTATATACAAGGTTATGGACTTTATCATAAACGAATAGCGCCTTCCTGAGAATTGCTGATTTCAATTGTTTGTGATTCAGAATCCGTTGACGAATTGATTATAATTGTTTCTCTATAAATACAATTTAACAGTAGTCGCGTGCAATAGTGAAAGATTATTTAATAAAACACCATTCATGGGTACAAGATATTCTCAAAAAATGTTTGCAAGTGCATGCTGTTTTTTTGCGCAGTTGATAAATCATATAAATGCGCGTATCGTTTTCTTTCCTACACTCTCTTTTTCTCAATAAACATCTGGATAAAAACTAATTATATCGACTCATTGCATATACCAACACCGCTACCAGAAACATTAACATAATACTAAAAATAATGCATCACATTTCTTTAGATAGTGTTCCATCGCAAAGTAACCAATTAATATGCAAAAAATTGAGATATTTCAAAGCTCCATGTACGATCGTTCCGTTGACCTATAAATGCCATACATAAATGTGTATAAATTTCATGGCGTTAAGGCTCAGTGCTGAGACATAATTTTACGGCTTTTCACAAATGTTCGCAAATACATATATTTTAGTAAACAATACATTTTCTTTTGGTTTGGTGAAGATTGAACCTTCCTCCCTAGGGACTGGAATAACAACTGAGCCAAACCCTTATTGGGTAAGACCGACATTTATTTCGTGTGTAAACTGCTGTAACGTCATCCAATTTCAGAAAAATTCATATATGTCCGCATATATACGTATAGCGATGCTACGAGATTCATCGAGAATGTCTCGCCAATACAAAAAGCATCGTAACCGAAACTCTCCAGACAATGCGAAGCGTTCCTATCTTGCTACCTACCTGTCTACGAGTACCTACTTGCGAGCGAACTACCTACTCGCGACGTCTATAGCTACCTACAACAATACGTTGCGAGTTGGACTAGCACATTACGCGCATTCGCTAGAAGGTTCTAGACTATTGCCTAGGCATAATTCCAACAAAAATAGTGTAAATAAATAATATATAAATAATTCCAATAGTGCCAACAAAAGTACCAGAAGCACCCAGGCTGAGCGAGTTGTCTCCATTTTACCAGCGATCTCGCGCAGCTACTGATGCCATCGGCCGGGCTGTATAAATAGCCCTGACGCAGCGAACAGTCAATCAGTCAATCATTAGTCGTTCAACAATTTACAATACTTTGCGAGTGACAACCCGCGCACCTCCGCTGCGCGCAGGACAGTATACCCGGCTCTGCACGTTTCATTCATGGACTCCAACGGCTCAAAGCGCTCCAGCCATCGTTCCTGGACAGCGCTACATCGGATCACAGCGCCCTGGTTCCAGCACATCTGACCAGTGCTACATCCACGCACCTAGATCACGCGGCATCCTCGCCGGTCTATGCATCTCCCGCACAAGCGCCGACCAAGTCCACCGCACTTTTCGGCTTCCCTGTTCAGCACTGGAGCATCCGGAAGGCCCATGTCCTTCACCAGTACCAGTAGTCGACTCACTGACCTGCAAATAGACCAACACTTCACCGCCTGCATCCGGAGTCTTCATCATCGGTCCTCAAGTCATCTCATATACACAACATCTTTCATTGCGTGCCTCCTCGCCAGATCCCCAAAGATTGCGACCAAAAGTTGATAAAATACATTGTCATCGACAAAGAGTTTATTTGCTAAGTTTCAGCTTGATCTGATGTCAGGATGGGGGTTGATTTCCACTTCCAAGATTTAAATCCATCCATTTGTGAAAACCAAATCGAAATTCAAATAGACGTATTTAAAAAAAACTTTCAATTAAAACTCCATTATTGAATTTATATAATTTTCTACCGAAACAAATGCATTGACGTAGAATCCGAATATCTACGAGTTTTGTAAGTGTATTCACGTTCAAGATCTTGAGTTTCAAAAACATCAATAATTTTACAGTGTAGTTTTCCATTTGACTTGCATGCGTTAATTCACCCTATTCTTTATATACTTCTCTTGATGTTTGGGTTATCTTAAAATACAGTGTACAGAAAAAACTGCAAATTTCGTGACAACAGAGATAAATTAAGATTACGTTTATTGGATACGAATCCAATTGCAAATAGATAGTCAAAACATTATGTACTTCCCGGTATTAGAGAAGAGGCGAATAGAAAGTAGGCGGTTGCTGACCCCCCTGAATGTTGGTTTAGGGAAGGGATTGGAAGTGTATAGGGGCAACCGCATAACGGAATTGCCCGTTCCGCGGCCTGTTTCCAATTTCCACCGACAGAAGCTGCCGTAATCAGCCCGCGGCAGGTAGCGGCCGGGCACGCCACTGTATATAGGTATGGAGGGCCATTTTGACGCTTACGGTCTAATAGACGTATGGAAAACATTTTCCACTTAAAAACAGGGTAATGAAAAAAAACCACTTTGCACACTTCGCTAAAAATATTATAATAAAAAGCATTAAAAGATAAAATGTACTTACGGCGTAATCTTTTACACAAAAGGTAATTGAAATGATTTAAAAAATAAAATATATAATGTGTATTATATCAAAATATATTTTTGATTTCCAGAGTGGTGGATGCTATTAGTATCGCCCTGGAGAAAGGTATAGTTGATTTAAATGGCTGTAGTCGTGTTTGGTGACCGGATCTTAATTTCCAGTTACTTTATAACATTAATTTTCTTTCCCTTCCCGCTACCTTCATGTCCGGACCCATTAGAGTTATAGAATCCCCGCTCAAGGTATGTCATGAGGTGGTAAGGAGTGGAGAGGTGAGAAAGGTTGACAATAATTCATATAAGAAGTAAGTTGTAAGAAGTATTTTGATAGTTTTTCTTTAAAATTGCATGTCCTTTCAAATCACACTGCTAACCAGGGAATTTTGCTTTCTTGATACCTTTAAACTTTATTGCATAAAACCTCAATGGGTTTTTACAAGTTACGCAAAGAGAAAATGAAATATGAAAGAAATTTACATTATTTCTATTTTTTATGAAGGAGGATGGTGGGTTTTTAGAATTGGATTAAACCCGTTTCCCTGGCGGCTGGCGTGTTTTTAAAATGCATAAAATTACATCACCTTTCCGGCTGATGCCTTGCCAAAAATGGTATTTAAACATCAAAAATGTAGAAGTAAATATTTTACGTTGAAAACAAATTTCGGGTTACATGGTGAATTTTAATCCCAAATTTTTCAAACATTAAAAATATTTTCGTTCTAATGTACTTACAATTAAGTAACATTAAAAATTAAAAGGTTTATTAAAATATCTTACATTGACGATGATGCACATTGCAAGGTTATTCTAAACGTAAAGGCCCCGTAGTAATTGTTCAAAGATGGTTTAAAAGGGAAATATGTTGATACGAATATTATAATGAGCGCGCTCATATTAAAAAAAAGATATAATATTTAATTAAACGCGACTCGTTTGAAATAGGGCATAAATTTCTCAAAAAATTCTTTAAAGACATGCATTTAAAGACACACTGTGAATTTTTTCATGCCTATAACATATTAAATAACAGAAAAAAACCGGTTTTAAATAATTTTCGGAGCTTACTTTTCGATTTTTTTTTTATCGAGGCAATTTCATATAATTGTATTTCACAACAAACGTATGGATATTATCTTCAAAACTAATACACTGGAACTTGAAAACTTAAATAGTGAACGAGTAACTTGTTATAAATCAGTCGAAATTGGGTATGCGGGGGCTTAACTTAAAAATATTGGCTCTATACCTTTAACCTATACTTTTACTATTACTTAACGCATATTTTTTAGACACGAGTGGCGGTTTATCGACGGTAATTTAAATGGACCTAATTTTAGAAATTTTTGCAATTTTAGGTAAATCAATTTCGAGTGCAACCAGAATCACTACCCCATATGTACGAATATTAAACACTTGTCATCTCTTTGAATTTTCCTTCATCTTTCTACAAGTAGGTAATACTTTTACCCTTAGAAAACGGCTAATATTAGATAGATATAATATTGAATATTATATTTGAAATAATTGACAGGCTTCTACAGTTTCAACGTTTGACTTAAAAATTTTCATGTACAATGTTGAAATGCGTTAAAAACTTCGAAAACCTAGCTCTATACACTGCACATTGCAGTGTATAGAGCTAGGTTTCATTCTTGCCGGGACTGCCCCGTGATAGTGGGGTAAACTGCCCTCGATACGCGGCTTGTATATTTTTATGTTACTAACAATCATGCATGCAGGGACATTGGAGGGTCTAGAATCGTTTTAAAATAAATTTAGCTTCCTTTTACAAAAAAATTAGAGTCCTGACTTGTGCGGCTAAGGAGGTTAAACAATCAGTTTCCTCACACAGCCGTCGGGAAAGGGTGGGTCCCCTCCAATTGCACATTGCAGTGCACCTGAAGGTAGTCATGATTTCATTGAACTGCTATTGTAGTTTGTAGTATCTTGAGGTGATTTTGCACAAAAACGGCGCTATATAAGTCATCCAATTATTATTATTATCTTAAGGGTTAAAGGAACAAGGTAGATGAAAATATTCTAAATGCCACCTTGGTCCATGGAATAGTCCCAAAGCTAAGGAAATATAGTTTTGACTTTCTTTAAAACGCTATCATTGTAATATAAGAGAGGTTTAATAACTCGTCTATAACTATTTCTGTTGTCATCTTCTGTCGGAGGTTGGCGACCACTAATACCATATTAAAACAAAACTGTATATTATGAATACAATAAAACTCTCGTCATTAACTAAACACCGAAATTGACAATGTGGCGGTACTCTATGAACATTACATTTATACCTACCTTTACGAATTTATATAGATTCAAAGTTTTGAACGTACTACAGATTTTTGCAAAAAAACTAAAGTCAAATTTAAATTAATCAATGCATTTTTTATGATTTGCCAAAGTGCTTAAATCATTACATTTTTTAATTCAAATGAATCATACATTTTATAACATTGAAAAAAATGTTTGGCTATTTTCAATCGTAATTTATTAAAAAATATTTATTATATTTATTAAAATAAAAATTATTATTTAATAAATTTATTAAAAAAAATAAAAAATGGAAAGATTGTTAAAGACATTTTTCCTGTCATCTAAGCACATTTTCTAAAGTGTCACGCTTTTAAGGGTAAAAATTAAAAATATTATATTTTTTAAATGTAAAAACTCTTGATTTTAGTGTACCCATCTGTTTGTTAGTCCATATTACGTTTATGCAGTTCTAGAATATAAAAAAATCCAGTTTTGCTTTGCCTTAAGCTCTCTTCTGCTCTTTTATCACGAAAAGCTGAAAACCCAGATACACTCAATCTCAAACTTTTATTTATTTTTTCAGTGCAACGGTGTGAAATTGAATGAACACGATTGATTCTCTTCCGGGATCTTTGTTTATCCGCCACTGCTTTAAACAAGCAAAGCTTCACCGAAGATAAACGTGAATTGTATTTGTAATCGGTATTTTTCCACGTGTCTTTAATTTTTTTTCATTTCAGACTATAGAGAAAATACTGTCAAATGAAATAAATCGGTTAAGATTATAATAGCAACTTACATATACATACGTAATATATCAATTTTTATTTTATTTGTGGTGTTAAGGGACGTACTTGATGTAAAAAAATTTTTGGTCTCCGGTGACTTTTTTGATGTTTTTTTTTTCTACAAAAACATAAAAAATCAGTAGAAATTGGACAGATAGGGCCGATGTGAGGAGTTCTGCGGTTACGTCGCCGAGTGATCAGTGCTGACATGTGTAAGATTTGTTTTATTATTTTTTTTTTAATAGTAAATTTTTAAAAAAAAGTCACCGGAGACCAACAACATTTCTTTACATTTTTTTACTCCAAATAATGTCAGTAATCACTGGTTAAAGTAAGTCAAGTACGTTCCTTAACAGTCTGCATATAAATGATTTTTTCAAATTTGTGTAATATTATACTATGCACATAAATTAGTTTAAGATAAAGCTAAATTTATTCTTGAAAAATTTCTTCGTGTATTTCTTTAGTTCAATAACAAAGATTTCAAAAACATGATTTGAAATGGTAAAATTTAATGGCCTAGTATGTGTTTGTGCGTTGTTGCTTATGTGTTCCATGATTCTCGATCTGATGCTCAATGACTCTATTATCAGCTTAACTTTGTTAATTTGAATTAATGCATTTTTGATAAATTCGATTTTATTATGAATTTTTTTGAAAAACAAAAGATGAATAATTTGATTTTTTCTTTTTTTAATTATTTTAATGTCTTTTTTGGACTATTTACAGGAGGGCCAAGTAGTAAGCTGATTACTCAATATTATAGATTTGATCGGGCTAATGCGTAATAATATAGGGTATATGTTTTTTTTTAAATAAAAGCAAGTCATAAGCATATAAGCCTACATTTTGATGAGGTTTCACCGTTTCAGACTATTACATGGGTAACGAACGCGAACCGCTGAATCTGATTATCCTATGCCCGGGGACCTTTTGGTGCCACGGAAGCTGCAAACACATGCTGGCAAATCAAATCAGGATTCGAGCAATTAAATGCGAAAACACTAATTTTCTGGTTGGCAAGCTACTTCAGATGTGTTACGAAGCGCTAAGCTCTTAAATTGATAAAATATTAAAACAGTATTAATATGATTTTATTTTCGTAGTTTTGTGCCAAACGCTTTCCGTCTTTTACAAATTCTAACGGTGACTAAAGTGGGTAGATAGATTTCACATTTATTAAAAACAATGTATTTTCACAGCACATTTTCATAAAACTATTTGAATAACTTATTTTGAGCAATCCCTGCTTAGTGTTTAACGCTTTATTGTTGTCAAGTTTGTAAGACAACATCATTAAAATTAAAATTAAAATAAAAATTAAAATTAAAATCAATCAAAGCAAAACGAACTGTAGACAAAATTCTTGCCTGAACAGAATATGTAATAATTACAATAACATATTATTCAATATCGACATCTTCAATTGCGAATTTACTAAATATAAAATGACCTTAAAAGAGTATTTCACTGATGTTTCTTGAATTGATGTTTCTGATGTTTATGTTTCTAGTATTTATATATTTATAATCCTGTTATGGTATGATTTATATGCACAACATTGTCTTCTTATGGTTATGGTTATGATATGATTTATATGCACAATATTGTTTGTATTCTTATGGTTACCAATGTATCGATAATCTTTTATTTTATATAAATTTTAGTTTTTTTTTTTTTTTCCCCTTTATTTTTGTTGTATTATTTTGTTCTATTATTTTATACAATTCTTTTATTTTATATAATTATAACTTCACATTTCTCATAAATTTAATTATTTCTTCTAATGCTGTCTTACTTAAAGTCACAAGGAGGAAATCCGTAATTGGTTTTATTTTGGCTATTTTACTTATGTACAATCTGTAAAAATGTAAACTGTTGATTTCCCAAAAAATGAATAAATAAATAAATAAATAAATAAATGACGGCCTTCGTGGTCGAGGGGTAAAGCTCTCGACTAGCAAGTTGGAGGTCGCGGGTTCAAATCCCAGCGTGTGCAAGTAAATTTTATTCGATTAATTTGTATTATTTCACAAAATCTTCATTTAAAACCATCTATAGTATATTTACGGCACGTTCTAGATTGGAAGATACTCTTAGTATCGCCATGGTGAAAGACCACCATTCGGAACTAAAACTTTGCTTGAGATGGCTTTAGCTCTGTTTGATGACCAGATTTGAATAAAAAGATACTTTTCCACCTTCCTCTGCCACTTCTCTCTTCCTTCCGCTCTACCTTCAGCCTAAAAAAAAACCCTATGACATATTCTCACTGGCTTCAGACGGTTGGGTACCGTTGGGACTGTTGTGCGGTTTCACATAAAAAATTAATAAAAAAAACACTATTAAAACGACTATGTTTTTATTAATTTGTTGACTCCGAAGATGTAACAACTTTTAATTTTTTTTTCTAAGTACACCTAGTATTATTTATATTACTATCAATACGGCTTGAAAAAAAAATCGCTCGTCAAAAACTATTCTGTCAGATGCCATAATAATACAAATAATGATGTTTCTGCATTTTGAATGGTAATCATTGCTCCCCTTATATACGCTTAGTAATGGTTATTATTCCATACATTATCTATTATTACGTATATTTGATGCATTTCAAGCGCTTACACAACATTGGCGCCACGTTCAACGACACAATATAGTTCGGTTCTTATTTACATAATGTGTATCGCTATTCATTTGACAAGTATGTATGCAAAGCTTAGAGCGCAATCAGAAATAGTAGAATCGTTCTACTTTGCAAACAATTGCCAATATATTTACAATTTAAATTATGTCAAATCACTCCACTTCTAAAAATTTTCTTCTTCTTAAATTTACTCCAGTCCTATTCGTAAGAAAGCTGTGTTTATTATTCAATAAATATATTTGTACTACGCCCTTGAGGTAATTTCGCGCGATAATGGCGCTATATAAATCATCCTAATATTATTTTTGGGTTAAAATTTTGATATTGTATAATTCAATGCACAGGCTGTTACCATCATATTTGACAGAGCTCTGTATGGGTCAGTTTAACCCAAATACAAATTACACTCCTGTAAAACAGAGGTACCTGGAAAAAAATGATCCTGTTAAAATGGTGATATAATGTCAATTTCCTGATAAAATATTAGTCCTTCAGAATATATCGAAAACACGTGTTCTTTTTCCTTATAAATATGGTGACGGAACGCGATAATATCCAGTTTATTATATGAACACGTTTTCCGCCATCCTCATAAAACCAAAGATTTTAACTGATGCTTGGTTATGAACTCTGTTAATTAATTCATTAAAAGCCTGCAGTCCCGTTTTTAACAGGAAACAGAATAAATTAACCAGATTTTTAATAATTAAACAGTATTTTATATCGATAATTTTTCGCCGTGTATTACAATATAACGATATCTCGAAATAATTGAATGTTACAACAGCGCTATACAACATTATTCAATGATCTTTTCAGTTCTGTTATAGGTTAGGAGAGTTTGTGTCCATCTAAAATATTTTATTTACAGTCTTATCATCTGCATGTAGTGTGTTTCATCGTAATACATGACTTGGTATTGGTGCGTGTAGAAACAAAATAATTAAGAAGTTATAATTCCGATGTGATTCATTTACATCATACAATGTGAGCACAATACCAGAGTATAATGCGTAATGAGCCAACTCCAAAATCCACTTAATACAGTTAAACTTGTAGAGCATAACGTTGCTGAGTTGAACACTTATAATTACACTGCTTCTAGAATATAATAATAAAAATATTCGTAAATTTATTTAAACAGGAAATTTTTACTGCTCAAAAGTAGAGTAGGAGTAAGTAAATCTTGAAAGATGACAGTGCATTCGCGTATCTAAAAACTGCACGGTATCTTGCTCGTGTGATTTACCTCCGAGTCGCGAGGGTCAAGAAATGTAATTAAGTTTCCAGCCTGTGGGGTTCTGGACCATTAAGAAAGCGGAAGCTCCCTCTTGCCGCCCTGTGACAAATATTCCACTCACCCCCGCCCTCTCGGCGGCCGGGTACAAAATACTCCGGAGCTTAAAACTTAATTGTGGGGTTTTAAATAAATGGTGCCGCCCGCTTATGTCATTTTGCCTAGCAAAGAAAAGTTTGTAGTGCGGCTGTCTGTTGTGCACTTTCTTGGAACTAGATATCTTTACGTACAGAGGCTTTGACTACCGTTGTTTAAGGAAACATTTAATACCAGCTGCGACTGAGAAACAGAAACATTTTAATGTTCAATTTTTCGATATATTCATGTACTTATCGTAAAAATACACTATTCATTTATCGAGTAGCTAATAAACTATTTTTTGTGACTTACTTACTCGTCGAAAGTATCTAATATCAGAAAATAATTTTAAAATTACCTCGAAAAAGGTTAATTTTGTCTGACAGAAAAATGCACTTTGATAAAGACTCCTACCGGATAAAGATTTTTAACTTTGCTGCGTTTTGTGAACAAAAATGAATTTGAATTATGAAAAAGGTTTTATATTCATATTAAATGCATACTTCTTTCTATCTAGTGGAAGATATATTTTGCTACTAAAAGAGTTTCTATCAGACGAGTGATGTTCGCAAAATTTTTTTCGTGTTTTAATTTCCACTGATGATATAGCTACTCGATCTATTTAAATTAAATTGAAATATACGAATATTCCACACACGAGTTCTAACTTCCATGAGCCGTTGGGGCAATGGCTTCTTCTGTGTAGGAAAATATTTTAATATTAATGGAAATTAATGAAGGAAGACATATTGTGTAATGCTTGAAATAAACTGGTTAGGTTTTCAGGTGTGTTATTTGAGCCTATTTGAAGCCATATCAAGCAAGCGAGCGATTAATCTCAGAATGGTGGTATTTCATGCGAACAATTATAAAAAAACCAACCTCCCAACTGGTCATAGAAAACCTTCAAATTCAATCCTGAATGCAAGTTTATATGTAAACTAAAATAATTATTCATTTTATGATATAAATACAAATATTTACACATTTAAAAGCTTTATGTTACCGAGGTAGATGTCATTTAATTCGTAATGTTTAGCAAGGCTATGCAAGTGTTGATTTTGTAAAATTTTGTATTCTCTACAAAAAAACGTGAATATTTATGTTTTAATGATATCTGAAACTCTCAAACGGTGAGATTTGGCTTCCTGAAATTGGCCTAGAGTTTTCAATAAAGCTATTTTCAATAAAGCTATTTTCAATAAAGCTATTTAGTTATTTAAACTTTTCAGCTCATATTGCCATTTTTATCTTGATCTATATAGTTCAATAATCTGAGCTGCAAAATAATATGTGGCTCCCTTATCAGGCGAGACCAATATAACATTTTGTAAAATATACATATACAATGCAACTCGTATTATTTATATTACAAAATATAATATAACGTACATATATAAGAGTACCTATATCGTTTTTTACAGGCAAACGTACTCATATAAACATATATGTACGTTTGCCTCTAAAAAAATGATAACACGTCAAACATTGTCACAAGAAAAGATTGTCGGGTAACGCCGGGAGGTAATGGTTGTATATTATAATTATTATGCAAATTTGAACAACATTACCCAAGTTTCCTTCCAGAAAAAGTGGCCACCTTGAATTTAGGGTATCTTGTTAATCGTTTTGTTCAAAATGCCATAATGCCAAGGAGATTTTCGGCAAGTTCGCTGTTAAATATGTTTGGCTAACGACTTTGTTTGTTTAATGAATATTTCGTACAAAGGTCTATTAAGTTTTATTAAAATTACAAAGGGGGTAGTTTGTTGGGCAATATCCCCCGCTGCACACGATGCCATCTTACGGGAAATGGGGGAGCTGTTTACATTTTAAATTCTCTCCTTTAAATATTGTGCTTTAATGGTTGTGAAGATAATGGCTACGGTACACTAGAAAATTTACAGTAGGTACACATTTATGTTGGTACTTTAGTGAGGTAAAACACGGCCAGGCTTTAAAATCGTACAAACAGTATGATTAACACTAGAGTTAAATGATATTTATGTCTTTCGCTATGAAACTCATATAATAATAGTGCTGCGGTCGAGTTTTATTCCCAGTTACTTCAGATTTGTAGATATTCTCATTTGGTGGCCAAGCGGTAAGGATCTCAACTAGCAGACCGAAGGTCGCGGGTTCATGTCCCGGGGTTAGCAAGCAAATTTTATTTACTTAATTTGTGTTGTTTCAATTTTTTTTTGTTAATTTAAAATAATACATAGTACACTAGCGACACATTCCAGAGTGGAAAATACTTTCAGTATTGCTCTGGTGTAAGACCACCATTCAGAAATGAAACATTGCTTGAAACGGCTTTAGCCATGTTTGGTGAACAAATCTGAATAGCCAGGTACTCCACCACCTTCCTCTTCCCCATCTCCTTCCCCTCCCCACCACATTCAATCTCACAACTTATCCCAATTGGAGATGCTATAGTCTCACTGGCTCCAGACCGTTTGAAGAAGTTGGGACTTTTGTGCGGTATTCACATAATGAAAAAAGTGTACAAAAACTGAAAGCCGAAAATGAAAAATCACTCGAAATTATTTTAGTCAGGTACTTCTAAGTAATAGTTTTCTAAACCTCTACCTTTGTCATCTCCTTCCCACTCCCTCTCACTGCATTTCCGCCTCGGCATTCCTGTCGGAGAGGGTAGGTAAAGATCTTTTACTAAATTACTTTTAGGGATATTTTTAAAAACTTTATTTTAGCAAATTTAAAAAAATGATACAATGTCGCTTTCGATCTGGGGGTGATGCTAGAAGTACATGTGTCAGTTTTTAGTTATTTTGATTTAGGTTCGAGAAAGTACTTTAAAACATCCCATATTTAAATTCTTCCAATATCTATGTCAGGTGTTCTTGTTTGATGAAATTCTGGCTCATGTAATAAACAAGAGTAAATATTTTTCGGCATTTTTTACGACAAGAAATAAATTTCAGAGCCATTTACAAATTTGACACAGTCATTTCTAGCACTAGGCCCCAGAATTATAATAAGACACAACTCAACATGGAACCAAGTATCATGGAAATTTTAATTAGTAGACGCTGTCAGAAAAGTAAATTGTTAATTTAATT
This sequence comes from Hesperophylax magnus, assembly GCA_026573805.1. Lineage (NCBI taxonomy): Eukaryota > Metazoa > Arthropoda > Insecta > Trichoptera > Limnephilidae > Hesperophylax > Hesperophylax magnus. The sequence goes on from JAIUSX010000022.1 coordinate 3,987,574, forward strand.
AAAGAGTAGAATGACAGCAAAAAATTATCTCACGTGAAGAGATGTACTAAATATAATGAATGCCTATTTATTTAATGAGACAAGAAAAAATACATTTTTCTAAATGAAATTGGTTTACCTGATACGTGATCCTCGTGCAACACTTACTAAAAATAATATTTTAGAATAATCTTTTAGCTGAACAAAAAATGTCACATTTTTTTCTGGAATTTTTTGTGTTTTTCAAACGTTAAGAACTTTATTCCACTTATTAATGAATTTTGCTACTAATAATTGTTTTGAACATTGTTATGAACTAAGTTTATCATTTTACAACAATGGAATTCCGCAGTGGATCAGTGGACCAAAACGAGTTATTGTCAGATATGCCAAAGCCAAACCTTCCAACATTCAAATACTTTGTTAAACTATCTATTACTTTCAATGAATAAATACTAAATACTACTCTATTTATTTGAATCTAACAACATTCACATCTGGAAACCAATGGGTTTATAGCAAATTATTTTATCTCAAATTATTTGGGATTATTTTCATGCAGAAGAAATAGGGGTGCAAACGAGAGATGAACCTAATATATTGTGTCCATTCTGAATGACGTTACCCATTGTTATTGGTACAAACTAAAAATATCTCGATCAACAAATTATGTATAATTATTGAAGAGCATTGAGTTTGTTTATGTACAAGTGGTGTCTAAATTATGGAATTTATTTGCACCTCTCTAAGTTTTCAAGCCATAATGGGTCTTATACTTTGGTCACAAATATTAATACATCCCTACCATAGCCGCGCAAGGCGATGGGTCGAGAGACCAGTTGAAGACGTCATGGGTCTCCCCAAACCAGCTTTTCTCGATCTGGTCAACAGACACACCTCATCCAATGAACCCGAGCACCTCTACTAAATCAGCAAACGTGGCGAACCACTTGATGTGACCTATGGCAGAGAAGTTGGATAACTAATAATTGGTTCCTGCAAAATTTTGCCTCCATACAATAAATAGTTTTTTTTCGTTTAAAAACTTTGTTCGTTAAAGAAAGGCAAACAAATTCAAAACTGTATCTGGAATTCGATCCACTATCGTATTTCGAGTTTTTAAATGGACAAAACTATTTATTCATACTCGTAACTTGCAAAAGTGTTTTTCCTAAAATAATGAAATTAGTGCCATCTACGAAACAGCAAATTAAGAATTCCTTCGTGTTTACCCTTAAGTCATATTTTTTACGATTCATTACATAAATTTCTGCTCGTCAGCTTGAACTAATCGAAAAATATAGGTATTTTCGTCAAATTTTACAGTACAAATAAATTGCTTTTAAACTCTCGCATCTTTGGATATTGATGCAGTTATTTATCAACCTTCAGGTACACCATAAGAGTTGAAGATTTTATCTCAGAAAAAATATGTTTGTTCCAAGACGTCTAGGTATTTATTTTCAGGGCATGTAGCGTTCATAACTCACACGTCCTGCTTTGTTTACTCAGTCTTATCTCAGCGAGGAAATACTCGCATCGAATGGAACTCGAGTAAAAGAAAACATTCCTACATTTCCGATACATTAGGCTTTCATTATGTATGGTGAATGCATTCCGCGCTAAACAAAGTAGAGTAATTTATCACCGAAAAACTAGTAATCGGAAAACAACCCCCTGGGCTGTGGGCCGTAGATAAACACATAACAAGCCAATATAAAACTGAAATGTTTTACACAAATGCGTTCATTCTGAAATGATGATTAAAATAGTTTTTGGCTTCTTTCGCTGGTGCCATTTCCTATCAGAGGTTGGAAACTATCAGGTAAATCCACTAGTATTCATAGAGGTTTCGTGTCTTCCTCTACAACGTTTTTCATCAACATACTGAATATTATTTTAGTAGATTTGTAGTTTTTGCTCCTTGTGATGTGAATGGAGTATTTTTAAACAAATTATTATAAGTAATAATTATTAGCCTGAAATACAAATATAAATTGAAACAATTTTGAATATAAACTGAAAAAATGCCGCCGACGGGAATTAAACCTGCACATTTTGATTTCCGGTCAGGTGCACGGAACCACTGTGCTGCGTTGACTTATTTTTAACCGCCAAATTATTTAATAAATACCATTATTTCATTCAACAATTATTGATTTTTTTTTTACCTGAAAAAAACCAACTTATTAATTATGAATAAGTTGGTTTTACCACATTATTAATCAAGACCTATCGGACGATGGCAGTATCGAACGACAAAGGAGAAGCCTAAGCATAGTAAAAGATATTTACATAGATAAAGCTCTAAAATGGATAAAAAGCTATTTATTTGAACGATGCCAAGTAGTCAAGATAAACAACTCACTTAGTCTACCGCTAACAAGTAATTTCGGGATACCGCAAGGCACAGTCCTAGGCCCCCTACTATTTATAATTTATGTCAACGATATTTTCAAACTACCACTTAACGCAAACATAATATCCTATGCCGACGACACAGCTATCATAGTGAATGGGATCGACTGGAATATAGTTAACGAACAAGCAAATAATTGCATGAACACATTGAAACAATGGTTTGATACAAATCTTCTCTCATTAAATGCTAACAAGACATACTATATACATTTCTCAATTAACAAACTACAAACACTCCCTAACACTCAAATAATTATTCACAATAACAAATGTAATAAAAACATATGTATCCAAGGCTGTTCAATATTTTTTTTTTTTTTTTTTTTTTTTTTTATTGAATAAATAGTTAATACATAATATCAACAAACAAGTCCTGCTAAGCCGATTGAATTGGCTTGTCAACAGGTGCTTAAAGTTAGTTTCAAATACATTTTTTAAAGTTATAATTTACATCTTATATCTACAGAATTAACAATTTTTCATACAATTTTTCATACATATTAAAATAAATATTTTTTTTCCGATAGCCAATTTTTCACCATATATTTAACCTTATTCATAGATTTACATTGCTTTAAAGTGTCAGGTAATAAATTAAATATCTTCGGTATGTTGTATTCAAACGTTCTCTGTCCGTATTTATTATTAAATTTCGGAACTATTAACCCGTCATTGCGCGTGAATCTAGTACTGTATTTATGTTCTAATTTTTCTTTATGCTGCGGGGTAAATATATACTGAATTATGATTTTTTGCCATAGTATAGCCTTAACTGGTAAAATTTTGGCACTCTGAAACAGCAACGGTGTATTATGTCTCTGTTTAAAAATATTAGGGACGACTAGTAATTTTACAATTGCGTTTTGTACAACTTGGACTTGTTTCAGATTGGTTATACTAGTATTTCCCCATATGGTTAATCCATATCTTATAATAGATTCTGCCATTGACATATAAATTATTTTAAGTGTTTCAATTGATAGGAAAAAATTTAATGTGTACATTCTGCCAGCAATTGATCTGAGTCTTTTACAGGTTTTTTTAATATGTTTGTCCCATTTGAAAAAGCAATCTACTGTAACACCAAGATAGACATATTCTGTAACTAATTCTAAGCTTTCACATTTACAATTAGTCGGGATATTTTTATGGATGCAATTAAAACTATGAGAAATAATATTAGGATTAAATTGAAATCTGGCATTAGGTGATCTTATATGCATAACTTTGGTTTTTTTAGCATTTATTAATAGTCCTGCATCATGTGACCATTTACAAAGTTGATTAAAGTCAATTTGCATGAGTTCAATTGCAATTTTTAGATCTTTATGTGATATGACCAATGCCGTATCATCTGCAAATACAAAATGTTTAACAAAAGAGAAAAGTTTTTTCATTATAGTTACATAAATTATATATAGTGTAGGTCCCAATATGGAACCTTGTGGAACTCCTGCAGATACATTCTTTGTTTTACTAAAAGTATTATTTATTTTGGTACATATTTTTCTATTTATAAGATAATCTTTAAATAAATTTAACACATTTCCTCTAATTCCAATTTTTTCTAAGGTTTCTAGCAGTTTTTTAGAGTTAATTGTGTCAAAAGCTTTAGAGTTATCGATAAATAACACAATAACGTGTAATTTATTATTTAATTGATTATTTATGTAATTGGAAAAATCTTGCAGTAATTTTTCAGTATTTTTTTTTCTTTGAAAGCCATATTGATTTGGATCTATGATAGCGAATTTTTCAATGTAATTATTTAATTTATTTGATAAAAATTGAAATTGAACTCAGTATCAGAAATTAAATATCTCGGAGTGATAATAGAACAACATATGAAGTGGAAAAGACATATATGTGAATTGGTCAAGCGTATCAGAAAGTGTGTATACATATTCATAAGATTAAGAAATATTTTAAAAAGAAATAACCTAAAAAGAGTATACTACGCACTAATCCAGTCGTTAATTCAATACGGAATTATTGGATGGGGGGGGTCATACAATAAGATTCTGACCCCGATCAAAGTGGTCCAGAAGCTAATCCTCAAAGTAATCCTCAAGAAACCCTCCACGTATCCAACAGAAAAGCTATTTACAGATTTCGGGGTGCCCCGAGTAGAAGATATATTCAAGAAAAATGCAATTATCCAAATTTATAAAGATAATATAAACAAAAAATTTGAAACCCACTTATCTAAAAGATATCAATACAATATCAAAATTCCAAAATGTAATACCAAACAAATGCAAAATAACTATAAATATTTAGGAATAAAGTATTTCAACAACCATCCGATTGAAATAAAGAAATTAAAGGATATTAACATACTTAAACTAAAACTAAAGTTACTCTTTCAGAAATAATCAACTAAATAATTGCCTGTTTTTCCCTTCATTGATATTTATTATCAGTCTATACTCATCTCCACTGTATTTAGATTTTGTCTCTTTATATATTGTTCCTATCATATATATATACTTACTTATAGCATAATGATTCTATTTTTCTTATAATTAGTGTAACTCTCTCACCAAACACAAGAACCAGTTTCTTCATTGGTGAGATTGCGAACATAAATATATTTTGTAATGTAAAAGTAAACAATAAATATAAAAAAAAAAAAAAAAAAAAAAAAAAAAAAAAAATAGTGTCTAATATGATTGCCCGCAGATTTTGCAAATGCAGCAATACCGTTAAAAAAATACTGTTCCACGCATTCTGTACTGGCCTGTATGCGTGTGAGATATGGTGTCACTACCGAACTTGCCGATGAACGAATCGTATTTGGATACCGAAGATACAGCAGCGCATCGACAATGTTCACGAAATTAGTACTAAATGGATTTGCCGGCATGATGTGACACCGATCACTGGAGCCAAGATGCGGCTAATGGCCTCCGCCAACACGTTGGTGACCGCAGCCTACCAGCACCAAACGCTACTCCTGAATGATCGCTTGGCCCAAGCTCACTCAAGACCACGCCTATAGTTGTACTCTGTTGTTAATTTATTCTTCTTCATATATTTTTGCATTTTTCACATATTGCACTATTGCACACAAAATATGTATATCTATATGGGACCTGTGGGATTGCACTAACCTCCCAACATTCTGGAATAATAATAATAATTATTATTATGTTCGTAGGAAAGGTAATGTTAAATATTTAATTTTTCACTAGGTGTCGTCGAGATATATTAAATGTTAATTTTTATGCTGTTGTGGCGTCGAGAAAAATCTAGATTAACTAATTAATAATAAACCGCTCGACCTGCTTAGTACCTACTCCCGAATTATGTACCTGCAGTTGAAATCGCATCGTAAACAAAGCAATCTACTTACTACAAGCACCTACTTGTCTACCAGGTGACAATACGTCACAGGCCGTCTTTCACATTACGAGAACTCGCCAGAAGGTTCGAGTCTACCGCCCAGGCATAATTGCCGCGCCATCGAAACTTCGCGAAAGGACCAGACCTCGATTTAGTTGCCATTTAACTACCTGCTGTTGCCACCGGCCGAACAGTATTAATAAGCCCGACGCAGCCAGTCAGGCAGTCAGTCATCAGTCCGCCGTCATTTAACAAGAATCATTGAGTGTTAACCCGTGCTCCTCTTAATAGCGCGAAGGACAATTTACCCGGCTTTGCCCGTACAATCATGGACTCTATCGGGACATCATCTTAGCGCCTTGTCCAGATCGCCGTCCCTGGCAAGCGCTACTCGGATTACAAGCGCCCTGGTTCCAGTGTCTCTGACCAGCGCTTCTTCCACGCCACCATGACCACCACGAGGACACGCAGCATCCTCACTGGTCTACGCCGTTCCCGCTCAACCGCTTACAAGGTCCGCCGCACCTTCGGCCTCCAGCAGTGGAATATTGATTCCCCAGATCGCCAGTGCCTGACAGTCATCGAGTCCGGTCTCAGCGCGCCGTCGCCAACTACCGCCTGGACCACATCACCGCAGCAACCGGAGTATTCAACATTTGTCCTACGTCATCTCCTCGTCACGGCAACTGACTCAATAAACACTGTGACCTTCACGACACCGCCTTTTATTTCTTGCCCATCACCATTGATCCCCAAACTGTAATATTTTGACTTCTCAAATATTATTATTTTTTTATTAAAGGTATACTTATGTTTACAAGACCAGGTTTTTATGCGAAGCACAAAGGATAACAAATTATTATAAGCAATAATTATTAGGGAGTATTTTTTTCTTTTTGGATAAACTACAACATTATAATTTTTTATATAAACGATTAACTATCTACTTCTTAACTCTTCCCATAAAGGTGTTTTGAAGATGTGTCTAAAGGTCTAGGTTTCAAAAACTTCTACCTTTTTTTCAAATTGCCTACTACAAAAATTAAACATTTAAAAAATATTGTACTAAACATGCAAACATTTTTTTAAATTTATTTTTACTCTATCTCGCTAGGAGAACATGATATGAAACACGATCCCAAGATGTTCTGGGACTACGTCAAATCGCTACGTAAAGATGATGGTATTCAAGACACCATGATGCATTTTGATCAGGAAGTTCGAGGAGTGGATTTAGCTAACGCTTTTGCAACACACTTCCAATCCGTGTATAGTAATGAGTCTCCAATACTAAATATTAATACTGCTGCGAAGTCGAATGTGAAGGGAGCCCAAAATATCGATATTGGTCAAATTGATGAATCGGATATAGAATCTTCCATTCGGAAACTGAAAAATACACATTCACTTGGTCCAGATTTTAATCCGGTATTCTTCTTAAAAGGTTGTGCCGAGTTTTTAAAGCTGCCACTACTTTCTTATTTAACCTTTCCCTAGAAACTGGTATAATTCCTGATTCGTGGATAATATCAAAAAATTGTCCTATTTATAAAAGCGGTACAAAGACTTCTGTGGAAAATTTTAGACCAGTGGCAATACTGTCTGCACCGGCTAAACAAGTGCATGAGTTTAGAAAAGGTCAATCAACAGAAACCAACCTATTGGTTTTTGCGCATTTCGTATCAAAATCATTAGACAAAGACCATCAAGTAGATTGTTCATACAATGACTTTTAAAAGGCCTTCAATACTGTTAATCACGACGTTTTACTCAATAAACTGGCTACAATAGAATTCTCTATAAGACAACTTAAATTTTTGCTAGCTATCTTGCAGATAGGAAGCAGTTTATGTCTCGCGGACTATTCCATTCTACACATTTTTTTGTACGATACGGGTTACCCCAAGACAGTAATTTAGGCCCACTCCTCTTTTCCATATTTATTGTAGAAGTAATGCTGCACCCTAGGTTTCTTCTTTTTGCTGATGACCTAAACAACTTGTCTTCATCAAACTTTTCTTAGAAATACTAACTTTAGAAGACTGCAATCAACTCCAGTCAGACATTGATAGAATTGTTCACTGGAGAAAAATAAATCGGATTGAGTTTAATATTTCTAAACTTTTAATTTTTTTATTCATTAGGACGAGTCATACCTGGTATTATGGACATAAATGGACACCCGAAGTTTAAAACGCATCTCGACCATGAAAGATCTTGAAATCATGTTTGATAGTAGACTGACATTTCATGCTCATATTGAGACGGTATGAGCACTTCACTGAGAATTCTGGGTTTTGTTCTACGCACTGCAAGGAATTTTAGAGATACCCGGGTGCTTATAGTTTTATTCAATTCCTTAGTAAGGAGAAGACTTGAAAGTGGGTCAGTAATTTGGAGTCCACACCAGTTAAAATATTCTCTCAAGTTTTTTTTTTTTTTTATATATTAACTCCACACAGAAGGCCCTGAAGAAAATAATTTCCCTCAGGGCCTATGTCATCTTTGGGGATGCTGTGTGGAGGGTCTTTTTGTGGAAAGGAAGGAGTGAACATGGGTCTTGAAGAGTCCCATGTTGTAGGAGGGAGGAAACACAGAGGCCGGTAGTTCGTTCCACAGCTGAGCTGTTGAACTTTAGAACGAATCGTAGAAGCGATCCGTTCTCATGTGACAAATGTCGACCGTGTACAAATGTTGGCGCGCGTTTGGCGTGTATCCCGACTACGCACCGGTGCCGAAGGGATCAATGACGCTAGTTCCTCAGAGCATCTTCCATTGTAATACCGATAGAACAAGGACAGCATACTAACCTGACGCCTGTACTCTAAAGATTGCAGTCCGTTCGTTAAGATTGGGGAATCTATCAAACGGACCGCCCGTTTTTGCACAAAGTCAAGGGTTTTTTTTCAGGTATTTAGGGGCTCCGGACCAGAGATGGCTGCCAAATTCGACAGTAGGGCGCACTTGCGATTTGTACAGGGTCAGCAGTTGTGTATTATTAAAGTATCTGCGGGCCCTGTACAGTACGCCCAGCTTCTGAGAGGCCAACTTTACTCTGGCTTCGATGGAGCCCCCGTTCCTGAGCTGGTCACTTATAGTTATACCAAGCATATCAATGGAAGGCCTGTTCGGAAGATTGCTTCCGTTGAAGGAGACTAGATTGTCATTTGGATCCCTTTTAGACGTACTCAGACAGGATTGGGTCTTTGAATCATTAAATTCGATGAGATTATTTTTACCCCAGGAGGAAATACTCTCGAGATAACCGTCCATTCTCTGCTTCAAAGCCCTCTGAGCCGTTGGAGTTTGCGTGCCCTTTGGGGGTTTGTCAAACAAAAAGCTATCATGAACTGTACTGTCATCCGCGTAATAATGAATCGGTGAACAAGTCAAAAGGTCATTGATGTGCAACAAAAACAAAGTTGGAGACAGAACCGATCCCTGTGGGACGCCAGCATTTATGGAGTGCGAGGAAGAGGTGAAACCATCAGCAACCGCCTGAGTCGACCTATCCCTTAAAAAGTCAGCAATCCACGTACACAGGGATGCGGGGGGTCCGTAAGAAGGCAATTTGTTGACAAGTCCTCGGTGCCAGACCCGGTCAAAAGCCTTGGATATGTCTAGTGCGACCGTTTGGGTCTCACCGTGACGTCCCAGGCACCGCCCCCAAACATGCGTCACATACGCGAGAAGATCACCGCACGAGCGGTTCCGCCGGAATCCGTATTGACGGTCGTTGATAATTTTGTTCTTCTCGAGGTATGTGAGCAGTTTGTCGTTGATCACACGTTCCATCACTTTGGACAGAACTGATGTGACCGCTATGGGGCGGTAGTTGGCCGGGTTGGAGCGGTCACTTTTCTTGGGAATAGGGTGAATGACCGCTTTTTTCCAACCAGAGGGCACAGTGCCACACTTCAGGGACATTTTGAAGAGCTTTGTCAAAACTGGAACTATTTCCGCAGCACACCTCTGCAATTCCAGGGCAGGTATTCCATCAGGTCCACTAGCTTTGTTAACATCGAGCCCCCGTATGACGTGGAGTACATCCCGATGCCGGATCCTCAGCTTTTTCATATAGAAGCCGCAGTGAGGAACCGACGGCGGAACAGCACCTCCGTCGTCGAGGGTCGAGTTTTCCGCAAAAATTTTCCCTAATAGGTTAGCCTTTTCTGTGGTGGTGTTTGCTAGTGAGCCGTCAGGTCTGGTAAGAGGTGGCAAACTGGGTTTGCAAAAATTCCGACCTATTGATCCCGCAAGCGACCAGAATGCTCTGCTGCCATGCGGGCAGGCAGCCAGCTTTTTGCTGATCTACAGGTCGTGTTCGAATTTTGACCTATTATTGATTCTCTTGCATTCCCTTGCCGATTTGTTGTATGCTGATCTGCTTTCGGGCGTTTGAGATGTGTTGTAGGCTCGGTAAGCCGCGTTTTTTTGTCGAACTGCTTCGGAGCATTGTCGACTGAACCACGGCTTTGAGCCCACACCAGTTTCTTTAGTAGTCGATTGTATGAAGCCATCCATCGCCGATTTGATGACTTCACCAATCTCCTGGGCACATCTTGAAGGATCCGAAGTCCGAAAACAAACAGCTGACCACGGAAAAGCGTTGAAATGGGCCCGCATACCGAACAAATCTGCTGACCTATAGTGCCACACTTTTCTCCTCAGCCTCTCATTGGTTGGTCTGAGGTTAACGGGGATTGATGTCGTCACTAGGCAGTGGTCGGATGATCCCAGAGGCGCTGTGACGTCAATCTTATAACCGTGTGGCACAGTAGTTAAGAATAGGTCTAACAGATTGGAGCGGTGAGTCTGGACATCAGGAACCCTTGTAGGCTCCTGAACCAAAGCCCGGGCAGTCCAGATAGGAGGAGTCTGGCGGCTCGGCTATCTGAGTTTCGGATAGGAAAAGAAGGTTGGGACGTTGGGACAAAAGATAATGATGAACAGAGTTTAAATTTGTGTGCAGGCCGCGAATGTTGGCAAAATTTACCAACAGTTTTGGCCCGCACCGGGGACGCCTGCTACTCGCCACTGTATTGATGTTAAATTTATTTTGTATATTCATGATTTTAGGTTTTTTTTTTTTGTTAGGGTATGAGGTGAAAGGAAGGTCTGGAAAGGAAAGATATGAGGGGTGGGTAGGAATCTGGGGTTCAGGCTGTCCAGGAGTGATGAGCGTTTGGTTCCAGCCCACCCACTGTGGTGCTAGGCGATAGGCTGGGAGAGTCCGGCTGGAGAGGGCATCCAATGCGCCCCAAACGCTGCTGCTGGGTCCCCTCCGGTGACGAACCGGCACAACAGCAGTGGCGGGGTTTTTTCACTCGCTGGTGGGGCAGCCCACCCTTAGTCGTGAGCCTGAGGGTCGGGCCCCTGTACTATCGAGCGGCCCGGACAGCGGTAACCGGTTGTAAAGGGTCTCCCTCAACCAGCATCTCCCAACCGGCCCGCCACGCAGAAGGTGGGCCGACGGGCAAACCTTAACCCATGAACCCGGGCACCCCTGCTAAGTCACCAAACGTAGCGAACCACTTGGGGTGACCTGTGGCAGAGGTTTTGGTCATCCAATAAATGGTTCCCAGGGCGGCGGTACCCATTCCCGCCTACCAAATTGATTGTTAGAGAGAGTTCAGAAGGAATTCTTGAGATTTCTCTATATGGGGGAGTATGGCTACTACCCGTGGCTCTATCCTATAGACTTTCTTTTGGGTATGCTCGGAATAAACTATCTACGGTTCAGGAGGGATGTGCGCATTGTTACACATTTCTTCAGACTGATTCGTGGATGGTTTGAAAACTCGGTCATCATGGAGAGCATTCATTGATATGTTCCCGATGGTTATCTCCGTAACCGACAACATAGACTATTCTATCTCCCAGCCTGCAGAACTAACTTGCCAATGGTCATGTCGGTGGGGAAAGCAATCTTGCTGTTGAACAGAATCGATTCGGATATCGACATTTTTAGGATCAATGAAACTGCTTTTAAAAGACAAGCTCTATTATTACTGGTATAGTTCATATAAACACTGTTTATATCATAGACATATGAATATTAGTAGACCTGCCCTAAGTGATTAAAAGCGTATTATCCCCACTCCCCATACCGGTTCCATTGAGCCGGCTGGGCTCGCGTTTGGCCTCAAATGAAATTTGAAAACGTGACGTCATCATTCTTGTGCGAACTATGGTCGAGGCATCATCGGTTCATTTTACTAAATAACACGGCAAAATTTTGACTTGTACTATGAAAACTGGTAAAAATAGATGTGAAAAAAGAGAATAAACCCAATTGTCGTATTACATTCCATATATAAGCATTATTTTACTTTATTTTAAGCATATTCACATCGTATAATATGAATCAGTTGTTACTATCACATAGAGAAACGTCTGGACGCGAAACACAAAGCTGGTTGGTTGCTGGGAAGTAAATTATGAACATTTATAAAAGTGTCTTAACTAAATACTCTGAAACTAACTACGACTCTGAAAATAAAAGCTGCCTTACTTTGCCGAATTTGGACTTCGCAAATTTGTTCATAACGTGGCGAGTAATTTGCGCTCCCATGTAAAAATGTCTATTCATTCAAAGCAGATTTTACTTTTAAGAAGTAAATGGTGATATTATAATGCGAGATGCCTATTTACTGTCAGATTGATTTATTGACGAATCACAGTCAGCTTCACTCGTTCCCTCGTTCCCTCGTTCTTCAACAGTTGATTTTACCCCTCGCCCATATCTTCTCGTCTATTAATTCCTATGTCTGTGGTTTATATTAATTTAAGAATTCTTATTACCAAAAGTATTTAAAAAACGCATTAAAATTAACAATTTTGTAATATTTTTAAAATGAATAAACTGAATTGAATTGAATTGAATTGAGATCACATGTAATATGCTTGGTAAAGATTTGGTGGACTTAATGTAGTTATTCATTTTTTTCCTATATTAATTGATAATTTTATGTTTACAACAATTTCATGTTTTTTTCGGCCACCAAACCACGAGGATTGTTACGTAAGTAATTAAATATCATATCATAAGATAAGGTAATCATTACACAAAAATAAAAATCAAACATCAAAATTTCATCCATGCCAAAAACATCAAAAATAAGTTACGAAATTAAACGAAAGGAGGAAAGAGCTGAATAAAAATCCAGTTTTCAAAAGCCATTTACTCTTACGTTTATTCAATTTGTTTGATACTCGGTATGAGTTTGTTACAGTTGTTATAACTTGACAGCTTAAAAAATCAGTGCTTGTCATTCCAATGTTACTGTAACACTTACTTATATTTAGCTTGTCCGCATGCTTTGCTCTGATTTTGTTTTTATATGAGGTGATAGCCTTTTTGCATATTTTTATAATAAATTTTGAACCAGAATATTTTTAGCATATATATTTGGTATACCTAGAACATCGAACTGTTTGAAGAGTTCTGTTGTTGACGTCCTCATTGGGACCTTTAAAATGGGTTTTATGCTAACTCAACACAGTGACTATTCAACACACCTTTAAAAAGTGATATATAGTCATTAAAAGCGATGAAATTTTTTTTAACCAAACCTAACCTAACCTACTTAACACAGTTAATAAAGTTTTTGTTTCATCACTTTCCATGACTTTTTATAACTTTTTAAAGGTGTGATGAATTATCATTTTGATGATTTATCCGGTCACCTTAAAATGATATGTATGATTCATTTCTGATTTAATCGTATATGTATATAATTTAGCTTTATGTGTGAACCCCATCCTACTGTTCCATATTTTAAAGAATGAGAGTGGCATAAAGCCATATATAATCTATTTAGATTCTTAGTTGACAAGATATTTTATACAGAGAAAACTTTTTTTTTGATTATTCGATATTTAAGATTTGTGTTGCTACATTTCAGCAAAGCTAAACTGATTATTCATAAAAGTTAGCTTACATTTGACAAACTCGTTTCTTTTCATCATAATTACTCACTAGGCTTTTAGTCTACGATAAACAGAATTCTGATGCATGAAAGTACTTACTGACCTTTGTCTGATTGAGATGTAACTGATTTTTTTACTTTTCATTGATTAACTTAGAAACGTGGTGTTAAAACGTGAAGCTGACCGCTTAGGAAACTTCACAATATGCCATTACTTTTAAATTATACTCGATATTGCATGTTGCTATTTAGTATTCAAAAAATATTTTTAAAAAACTTCGTAGCGCGTTCCAGCGTCGGCCGCCCTGTATTTACGTCTCCTTGAAGCACTTTTACAATTACCCTGCTGAAATGGTAATTAGTAATTACGCAGGTGGTTGAACCTGTAATGAAAGAGGTGCAGTTCTTGCGACAGCATGCGAATGGGGTCGATTGCGCCACTAATGATGTCTTAATTAGCCCTTACCCCCAGGAACTCCTCAAAAGTAGAGGGAGTTAGAATATCACCTGATTCTTATCGGAGGTAAACGATTACGTGCTCCAGTTCTTAGAACTTATTACAATAATGGCGTGTTTTACTTAAATCATAGGTGATTTTTTTTGTTGTTTTCAGTGAAGTGTAAGATAATTTTACTGAAATCATGATCCTGACACATTAAACTGGTTTATCATTGAAAATACAGAGCCATTTTATAGGCCAAAAACGATAACGAAAAAGTTTTGTAGAATCATTTCCATGTCCCAAAAACAACAAAATAATGCTGTTCAGAAATCATTAAAAATTCTTAACTAAATATTACTATTTAGATTTTCTTGGGTAGACGTAGGTACTTGCTAGGCAAAATGCAACTGTAGTAATCTTAGGAATCTTCCCGTAATGCTTTAGCTTATTCGTGCCCGAAACTATAGCCGTTGTATACGTGGGCTCTTCTGTAGGATGAAATCGGAAGAACAGATGATCTGGCACATTCTAGAAATGCAAGAGGAGTGTTGGTGGGAACGTAGTTTCAGAACAAATATAATGTAATATACCACTATATTATAATATTTATTATATATTTGCTATATTATAGTAAATGAATTTTTTGTATAAATTAAGATTTAATGTACAGTAACTGGAAGTTTAAAAATCTCAGCAAAAAAAAGGAATTCGGAAAAAGAAGTGTAAGCAATCCACATCGGTTTTTGGACGTTAGGAAACTTCCAAAAATGTGAGGCAAATAATTGAGAGAAAGAACGTTTAAATTTATTATGAATGCTCTAAAGAAGTGTGGTCGTGAAAACTGATTGAGGGATCAACTGCCCCAATAAATCAGTTCATATTCTCTTCCGAAATAAAAAAAAAATAAATTACTAAAACATATTAAATAAACTTGAGTACTCTTTGGCGATTGTGTCCTAATTACTAAAGACAATATAAGCGTTTCTTAAACGAAACATCGAAATAAAAATTAAAATACATTATTATTGGTAAGTTTTTAGATTCTCACGGCCAAAAGCATTTTTGTTGTTTGTTTTTGGGGTGTTATGCCGTGTTGCGCTAACTCCTTCTTTAGCCGACGTTTCGGACAGCGTTGTAGTGTCCATCATCAGGGCAGATCCGGTAGATCCGAAGATGTGTAAAAGTGATATGTTACACATCTTCGGATCTACCGGATCTGCCCTGATGATGGTCACTGCAACGCTGTCCGAAACGTCGGCTAAAGAAGGAGTTAGCGCAACACGGCATAACACCCCAAAAACAAACAACAAAAATACATTATTATTCATTAGATAGTTATTCCAAAAATAAATGTTCATCCTGGATTTGCAGAAAGGTTAATAGATGTCACACATTAAAAAAATATATATTTATCCAAGACACTGTCTAGATTGCATTTAGTTCGAGTTGTAAGTCAGTAAAGATAAAAATGTGAGGTGAAAAAATTAAGATAATGTTGGTTATTCTTTTTCGAAGTATTATACACTTAAATATGACCGAAGGAGATAGGGTCCCATTAGCCCAGTCCTAGAGGCGACCGTATCTTTTCTGATTTTTTTGTTTCAAATTTTCGTTTGAAAATCGCTAATATTGTCTTAAATAATTTTTAAAATATAACTATTTGAGGTTTTACTCATTAAGTTATGACAAAAATAAATAAAAATAAAATTATTTGTTTTGGGTATGATTCAGCCTATACCTTCGAGGTAATGTTCCTTAATAATTTTAATTCTAATTCTCTTCTTTTAATTTTCGTAAATATAAGAAACACATATAAAATAAAACAATTGAAAACAATATATTTTGCACTATGCCAATCAATAATAGAATATGGAATAATTGCTTGGGGAGGAGCAACAAACGCAGCTATCACTCAAATAGAAATCGCACAGAAAACGATATTAAAGGTAATACTCAAAAAACATAAACTAACCGACACAGACCAAATATTTAAAAGCTGTGACGTATTTGATATACGCCAATTATATGTTAAAACACTACTATACCACATTTTCGACCAAAAAAACAAACCCCAACAAACACAAAATATCACTAATAGACCGGTCAGACAAGCGTACAAAGAAAACATAAAAACTCCAACGGTAAACACTACCTTTGGACAAAGACACCATAAATACCACGCTATTAAAGCATTCAACAGTCTTCCACTTGAAACAAAAATTGAGGAAAATAAAAATAAATTCAAACACAAAATAAAAAAATGGATTAAAGAACAAAAAGACAATATTACCAAAATTCTATAACATAAAAGAATAAAACATATACACGCAACACAAAAAAAATATATGAAACACGCAACACGCACAAACACATAAATCATTATAAATGCCGATTTACATTCTCTTTTAATATTTTTCTTTTAGTGTGATAATTATATTTTAATTTTTAATGTTGTTTTTCTTTTTTTTTAAATGTATAAATTCTGATATTATAAAATGGGGGCCTCAGCACGGGTAAACAACCCAGTGAGGCCAACATTACTGAATTAAAATATGAAATATTGTAAAATAAGGTATCAACAATAAAAAATAAAAAAAAATGTCGTGAAAGTTTAATAGTAAGTAAAGCATATTTATTTAAAAACCCTGTCAGACAAACATTATTCATTCGTATGTCTTGTTCTATTCATTGATTGATAATACGGAAGCTTATAAAGAGGCCAGGAAACAGAATATCTTAATTATTCAGTTTTCAGCATTTTGAAATGGAACGGAAGTCATGAATATTATTATCGACGAGCCTTAATTTGACGTGCGTGGAAAATAATATATAATTCATATATGTATTCCTTCCGGCATAAATGCTTATGAAAACTTTTAAACCTTTTATGCTATTCTTGAGTCTGTCTCCCTAAAATCAATGAATTAAGTTTTTAATACTGTACGGGACGTGTTTGTCTGCACAAGAAAATACTGTAAATAATAAGCACCGGCACACATCAGCCCTCAACCTGGGTAATGATTTAAGTAAAACACCGTGAGGTGTTCTATCCAAACCATCATAAAAAAAAATTCAAATAAAATTCACATTTTTATTAAAACTATTATACTGGTATACAGAACGTACAAAGGGGTGTAGCTTGTAGGTACTTCCTAATTCCTACAGCCAACCCAATTCACAAGAAATAGTTCCATTTATTTCAATACAACTGGGTTTTAATACACAGATAGAAACTGAGACAATCGGAATTCTTTCAGTGATAATTTCAGATTGGAGCACATTGTGCATCATTGCGCCATACGATACAGCAAATGGCGCAGGCAACTGTTGCAGCAGTGGCCAGTTCAATTGGTAGCCAGGAAGAATTTTCCAGCCTCTAGATTGTCTGGATCAGTGGCTAATTCAGTCGGTAGCCAGGAGGAATTGGCCAGCCTCTAGGAATTGGCCAGCCTCTAGGTTATCAGCGTCAGTGGCTAATTCAGTCGGTAGCCAGTAGGCATTGGCCATCCTCTAGGTTGTCAGCATCAGTGGCTATTTCAGTCAGTTGCCAGGAGAAATTGGCCAGCCTCTAGGTGATCAGCGGCAGTGGGAAGTTCAGTCGGTAGTGTGATGAACTTGCCCTGGGATAATTTTTTTCCGTTTATTGTAGGAATTAATGAATTCTGGTTTCTCCAATCAAAACGTGATCAGAGGTGACATCTGTTGAAGATACTAGGTAAATGGAGGGGACCGGGGCGTGTCGTTTTTTTTTTTTATCTACGCCAAAGTATGAAATTCCACCAATCAGAGGGGTCTATGAAAGTTCAAATTAGGCAGGCAACACCTACCTTATTGATTTATTATCATGTGAAGGAAGCTTTGAGTATTTATTTATTTATCGTTTCTTTACATTGTATCTTTTTTTTAAAGTTATAATTTTTAACCTCAAGCCTGTGTTGAGGTTAATAATTTTACAAAATATTAAAAAACAATAGTACGAAGATTATAAGAGATTTAAAATAGTACAAATATTAAAAAAAAATGATGAAAAAAGTATGATCTCACGAAATTGTGACAAGTCCAGATGTCGGAGTTAAAGCTATTTTAAAACAAGTGCTTGAATTTACGATGCTAGCAAAAAACTAGGAACATGCAGTACGATTATCAGAGACCTTCGTGATGTTATTGTGAGTTCTTAGATTTTGTTCAGTGGAGTAGCAGTAAATTTGGCAGGCGGGGTCGAATAGGAAAAAAAACCCTAAAAAGTCAATAAAAAACTATTAAACTCCGCTAAGAAATGTTACTGAGTGACTTATTACGTAGGAAACGCGCCGTGAAATATAGTTACGCAATTTTGTTTAATATTTGGAAGAATTATAATTATGACTAGCGAGGTAAAATCACATTTTAACAGGACGAGTTTGGAAGTTGCTTAATTAAATTAATATTTCGCACGAAGATTTTAAAATAAAATTAATATATAATAAATATTTAATACATCCTAGACCGTGTTGGTAATTTGAAAGCCGGGCTAAAATGTTGGTAGCCTGACACACTACTGCACTCAGGGGGTCAAGTTTCAAATTTTGGAACAACGAAGCTGACAGTTCAACAATATTGATTTTGGAACGATTATATTTAATGTGACGGATCCTAGGACTTATAATGTATGTGTTTTTTTTTAGTGCAATTCTGTCCTTGAATATACAAAATGTTCAGAATTTGGAAACATAAATTAAATTATTGATAAATGATAGAGGCGGAGAGATTCAGTTAACCCGGGGGGGTATGAATTGGTAAGTCATATTATAATCTAATTATTATCCCTTATTTCCTGTGAATTTCTCAGAGACGGTAAATGCGTTCCAATACGAGGTTAACAAAATAATACAAATGCATTTTTAAGTAAGGGTAATTAAATTAAATTAAATCACTTATCCCGGGGATTGAGAAAAGATTTTACATACATTAAAATATATTCAGTACTTCTGAGATGTAATAATATTAAAATTTTGAACAGAAAAATTCGTGACAATATGTAATGGTTGGAGTTCGGACAATTTAACAAAAGAGGTCATAAATTATGAGACTTGACTATTTCAAAAACCAAAAGTTGAGGCCGGCGTCCCTTGGTGTGTCGATTGCATACATTGCATACAAACTGAAGTATTTATTTTGGACCCATTTTTAGATTATGAAACAATAGAAATTAGTTGTACCTACGACGTCCTTTATTTATACGAATTTAGACATCGTTAATGTATTTGTCGTAATCTAATATAATTTAATAATTCTTCAGTAGTTATATTTAACATCTACGAAATTCATAAAATATAAACCAATGTATTTATGCAATATTTAGAAAAATATGAGCAAACGGTTCAGGAACCCGGTGAGCGGTTATTTGTCACAACATTCAGATATCTATACGCGGAATATTAAAGATAGAATAACTAATTATTATAACGGATAGAACGGTTAATTATATGCTTTAACATCTGTTATTTAACAATATTTTCTCGTATTCACCTTGAACATTAAATATATTTGATATTACACACTTATTTGATCAATATTGTCACTCGACCATGTACTGCAAGTACACCATTATTTCAATTATTAGAGCTACGTACTACTAATACCTACTTCCAACTTCGTTTTACGAACTTTGTGAAGGCTACGGTGTATTCTATTTATTACTGGGGGTTCCCAGTCAACATGTAATTTTCATTCATCTTTGAATCGGGATAACACAGCGGATTGAAGGTAGTTGCCGACACATCTGTCTGGCTTCCCTATTCTTTCAACTGAGATTGTCGTTCACATGATTTGGCTTGGGACGAAGTGTAAGACTTTTCCGTGTGCTTTCCTATCTTACCAGAGCAACGGAAAGCGATGGAATCGGAATCGGTTGACTGGCTTTCTTAATTGGGACTTTTAGTGTTAGCAAAATCGGAACCCTGGCTACCAGAAGTGCGTTTATTCCAGTAGGGCGGCGCTGGCTTTTCCCGCGTCCTTAATGTTGGTTGATCTATCCCGTTAAAATTTGGTTTCTGTCGAGGACCAGCCTAAGATGGTTACCCTGGGTAGACCACTGTTCCGAGTATTTTCAGCTGGTGAGAGGACGTTTTTACGGAGTTCCAATCAAAGGAAACGAAGGTTGCCGATGAGCTTTCCTACTCGAGTTAGCGTGGTAGACGAAGGAACACAGCGGATAATGGCTATGCTATCCTTTTCTGACGTATGGGGAGATTTTCTCGTTGGCAGAACGAAGGGATCGTGACAAATATGAAGTTATTTCGAGAATTTTCCGACAGCCTTCCTGTCACATCCAATAAATATTTACCCACACCATAGGAGGAGAAGCCATCTAGAATTTGGTTGGAAATGGACTCTGACCAAAACGTGACGGAGATTGGATGATCAGATTCACGATCTGATGATTCCTATATCCCTGCTCCTTATCGCCGAAAATCGAGGATACCATTTTCTACCATTTATTCGATATTTAAAGTGGACGAAAGGCAGCACACGATAGAACAAGTGACTATGACTTGAAAGTGGAGTATTATTTTTTCGTTGCGGTAACATTCGTTATGTCGGGTGAGTGCCTTCATCCAAATTAAATATTGATATGACTATTGTGACTGCGGACAAAAGACTGAAGTGTGTTCCGTTTTGCACATATTATATGTGTCATTACCTCTACTGGAACGAGAAGCTGTATAGTATGGAGTCAGGAGCTATTGAAGTATCGTGACTGCAGAGGCGAAGGCGAACAAAATTGAAGCTGGATCTAACTTATTCTTACAAACGAAAACCAGAGGGGTGTTCACGGGACTCCCGATCTTCTGAAATTGCTGATGCAAACCACTTCAGTATATGTTTATGTTTGAGGTTAGTGGAGTAGACTCCTAACTTTCGGCATGCTTTCAGAGCTTTTCTCATCATTGATTTGGGGGAGGTTAACGCGACTTAAAACCTCGCGCCAAATACGTACCTCAAATGATTCCTGACATCAGGCTATCATGACCGTTGAACCGGAGCAGTTCTTTGTACCTAACGGTACAAGATGAATCTTCATCAATCATCAACATTATCAACATCATCATAATCATTTACCACCAAGGACCTACATATCAGAATCCAAAGGAATCCTACCTTCACCACCCTCCGGCAGGAGGCAAAACATGTCATTATTTAACCTGTCGCTGAGCGATATTCTATTAATTTCTGTAGGAGATGGGGTTGGACCGTGAACTTGGCTGCTCTCAAACTGTCCACATTGACGGGTGGGATTTGGAAGGAAACTAACCGAAGCAACACATGTTTTGTCTCTAGCTATTCCTAAAAATACCTACTCGTAGAAATAACTCACAAAATTAACAATCCATAGTCAAACCATTAGCCTTAGAATATTGTGCATCTTGAATTGAATTTATGTAGAAAGAATTTCACGTACTTGTATTTGTGTAGTTAAAATCAGGGAAATCAGTTATTGTCTTATTTAAAAACCATACAGAATGTAACACGCCTTCATCCAAAAGAACCAAAATTACCACAACTACAAAATAGATCCTTCAATGAATTAATCACTTTCGAAACAAAAAATGATATAACGTGACATATTAATTCTATAAGATTAAAGGATTGACGTGCCGCGAGATGCGTAAGGCGAGAACGCTTAAACGCTTAGAAACCTAAACACGAGGATCGGCCTTGAAAAACTACAAGGCGTAGATCGCAACGAGTACAGTAGAGACAGAATACACCCCGTTTTTATTTAGGGGAGATACATTACAGTGCGGCCGTGGCCAGGAGGAGGCTACTCTACGTAAAAAATCAGTTAGAATCCATTCTTCTTACGTATATAGAAGTAGAAACATTACGGTAGCCAGTAAGAATTCACTAGCCTCCAGGTTGTCAGCATCAATGCAGCAGGGATTGGCCAGCCTCTAAGTTGTCAGTATCAATGCAGCAGAGATTGGCCAGCCTCTAGGTGATCAGCGGCACTGACTATTTCAGTCGTTAGCCAGCAGGTATTTGTCAGTCTTTAAGTTGTCAGCATCTGTGGCTAGTTCAGTCGGTAGACAGGGGGAATTCTCTAGCCTCTAGGTTGTTAGCATCAATGACCAGTAGTCGGCAGCAGCAGGGATTGGCCAGCCTCTAGGTGATCAGCAGCACTGGCTAATTCAGTCGGTAGCCAGCGGGTATTCGTCAGCCTTTAGGTTGTCAGCATCTGTGGCTAGTTCAGTCGGTAGCCAGGGGGAATTCTCCAGCCTCTAGGTTGTCAGCATCAATGACCAGCAGTCGGCAGCAGCAGAGATTGGCCAGCTTCTAGGTGATCAGCGGCACTGTCTAGTTCAGTTGGTAGCCAGCAGGTATTCTTCAGCCTTTAGGTTGTCAGCATTTGTAGCTGGTTCAGTCCCAGGAATTCAGCGGCCGCATAGTCATTTGATTATAAGGGCCGGCACACGGAGACGCCCCATTATTATAATGATGACAGATGCGTCTGGCTCAGCTGATAGAGTGCCGGTAATAAACAGCTCGTTGCACATAGTTGTAATCTTTAAAATGATTGTGCACTGATGGAGAAACAGAAGCGAATACAGTTTTCAGTTGACACTCAGATATTGCAATAACAGATCGCGTTGTTACCGGCGTAGTTTTAAAACTTGAATCCCCAATATTTTGTTTTAATGGGCTATTTATAATATCTCCTACAAGCGTTTGTGTGACGTCAGCTTGCAAAAACATGTTTTCGTATTGTGATGCGAATAATATTTCGCCCAGCAACTGCTTTTGGATTTGTCAATATTTTAAATTCATTTTAGAAAATAGGGTTATCGAACTGTTTTATGTTCGATCCAGTCTTTTTGCCGCCTGGTAACAGATTGATGCATTTTTCAACTGGTAAATATTATGATTTGAAAAAAGGCGTCATCAATCTTGCAGGTGTGCAACTTTATCCACAATTGATATTAAATTCAATGAAATCATTTTTCATGTTCGATACAAATACTGTTATCATGAGCACTTTTGCGGGCTTTTTACCCACGTTTTACTCTTGTCGTGAGCCCGATTATATCCTCTCTAATTTCTTCCAACATTTTTCGATACAAAATGTGATTTCTTGAATACCTTTCGGCTGCATTCGTCAATCATACAGAACGGTTACTAAGTTTAATTTGGCTCAAACGCGATGGATTTAAATTTGAACTCTTCTAAATTCGGTTCCTTTAACAGAAACTTCTTATTACGACCGTGCATTGAAGTTTTCAATTGTCTATATATATTCACTATCAAATCGATATTATAGTCTTTCTTCCTTTTTCCCATTGCCATCAAATTCCTTTTCTCATTACTCTGGTTCCTTCTGCCTGTATTTAACTGCGTAGTTCAACTTTCTTTGCCAGTTCCATGCCTCACTTCCATACATCAGGGTAGGTACCAGCACTCCATTGTGGACTGCTAACTTCGCTTCTTTGGACAATTTTTTGTTAGCGCTAACTGCGTTCAGTCCTCCATTAATGGAGTAACCTGCATTTACTCTTCTTTCAATATCTCTGTCAGCTATTTTACAAGCAATAATTATTCGCCTGAAACACTCATCCACATTGAAAAATCTCCTGATAAAAGATACATGACGCCAACGGGACTCGAACCCGTGTCCCTTCGATTTCCGGTCGACAGCTCTGACCACTGAGCTATGGCGGCTTATCTCTTATCCGCGAAATAATTCAATATATACTAGTGTTTCATTCAACAATTACTGCTTGTTACATTTTTTACCTGAAAACATTTTGTCTCGCCGCAATAATGCTAAACAAAAATATACAGGTTGAAAGGCTGGACTCGCGTCTATGTTGTAAAGTAATATTGAAATATGTAAACATTAATATTAAGTAGTTATAAGGATTTCCTCACACCATTGTCGGTCTGAGGACCCACTGATTCATATTGTACAATTTATTATAAAAACATTAAAAATGCTAGAGAAAAACAGTTTTCATGAGATGAAGCGGCGTAAAGAGTGCTATTGAATAAGTAATTTTAATATTGACTATTAAAGTCATATGAAAACACACGAAGCTGCACAAAGATGCACCTCGTTTACGCGGGGCGGTTCAGACGCGCGCACACCGATGTGTGCACGCCTCCGCTAGTCCTATATATACCGCGCGTAAAGCGATCTTAACTCTCTCTTTTCCAACATCTACTCTGACCGCTTCACTCTGGACTGCTTCTCCCGCTGGAACCACTACAACCGCCTTTGACTTCTGACCTCTCGCTTCCTTGGACTACCTACTACTCTCTCCTTGGATACACGACATCACAGCAACCGGAAAAGGCCCTGAACATAAAGCAGCTCACCGACTAGAAGATTCAGCACCCCTTATTTACAGTCAATGTAAAGGACTTGCGTCTGATACAATATACTTGGTTTATAATTATATTTAATTGATAATTTTTAACAATTTTTTTTTAATAATTTCAAAGTCAAAGTCAAATTAATAAACCCCCGGTTTGTATCATCTTTTTCCTTGTTATTTAATATTTATATTTTTTTGTAATTTGAAATAATCATAAAAAAGCTGAGTTGTTTAAATTATTGATTTTGAAATATGATTATATAAAAATAGTATTTTTCTCCACTCTTACATTGTAAACAAAGTCAACTATGGGTGTATAAATATAAGATCTAATCAATCTTATTTTTATTTTTTGTTTTGGTAATATAACCACAATTGATCGCATTTGTTTAATGATATACAATTCTAGATCAGGGAAAATCTACTAATCTAATAAGCATGGTATGAAAGGATGATATTTTTTTAAAGGATGGTTCGATATTTTACATGTGTGTGGGAAAAAAAAAATCAAATTTTTTTTTGACAATGAAAATACTCAAATACAAAAAATGTTGCAATTTTTGACAATTACCAACGCAAATTAAAATTATTTTTTTTGTGGAGATTAGTAATGAAATGTAGGAAAATTTGAAATTGTATTTTTATTAACATTATCTTCAACTATTTCCCATACTTTTTGGTTGCGATCTTTTTGGTCTGGGTACTGGGTTTGTGTTAGTTGTGAGTTTTGAGTTCAAATCCTAGTTGTGACCTTTACATTTTGATAATCTGTACCTCTTACTCTTAATTGTTTTCATTGAGAGTTTTGATATTACTTCTTCAATGGTTTACTATATAATTATCTTTTTTCCGATAATACAGAGGAAATCAAATTTTATGGAAACTGATTTATTTATAAATATTCATTTGAATGTGTATATATAGAATCACTTTTGAAACTGCGTCTTTAATTCCGAGTTCAATAATGAAATGATAAATGGCTTTCAAGCTCTAGAAACAAGTATCTTTTCCGACTTCCAAACAAATGAAACTACATTATATTCAAAAAATAATTTGAATTCCGACATCCTTTGTAATTATCGGAGGTATGCGGGCGGGTAGGAGGAGGGTTGGGTGAAAGGTCAATGGGAGGAGGGACGGGGGTGTTTATTGTTGTTTGGGGGGGTTACTCACCCCTTTTGGGTCACCATACATTTTTACATTCGATGCCGACCTACGATTAAACAAATTAATTTTTAATTAAAACCCGCTGACTTCGCGTCATGTGGTGTGATATTAAAATGTTTTCTTTTCATATGAAGCAGACACTTTCATGTGATGTGAATAAAGCTAGTGTTTTATTTGAAATTAAAATGTTTTATCTAATTTCATATTTTATAGAAAAATACGCGTTTGTTCATCGTACGTTTACGTTTTACAAACCGTTATTTCAGTGTACCGAAATCATAATTTTTTAAAGTCAACGTTTATAATGTTAATCAACTGTTCCACTAGTTATAATTATCATTCATTCCATGACAGGTAGGTATACGTTTCACTACGAGAAAACTCACATATGTGCAAAACAGTGGTATCGTAACAAATTTTCCACAAGGACCTTATTTAAACGTAATCCCCAAATTATTAGCCACGAAATGCATTCGTTATGAATAAATCATACCTAGTTTAAATGTAATATGGGTGTGTAGCTAGTTTTGTGAAGCTAGAATTAGAACAGAAAAAATACTCATATGACGCAACGAGTTATGCCTAAACTAATCTCAAAGAGGTGGATTATATAATTCTTCAGATAGTGGTTTATCGATCCTCAATTTGACCAAATAAGTGGGTTCTTATATAGTTTTCGTTTTAATTTAAGGCTGAGAGTTGATCAATTTTATGATATTAGATAATGGAGAACTCTTTACACGCACGGGGAAACAACAAAAAATAAGGAGAACAATGGAAAAATTAAGTATGCCAGCAATTTAAATTATTTCAATTCCAAATGAATATTTGTTGTTGTAAATAAAATAATAATACAAATACATTTACCACCTAATTTTAATACCGTTTTTTATTATTGAACAATCGAAAAATGTTGAGCACGTATTTCGGTTGAATGTCATTATTTTTTTTCCATGCTTTAAAAATTCCTAAACACTGTCAAATATGCGCTTATATGGACTACGTGTAACGCTAATAGATAAAATAAATAAAAACATTAATAACAAAATAAACTCTTTGCTCTTTAGACCATTGTTATATCGAGTGATTATTTAAAATAGTGATAAATAATAACAAACATATTTTTATGTTTCCCTCTTGAATACCTACTGACTTTTAAATATTTATGTTTTTCTCTTGAATACCTACCAAATTTTAAATATTTATGTTGAGTACGAGTTATGGAAACGTTATTCTTCGGGGAAATAATAATAATTGTTTGCTTCTTTTGATTTATTGGATTAATGCAATGAAACAATCATACCACAGAAAAATATTGCGTTAACCAAACACTCTCATGACGTACAATTTACTTGAATCCAAAACACATGATCCATTATTACCAGGTTGCGTGTGTCATACACTGAAATTATTCAATTTTTTTTTTCAATTATCTGATGACTTGCGTTTTGATATCAGCTTTAAAATGGCAGAAAGGGAAAACTCACCTAATGTAAATAATTTACACAAAATTACAAGGTTATTATTTCTAAAAATTTACAACATACATTATAAATAGCACGGGACAGCTGAAAAAACAACACAAACACCATAAAAATACACGAATGTTTAAACACCGACATCTGCAATTGCCCTCCTTAGAAAAAACAGAACAAATAAAGTATCTAGGAATTGTAATTGACCATAACCTTAGATGGATACCTCACATCAAACAAATCACAAATAAACTCCTCAAAACAATACACATTTTCCTAAACAATTGAAAACAATATATTTCGCACTTTGCCAATCAATAATAGAATATGGAATTTTTGCTTTACATTTTACATAGAAATCGCACAGAAAATGATCTTAAGGGTAATACTAAAAAACATAGTCTGACTGATACAAACCAAATAATCAACAGCTGTGACGTACTAGATATACGTCAATTATACCTCATAACACTACTAAAGTCCATTTTTGACAAAAAAAAAAATTTCAACATACACAAAATATCACTAACAGACCAGTTATACAAGCGTACAAAGAAAACATAAAAATTCCGACAGTAAATACAAGCTTTGGACAAAGCCACTACCAATACCATGCTATAAAAGCATTCAACAGTCGTACACTTGAAATTAAAATTAAGGAAAACAAAAGTAAATTCAAACACAAAATTACAAAGTGGATTAAAGAACACAAAACACAATATTACCAAAATTGTATAACATAAAATAAAAAAACCTACACGTAACACACAAAACCAATATAAAACACACATCAGTCACAAACACACAAGATTGTAGGTTATATTTTTATATTATCAAATGAAAGCCTCAGCACGGGTAAGCCACCCAGTGAGGCCAACATTACTGGATAACTCTGAAATGTAAAAAATATGTACCAAAATAAAAAATTATTCATCAAACTGCTTTACGAAAAATAATCATCGATAAATTTAAGTTATTTATTTGATGATTTTGGACCAGTTTAAGGGCTTTTACGTGTTCAAAACTTGACTGCCTCAAAAACAAACGTTTGTATATATTTAGACATATAATGAATATATCAACTGACTAGGCAAAGTTAGTTATCTCCATTAGTATATTTATTATTTATAAATATATTGATAATTCGGCACGGTTATCCTGGCTCGCAGTATATTACGACCTGTATCTATATAAAGTAATCAAAAATTACTTGAACTTTGTCATTATTATCGGTTCAACGACTATTATTGTCAAACGTTTACCTTTCTTGGTAACCAAAACTCGTAGAAAAGTTCTTTTAAATACATGCATAAACTGTATTATAAAAAATTTCGTCTATTTTCTGGGAAAGTATTTTATGATTGTTGAGAACCACAGCCCCGGTTAACGTATTTAACAAGAACTTTTATTTCAGTCCTCAGCACGGGAGATCCCAGTGAGGATATAATTATAGCTATTTGTTTAAAAAAAATTAAACAATTATTATTATTGGTAGATATTTGCAAAAACTTGGTGGATAATAAATCTCAAATCCTGCAATAACCTATCCTACCTACCCAATGCACCCATCCCAAAATGTCAATAAAGTAACAATATGCTAATTTGGATAAACCTAAGACAACATATTAAGACAACACTAAGCCAACACTATAACCGTGTAATAAATTACTGTGAATATAATTTAATATTCATATTTGAAGTGAGCGCATCCAGAATCTGGCAGACTTTGGCCCCATCTGCGATGGGTGAGTTCCTTTTATCCTATACTCCAATATGGGCTTGTCTTATGTTCAAGAAGCCCAGGCTTAATCGTTGAGGAATACTGTAAATCTAAATTTGTACTTCTATTGCGATAGAAAAAAGATTTAAATATCACTATTGCTCAAACTGTAGCACGTAAGTAACTTTAAAACCGTCACCATTTCAGAAAAATATTCCAACAAATTAACAAGCCTCAAATGGACACAAACAGTAAGTACAAGTACTTGCGGAATGAGGTTTATTTGTGGTGTCTGGTGGAGTATTTTACTGGCTTGTGAAACTACTGTCCACAAGTACCTTCATTATGCAAAAACCAAAAAGGGGTAATTGGAAAAAGCGTTATTCACAGTCACACCCGCGCTTCCAAACATTTGAGGTATGCAAATGTTTATTTGGTCTGCAAATTAAGGGAGGACCAAGTCCTAAATTATCAGCGGAATATCCTTCCAACTTCCAACAATGGCGAGGTTTTTATACCACGCGGTGGTGGAGAATAAATAATGGCAATGTTATTTATCGTCCACAGGTTATTTTTCGTTCAATGGAGGATCTCAACGGGGTCTGTGCGGTGAATTGTTATTTTAAATTACTAGAATAAATCTTTGCCACAAGTACACTGGTACAGTCCTTGGCCAATACAACACCCTTTCCCATGTTTGTTTATAATCGCAATTTTAAAAATGCTAGAATTTTAAATGGGTGGTTCTCGCTCGCGGTTGCTTTATTGGCTTGGTAATGGCACACTCATAAACTTAACGGGTTTTTATGAATGTTCATGATTAAATATTAATTTGGGAGGTGGGTATGGGTACCGCCGTCCCGGGAGCCATTTATTGGATAACCAACGCCTCTGCCATACGTCACCCCAAGTGGTTCGCAACGTTTGGTAACGTAGCAGGGGTGCCCGAGATCATGGGGTGAGGTTTGTACGGGTCTTGATGGTGGATGTGCCTGTCCACCAACTGTATGGCAGACCGGATTGAGAGAAAATGATTGAGGGAAACCTTTTGACCCCTTCCACAGGGTTCTCTCCAAACATTGTCTTGCACCGCAGTGGCACGATGGATTCTTACGTCCGTCACTCCTGGACTCACTAATCTTCAGATGAATACCCACCCCTCGTACCTTTTACCCAAAACCTATCGTTCATTTCCTAAAAAAATCCTCTACACAGAGCATCTCCATAGATGACATAGGTCCTGAGAGTAATTTTCCTCATATCCTCCTTGTGTGGAGCTAATGTAAAGAAAACTAAAAAAACGAATAGAATGAGAAAACAATACATGAGCGATGACGTGGTAGCTCACGACCACGTACGGGTTAGAGGAAAGAATTAGATCCTCTCTCTGCCAAATGAAAACCTGTGATTCCGATACAAGAATGCGCTGCCCTAAACCATTCACAGAGTAACATACAATATTGTACTCACCAGCAGGTTTAATTATCTTGATGTGTTAAACTCAATGTGTGTAAAACGCTAATCATTGCACAAGCACACGGAGATCAACACTTGCAATGATTATGTTTTTCCACAGCGTTTACGGTGAACCATATCAGTAGTTATTGACACAGAGCTTATAATATAATGAAAATAGAACATTTTACTAGCGATACACTCGTCGAATTCATGTCATGAGGAGGTCAGAAATCGTAGCAGACTCGACGCCGCAGGCGACCACCCGTACTATAATGCATAGACTCAAGATAAAGGTTTGAGTCTTGGCTCTGTAATTGGCCTGGAACAAAACAAAGGACGCGTGAACGAATGGCGTTACGAAACAATACTTTAAGTTGTTTTTTATAAAGCGATGGGCGGAAAACTTTCGTCCTGTTTAAAATCTCACACTCACATTGTGGAATTAATTAGAGTGTTTATAAGAATACTCAAGGTTTATTACAAGATGAAGACATTTTATATATTCTAGATTTAATAAGCCGTGTAAATCTTCCACGAAATTACTATTTGCGAAGTTAGTAATCTTGATAAATTTAATGCTTTTCAAAACACCATATTATTTTTTTTAAACTGCTTTTAACCCGTGTGTGTAACACATATAGAAATGTTAGATTTCACCTAAATTTTCCACTTCACTTAAACCTCTGCATTTATTTTGCATATTGCAATATATTGCAAATAACACGGTGACATTTGAATGATTCCAAACCTGAATTGACGATTTCGAAAAAAATATCACTGACATTTAACCGTCACATTTAGAACGGGAACATAGCCATTCCCATAAAAAGATTTGTTCAACTCTTCCTGTTCGGTGTTTGTTCCAGTGTGTTTTTTTAAGTTACGTATTTTTTATTTGTTTTGAATTTATGACTGCGGGTTGGAATATATCAAATGATTTCTTTTAAGAGAAGCCTAGTTGGATGACTGCAACACCCAAAAAAAATATTGTTACTATTTAAGGTTTTTCAGATTGAGACATTTCTGCAATGAATATCGACCCATTTTGACATGTGGTTTGGATTTAGTAGACGTGGATTTTATAAGTTTTGTTGAGCTGCACGGATAAAATTCAATGATTAAAAATGTTTCTAATTTATTAAAAATTTCTTAAAATTATTCGTAATCCAGTTAAAAAAGGGATTGCAGGCCAGTAACGAATGAATTGATAAACTTTTAGTAAAATATCAATGTTTTTCACGATGTCGGAATACGTGTTCATAAAAATAAATTTAGATAAACGCACATGCATGAACACGTGTTTCTATATTATTACAAATTTACTAAAAGTTTGTTATGAAACGGCTTGCAGTCCTATTTTTAACCGGATTACAAATAATTTGAAGAGATTTTTACTAAATCAGCAATACCTACTCATTTTTCACCGATGATGTTTTCAAATAATCACATCTTACAACACAATATTATGCACGTGCATATTAAAACTAGTTAATAACTTACCTAAATTGCCAACACAAGGTAAAAAAGTTAAGTAGGTACGAGCACCTAATATAATATTTTGCAAAAGAGGCATAATATTTAAAAAAATAATGTGGATCAACGAACTAAGATAAGTAGGCAAGGTAAACTATTTTCAATGTAAAAAATAATGAGATGTTCGAGATGAAATTAAAATAAACCCAATAGGGGGCCTATCTACGTAAACCGATATACATAAGTAAGCAAAAAAATCATTATTTATTGAGTTAAGTATTAAAGGTTTTTTTTGTATACAAGAAATTTTTTGACAGAATATTGAAAACTATGACAGTCCTACCCGGAAATTCCCGTTTTAGGACAGTAAAATATTTTAGTTCATATACAAGGTACATTAATGTATAAGAAAAAAGATTCATAATATCTACATCATAATATAAGTAAATTATTAATATATTTTTAAAATTATTTATTAACCAATAAAATAACATAGGTACATATTTTTTTTGTATAATCCACCTCAATTGGCTGAGCCTGTTTCAAGGTTGCGGGAGTTTAATCTAATTTTAGTTAATGAGAATTTACATAGAATCAGAGATATAAATAAAAGTATATAAAAAAAAAGATAAATAGTTAGATAGATAAATAAAAGAAAAACGTAAGAAAGAAATGAAAATACAAATAAATGAATTAGGACAAAAGAGAAAAATACAGGCTTGGATTGTGTTATAATTTATAATATCATAGATGTTATCTGTCCGCAGTATACAATGCCTCTGTTGACTATCCATATATGAATTTTGTTTCTTAAATTTAAACTTGTTGCCAGGTCTTCAATATCTTTTTCAAATTAATTGAAATTTTTTGGAGCAAGATTATGAAAATGACTTTGTCCATGTGTGGTACTTATCTTTGGGGTCATGTGTTGATGTCTGTTTCTTGATTCGTAATTGTATTGTACAGTATGATGGTTAAGTTTGTCTTTTGGGTAATATCTATAGAGTTATAATTTTTATATATAGTTGCTATGTGTTCAGTTCAGTGAATTCCTTAAATAATTGTACTGTCGAGAATTTAAAGGCTTTTTGCGCTTTGTCAAATTTAAGAGTTAAGTTACATACTAAATGCTATGAAGTGAAGTGTAAGTTTTTCTTACTATTTATTATAGGTACAATGTACATATATATGTATTTAAAAATACGGACAATTTTATAGCAAACAAAATGTTTTATAGAGCCAATATATTTTATTTCTACGGGTATGGCGAAATTCTACGGCAAGGATATTTCTAGAGTTATAATTTATCATTATCATCTGTAAGAGATTCGAATAACTCGTCTTAATGATTCCATTTTATCACGAAAATAATAGCTTCCAATAATAAAATAAAATAATATAATGTAATTTATAAAAATACCCTCTATTACTGTTGATAATAGACATCATTCTGCATCTGTGGTATTAAAGCAGTGGCGCGGGGCTGATTTCATTGTATCGCTCTAATGGGTCCAATAACACGGCGACATTTGGCTGATTCGCCACGATTACATAAGCGTTAATATCCGTTACGCGCTCTTAATGAAATCCTCGGCGCGATGGGGTGATGGCAAGAAATTTCGCTGGGGGCTGGACTGGTCTCAGTTGCAGCCGTTTTTTGTTGAGAGATATAATCACTTGATTAAGATCACTTCTTGCGTCCTTTTTTTAGTTGTTCACCTACCTATATTACCCAAAATGCAAGATCATTTTTTATTAGTTTTTTCCTTGATTCAAACCTTTTAGTTTAGTGAACAGAAAATATGTATGTGCCACTAGCGGCATAAGACATTGAAATGCCACGTCTCTCCGGATAAGAACTAGATTTAGGTTCTTTATATGGTTCTTCTAATACAAAATTTATTATTTTTATATGTTTTATTAGAATTGTTTTTGGTGTGTTGATTCAATATTTCTCTGACAATCTGTTTAGTTTGAAAACTACCAGGGTCAAGACACAACGCCACGATAATTCAATTCTTTAGCAAACAAATGTAATTATAATCGCTAACCCAATCCATACCCTAAATCCTCTAACACAACACAGCGCGCCCAAGCTGCTATCTTTTCATCCCGCCTGTTTGTGATTGTAACACACCCTCCATCCCTCCACCCTCTATCATCTCCTCTCCGATATGTGCCCCTGGCCCGTAGCATAATATTGATGTGGGAGGATTGACACATTTCACATATTAAAACAACGACCTTTTAACCTCTGCTTAATGAAAGCAATTCGATATTGCTAGCAAATATTGATTTAATTTGGATTGTTGAATTTTGACAGCAGATTCAATTACAGATTCATATTCTTTGTGAGGACTATTGAAATATTCAGGATGCGGTGGGAGAAGCTGCTCGTACTATTGAATATCTAAGTAAAACAAATCAGGTACTATTGAATATCTAAGTAAAACCACATGTGACGAAAAGCATGTTGAATTTGCGCGGTTCCTCTTTTTAGTTTCGCTTTGATTTGTTTGACGAGTAGGTTGTTATACCTACTAGCTTAAGGCAGTTAAGGCAAAGCTTAATGCCATATCACTATTTTGATTAATCTTTATAACAAATTGGTGTACATTATGGATACCAAAAAATTAGCTTAAGATATATTTAAGGTTTTCCTATCGTTTTGCTTGAGTAGAATACAAATAAAAATTAAATTACTCAATACAAAATATAATTGTAAAACGTATGTATGAACGCGTAAAGGAAACAACTTTTAAAAATAAAGTATAATAACTAAGATTATCTGTGACGGTTTCACTTGATTAATTTGTTTGCTTTCTTATTAAATTACTTACAAAATAAATGAAAACCATTTCAAGCACAATTTTGTGCTTGAAATCAAACGTTTCTAAGCTTTTTTGTCATGCGATTTTAATGCCTATTACCTTCAATTTAAGGTATACCAAGAATATTTATTTATTTATTTATTTATTGATTTATTGTGAAAAACAGTATAAGCCATTTACATTTCACAAATAACAGTTTATAAGAAGTAAGTACATACATTTGTTTGCATGGGTAAGTACATCAATACTATCTGATTAACCAGATTTGTTAAATAGTATGCTTACTGCCGTCTTAAATTCTCTTTGGTTCAAATTGAAAATGTCAATCACAGAAGAAATGTGATTTAACAAAGTAGTTATTCTCCCCAAAGGCATGATCATTGGTAGGTTGGTCCTGCCCCTTGGAAAAATAAATAATCTGTGCTGTCTAGCTCTGATGAAATTATCAGGGACATAAAAAGAAATTCGTTCCAGAATATCTGGATTGCAAATGTGCCCATTTAGCAGCTTGTGCGCCACTAACACCATTGAAATATTTCTCCTAACGTCTAGACGTTCTATCCCCAGCATTCCGGCAAGAAAATCAGAGGGATACAATAAGGGTAATATCCGAACTCTCGCATGTAGAGGTATCGCATAAACTTTTTTTGCACCTTTTCTACATCATTTGAGTAAAGGGCATCTTCGGGTCCCCATATTATCGATCCACTCTCAAGAATGCTGCGAACCAGAGTAAAATAAAGCATTTTTATGACTGCCGTATTCGTAAAAGATTTCGAATTACATATAACAAAACCCAGCATTCGCATTGCAGAGTTGCACACCGAATCGGTATGAGTTCGAAAAGTCAAACGCGTGTCAAAAGTGATTCCTAAATCCTTCGTTATCGAAATATGTTTTAGAGAGGTACCAGACATTTTATAGTTAAAATATAAAGTACGCTTTGCCCTTGTAATGCACATAATTGAACACTTACTACTGTTAAAATGAAGTTTATTTTGATGACTCCACTCTACTATACCGTCGATATCGATTTGTAGACGAATGGAGTCTTCATTTGTCGTTATACAGGTGTATAGTTTAATGTCATCCGCAAATAATAAAAATTTTACAAATCTTATAAACATCCCTATGTCATTAATAAACAATAAAAATAATAGTGGTCCTAAATTAGACCCTTGAGGGACCCCAGAATTTGTGGCGTAGAGTTTCGATGTGAACTGCCCGTAAACAACGTATTGTTTTCTATTAGACAAATAATTATGAAAGAACAAAAGCAGTATGTATGAGAAGCCGAAGCTTTCAAGTTTATTAAGTAATATGAGGTGATCCACTTTGTCAAAAGCTTTCGCAAAATCATTATATGAGACATCTACTTGTTCGTTATTGTCCAATATATTTGAGACGTAATCCGTAAATACCATTAAGTTGGTCGTTGTAGACCTGCCCTCTCTAAACCCATGCTGCTGGTTTATGAGAAATGTTTCTACTTTATAGTATATACGTTTTTGTATTACGAGTTCAAATAATTTGGCCGGTGCCGAAAGAATTGCCACAGGTCTGTAATTAGATACGCATGATTTATCGCCGTTTTTGTGTAAGGGCGTGACTTTTGAGATTTTCCAGCGGTCGGGGAACTTACCGGAGTTAAGTGAAATATTAAAGATATTTAAAAGCGGTACCATTAACGGATCTGCATATCCCTTCAGGACAATTGTGTTAATAAAATCTGGTCCAACAGATTTTTTTGGTTTTAGTTTTTTAATTGCAGCTAGGTAATCATTTTTATTTACACTTAAAATTTCAACATTTTGAGCTAGTGAAGAGTAACCGCCTGGGGTGTATGAGTCAAATTCTGCACTATGTTCGCTATAGACTGACTTAAAGTAATTCGCAAATGCTTCCGGAATATCAGGCCCAGTATGAGTACTTCCGTTCCATGACACTGAGTTTAGAAACCCACCGTCTTTCCTCTTTTCAGATACAAATTTCCAGAAGGATTTCGGATCACTCTTGACGTTTTTTTCGATATTATTTATGTAATTCTTATACGCAATATTAATACTACGTTTGATTTTAGATCGTAGAATGCAAAACTTTTCCCGATATCTTATCAATTCGGTGCGCCTCCAGTTTCTGTGAAGTTTGCATTTCTTTTTCAGGTCACTAATATACACATTCTTGGCTTGTATCTTCCTCTTAAGAATTCTTATGACATTATAATTTGGCCCACTGGATAGGGTCACACATATGTATTAGTTAAGTCACTTATAAGTCTTAGTTATAAGACACTTGCTATCATAAGTCTTAGGTGTAAGTCTGAATAATTAGTTGCAAGTTATATAATTCTCAGTTATAATTCACTAGTTATAAACTTTAGTTGAGAGACATTAGCTATAATTAGTTTTAGGTGTAAGTAAAGTCTCAGTGGTTAGTTACTAGCTATATATATTTTTATTTAAAGTCACTAATTATATACCTCATTTATAAGTTACAAAAAAAATCTCTTAGCTGTAAGATATTAGTTATTATATATTAGTCTAAGTGACAAGTTATAGGATAAATAAACAAAGTTGTAAAGATCCCTTGACGTGATTTTCTCACGAAAATGCTGCTATATTAATCAATCTAAACAGTAAACTACTGTGGTTTAACTTTAGACCAAAATAATGAAATTGTTACAAAAAAATCATGCAAAGAATTATTAAAAAGTAATTAATGAATAATTAATGCTAAATATTATTTAATCATTTAAGATAATATTAACTCTCAAACAAAAACTGTTAAAAGAAGATTCGTTCTAAAAAAGATTAAAAGTATTACTCTATGTTATTCCACTATTAAAAATGCTAATTATTATGTTTAATCCCTACATATATTATACTAAAATTTTACAATTATTCCAGACATGTTTGTTTCTGTTCCGATAAAGTTGATTATATTCATACAAGGCTGGATAAACAGATACAGAAGCTGTGGGAGGAGAGATAGGGTCTGCAATGGATCGAGGCCACCGAAGTAGGACAAGATCGGGTGGAAGGGGAGGCGCCAAGAAGAAAATATGAGCCCCCCACCCAATCTAGAAAAGTGGATTATAATTATTATGATACTATTTATCTAACTATTGACCCGTAAAAATACCTGGAGAAGTACATATTTTCCGGTATCCGGGTATCTAACACGGTCGATCGATATAGGATCTATCGATAATTTCGGTAACTTGTCATCATTCCTGAGCGTGACTGCAGATAGCCAACGAACAAATAACAGTTCACAACGACTAAGGACGGGTCGTTTCGGAGAATTTCAACAATTCGTTAAATTTCAACGTTCATTTTTGGGTTCTGTGAAAGTCCTATTCAAGTTCTGTTATGCTATCATTATAGGCTAGTTGCTTGACAGAACTGAAATAATAAAAGAACTTGAAAACATCTTTCACATAACTTAAAAATTAACTTTGAAATTTGAAGAATTGGTTCAAATTCTCCGAAAAAACCCGTCCGGTGTTCTTAATATATTTGAAGTGAACTGTTGTTTGTACCTTAGCGATCTGTATTCGTGATCCGGAACGATGACAATTTATCCACATTATTTTTTTTAATCGACCATGCAAAATACACAGGACGAAATTACACAAGCGTGAATTTTATGTACCAATATACCTGCACTATTTCACTGCCAGAATTATCTCCATGTGTAAATCCGCACCGACGGGATTACACATGGAAGAACTTACGCATGGAGATTATTATTACACCTACTTTCAATAATACCTGATCAAACTGCACATGTCAAAATTATAATTTTTTTAATAGGTCAAAATTCGAGAGGAGTTTTCTGTGAGCTAAACAAATTCCACATTGAAAAATAAACATTGGTTACGTTAGGTTGAGGTGTGTAACTCCAGTAAGTATTATTTAATAGTGTGATTTTCTCTCTATAATATAATATCGTGTATAATTCTGGTATTTTAATATTGGTACTTGAAATTTGCGCCTGTGTAGTCTCTTCATGTGCGTAATCCTTTTCTTCTTGGTGACTTTATAATAACAACAAATAATCAAAAAGTTTTATTCTAAATAATTTCGTTAAAGATTCGATTATTAATTTTTAGGCATTTTCCAATCATATACTTGCAAAATTGTTAGATTTATTCTAATTATCTGAAGAATTGAATTGATTTCTACCGAAATGTATTACTGACAAACCCATACATTTTACAGCGCACAATCACGATATATTGTTAAACAACGTTTACCCTTACGACCAGGCAAGTAGTAGTAATGGGACGGCAAACCTTCGCTCGGAATAGAAAACAAAATGGATGTACAAAATAATGGCGGGACGTTAGAAAATTATTAAGGAATGTGTTCTTGAACGTTCTACCTCTGCGGCCATCTTGTGCGGGTAATACCTGCCACAAGTAAGGGGTGGACTGCCAAAACAATTGCACTACAATAATAATTATTTCTTAAGTCCGTGTTTTAATATAGACTATCTGCATCTCTTCTATTAATATATAAAAACAAAACTTATTTATATTTTTCTCAGTATTAGACGGAAAAAAAATAATATTTTTTTTTATCAAAATACTGTTAAAAATGTGACGGCATGCCCATTTCTTAATAAAATATTAGTCATTCAGAATATATCTGAATTCATCTTGTCCTAGTAAATATAATGGAAAAAATGAAAAATATTATAATTTTTGATAACACGTGTTCAGATTTCCTCATAACATATTCGTACTTTACTGATAGTTTGTTATAATTTTTTTTCAATTCATTTGTAATAGGCCTGTAGTCCCGTTTTTAAAAGGAAAATTAAAAATTTGACCGGATTTTTAATAAATTTATAATATTTTATTTCAGTATAGGAAAATAACACACAAGCACATTATTAAAGTTATACATAAAATAAAGAGAACTTTGGGCATCTGATAAGGAAACAATGAAAGATGATAGTTGTGTTGTGTCACAGCGTTTATTCTGAGTCAGTTGGTTGCGCAGTTGGGAGATGACACTGGACCAATGAGGATGATACCAGGTGTAGACGGCGATGACGGCGATGGTGTGGTCGAGGCGCGGGTCAGTGAATCGACGCCGCGTTGATGGAGACCGGACTCGTGGATATGTTCAACACTGGTGAAGACGTGGAGACTTCCGGGTACTTCAGTGTGAACGAGGTAGCCGAAGGTGCGATGGGCTGACGGCAGATGAGCGGGAGATGCAGGCTGGCGAAAATATCGCGGGGCCGAGGCGCAGACCGGCGAAGATGTCGCAGGGTCTAGGCGCGTGAGGTCAGGGCTGGCCAGAAATGATAGCCGGGGCCAGGGCGCTGATGTGATCCCGAAAAGTTCATAATGATTGTAGTCCGTGCAGAGCCGGGTTTAGGTGATGGTCCTGAGGAGGTGTGGTGAAGAAAGAGCGGGACGCGATGCAGGGGAACCGGCGGTCGGTGTCGGTCACTTCAGCATGCAGCAAGCAGTAACGGCGCTCGCATTGTTGGTCACTCGTAAAACTGCTAATTAATGACTGGCTGACTAAGTACTTCTCGATGCGCCTCATTATATAGCCGCCCCAGTGCATGGAAATCATTTAAGAACTGTAGGTAGGAACGCCGAACGCTCACATTGCGTCTAGGGGGTTCCTGCTACAATGCGTTTTGTACTGACGATCGTTCCAGAAAATTGTCGTAGCATCGCTACAGAACATTTCCGTCTGACTTATTCTACAAAGAATCTAAAATATTTAATATTCGCAAATTATTTGTGATGCAAACCACGAAATATGTTTATAATGGATTAGTTAAAACGACTAATTATGTAGTTTACGGCCTCCAAATCAATACCAAATTAATTAAAACACTTATTGGTCCCCGTACATTTAATCTTCTAACAAAATAAATATTAATGATAATAATATGACAACCATATTACTACCATAATACGGACATAAGTCTACTATGGTGGTTGTCAAGAACACAAACAATGGTAATCACATAAATTTTATGAATAAAAAAATATAGCTTATTATATAAAAGAACTAAAATCATGGCTGAATGATTTAGGTGTTCATATAAATTCGTTGTTTTTTAGTATTTTAAGTAAAAGCCCGGCTGGGCGCAAAACAAAATAAAATAAAATATCTAGCGGCATCATGCAAAAAATTCAATTGAATATACTTAAATTGAAAATATTTTTTTAAAATTCGTTAGCTTGGTATTATGAAGGGAATCACATGTTTTTCCAGCATTTCAGAGATATTTGCTCAACGATGCGTTGTAGTCAAATGACAAAAAACTAACTCTGTTTATAAATAATGGCGGGCCATTAACTGTCAAATTCTACCGGGCGGTTCTAAAATTTTTTACAAAAACCTGCGTTTTTATCCGAAATTGTGTAAAAAAAGTTTTTTCGAAAATTAATATGAAGGTGTTGAAACACTATTCATATAAATTTGTTGTTTTTAGTTTGTTGTTGGGCGTAAAACAAAATAAAATAAAATATCTAGCGGCATCGTGCAAAAAATACAAGGGAATATACTTAAATTTAAAATATTTAAAAAAATCGTTAGCTTGGTATGAAGGGAATCACATGTTTTTCCAACATTTCAAAGATATCTGCTCAATTATTCGTTGTAGTCGAATGACAAAAAACTAACTCTGTTTATATACAGGGTTTTCCAATAAGAGGTGTTATTTTGAATAGCCCGCTATTTCGGAAGATGTTACTTTTAAAGCAGTCATTTTTTGACATTTGACAAGTAAAAACTACCTTATTCAATAATGCATTGAAATTATTAAAATTCACTTGAGTGAATCAAATGCAAATCATCTTGAGTGATGAGGCCCATTTCAACCTCGTTGGCTTCGTCAACAAGCAAAATTGTCGCATCTGGGGCTCGGAAAACCCAAGAATTATTATTAAAAAGCCTCTCTATCCTCAACGTGTGACTGTTCGGTGCGGTTTATGGTCCGGCGGAGTCATTGGACCTTACTTTTTCGAAAATGAGGATGGAGCAATAGTTACGGGGAATAGATCGCTATCGAGAGATGATTACTGATTTTTTATGGCCGGAATTGGTTGGTATTGATTTGGACAACGTTTACTTTCAACAAAACGGCGCTACGTGCCACACAAGCAACGAAACTATTGATCTTTTACGATTGAATATCAAAATAACACCTCTTATTGGAAAATCCTGTATAATGGCGGGCCATTAACTGTCAAAATCTACCGGGTGGTGATAAAATTCATTACAAAAACTGAGTTTTTTTCCAAAATTGTGTAAAAAAGTTTCTACGAAAAATAACACTTACTAATAATGTTACCTATGCACAGACAGTACATCTGTGAGTTCCCTTAACTTAGCTTTTTTAAACATTTATACGAATGTATGTTTTTATTTTGAAAATATGTATGTAAGTTATGTACAAACAAAATACTGGGAAAAAAGGTTAAATTTCTCAGTCTTATAATTATTGCATCTTCTTTGTAATGGATAGTAAATTAAGTATCTGCCACAGATAATAGGAAATGGTGCGAAGGGGCTCCCAGAACGCAATAGTTACCTGATCTTAAACATGAATATTAGAAGTTTAAGGAAACACTTCGATGAGCTCTGTATCCTTATTAATAACCTAGATTTTTCTCCAAGCATAATTGTTTTGACTGAAACTCAAATGAAAAATGTTATTCCATATAACTTATCAGAATATACCACAATTTCCTCTGCCTGTAAGCATACTGGTCATGATGGAGTCACTGTCTTCTTTCATAAATTTCATTCCACTGAATTTATTGAATTTAAGTCAGCCAATGCAATAAAATTAACCTTTTTTCAAAACAACTATAAATATCATGTACTAGCCATATACAGATCACCATCATTAAATGATTTTTTATTTGTAAAAGAACTAAAATCTTTTGTTAGAAATCTTGACAGAAACAATTTTACTTTTTCCATTTTGACAGGTGACATTAATATAAATATTAATGATAACAATATAAATGTAAATTGCCAAAATGAGTATCTAGATTGTTTATCAAGCTCTGGATATATGTCATATATTAGCTCACCAACTAGAGTAACCTTAAGTAACTCTGCATGTTTAGACCACATATTTGTCAAGTCGCACAAGGCGGCCAATATTATCTCTTCAATTCTTGAAACTAATATCACAGATCATTACCCGACCTTCTATGGACACCATTTCAAAAATACACCTTTAAACCAAAATTCTGTAACTCTTGAAAAAGTTGACATTGATTATAAAACTCTAAACTCTTTACTTCAGTCAGAAAACTGGGAAAATGTAATATCAATAGAAAATCCACATATAGCATTAGAGAATTTCTATAATACTCTTAGAGATTATATTCTAAAAAGTGAAAGTAAAATAGTTGTCACTAACAGAAAATATAAAAAAATTAAACCTTGGATTACAGTTGGATTAATTATATCAATTAAACAAAGGGATAAATTATATAGAGAAATGTTAAAATATCAAATGGATTGCCAAAATAATAATCACAGAACAATGCCTTATCTGAAAACAAAATATCTAATGGGAGGACACAAATGCCAAAATGAGTATCTAGATTGTTTATCAAGCTCTGGATATATGTCATATATTAGCTCACCAACTAGAGTAACCTTAAGTAACTCTGCATGTTTAGACCACATATTTGTCAAGTCGCACAAGGCGGCCAATATTATCTCTTCAATTCTTGAAACTAATATCACAGATCATTACAATCTTCAGGGGAGGACACAATCTCAACCAACGCAATAAAATATCTCTGTAAAGAACTTATCGAACCACTTACATACTTAGTCAACATGTCTATAACGAATAGCATATTCCCTACAGCCCTCAAAAAAGCGATTGTTATACCAATATTTAAACAAGGATGTAAAAATGACATAAACAATTACCGACCAATAAGCCTACTAAATACATTTTCAAAAATATTGGAAAGAATACTAAAAAAACAACTCTTATCCTACTTAGAAGACAATAAAAAATTATCAAAAACTCAGTATGGATTTAGGGAGAACTTAAGTACTAGTGACGCCATAGAAAAAATTACCGATATGATCACTAAAAGTTTAGACAGTGGAGAAAAAACTTTGGCAATCTTCATAGACTTACAAAAGGCTTTTGACACAATAGATCACAAAATACTTTTTTCAAAACTTTCAAAAATTGGTATGTCATGTACAACACTAAACTTACTAAAAAGCTATATGACGGAGCGTACACAGAGCGTCCAAATTAATAAGAGAAAAAGCAAACCTCTCCTAATCAACCATGGAGTACCACAAGGAAGCGTACTAGGTCCGATATTATTTTTAATATACATTAATGATATCTGTAACCTAGAAACAAGAGGAAAAATCATTAGTTTTGCTGATGACACAGTAATTTTATTTAAAGAAAAAGATTGGATAAATACCTACAAAGAAGCTGAACACGGACTTGGTCTCCTGCAAAACTGGCTTAAAAGAAACTCCCTGACGCTTAATGTCAATAAAACAAAATATCTGACATTTTCTAAAACAGCCAGAGGGCAGCCGTCAGAGGACCTTAATCTCAAATTACATTCATGCCAAGGAATTTATCAAAAAAATCAATCCTTATCATG
The DNA here is from genome assembly GCA_026573805.1 of Hesperophylax magnus. Classification (NCBI taxonomy): domain Eukaryota; kingdom Metazoa; phylum Arthropoda; class Insecta; order Trichoptera; family Limnephilidae; genus Hesperophylax; species Hesperophylax magnus. The sequence goes on from JAIUSX010000022.1 coordinate 4,031,817, forward strand.
CCCATGTCCCACTATAGCACACTCCAAAAGCATCAAATATCTTGGAATTGAAATTGATGATAATCTCCGTTGGAACTCACATATAGATGTAATTACAAAAAAACTAACCAGGTACATATACTTCTTTAGAAACATTCGCAATATCCTCAATATAAACGATATTAAAAAAGTATACTATGCTTTGTGTCAATCACAAATAGAGTACGGAATAACTGGATGGGGGTCTGCCTTGAGCACTCACACAGAGCGGCTCAATATAGCACAAAAAGGAGTATTAAAGACTATACTGAAAGTTCCGCTTAGAACTCCGACAGAAGAAATATTCAAAAACTTCAATGTTTACAATGTACAGAAACTATATTCAAAAAATATTTTATTTAAACTGAAAAAAAACATATCCGAATACTCCACTGCCCAACATAAATACACAACCAGGGCAAAAAGCGAAAATATCCTGATTACTCCCAGTTTGAACACATCCTTTGGACAGAGAAATAATAAATTCCATGCTATAAAATTGTTCAATGCTCTACCAAATGAAACCAAAAAAATAAACGAAATGAATATATTTAAAACAAAAGTCAAAACATGGCTTAGAGATCAAAGTAATAATCAACTTACAAACATTATGAAGACAATGTAAAGACAATTCAAAACTAAATACAAAAATTTAAGAAAAACTACAGGCCGCCTCAGAACAGGAAACCCTAGTGAGGAGGACTGTGAAAAAAATACAAAAAATATACTTATATTATACTTTAAACCTACATATTGTACAAATTTTGCTATTGATATTAATAAAAAAAAAAAAATAAAAAAATGTACCGAAACTTACTAAATAGACTGATACGAAACTGCAAAAAGAAATACTATTGTGAACAAATTGAAAATGCTAAAAATAATACTAAAAAAACTTGGAATATTATAAATGAAATTGCCAACAAAAAAATTATGTCTTCAAATATTGTAAATGAGGTTAAAATAAATAATGAAATAATAACTAACAAATCGACCATTGCAGAATGTTTTAATAACTTTTTTACAAATATAGTAGACGAGGTACTTGAATCTTCCGGCATTAATGTTAATGATGATTATATGGAGACATCTCCTAAATTAGATTCTAATAACGATTCAATTAACTTTATAGAATATTTTTCTCCCATTACATTTAATGAAATTGAAAAATATATTGATGGCCTTAAACCATCCAACTCTAAGGGTAATGATGGACTATCATGTGATACATTAAAAAAAATAAAACAACATGTATTAACGCCATTACAACATATTTTTAATATATGCCTCAAAGATGGTCATTTTCCAGAACAATTTAAAATCTCCACTATAATACCTATTCATAAATCTGGGGATACGCATAAATTAGACAATTACAGACCAATATCCCTTGTTTCAAACCTATCAAAAATATTCGAAAAATGCATCAAATTTAGAGTCATTGAACACTTAGAAAAATATAAAATTCTATCGAAAAACCAATACGGCTTTCGTAAAAATCTAAGCACTGAGGATGCCATATATGAATTGACAAAAAATATTTATACATCTATCGATAAAAAAAAGAAATGTCTTGCCATATTCCTAGATTTAAGAAAAGCTTTCGACACCGTTAATCATAATTTACTCATTAAAAAATAACTCGACTGGGCTTCAAAAAAGACACACTAAAATTACTATCAAACTATCTTAAAGACAGAACACAAAAAACAAAAATTGGGAATAATTATAGTTCAGAGACACAGATAAAAAACGGAGTTCCGCAGGGAACTGTTCTTGGCCCGATTTTATTCTTCATTTATATTAATGATTTATGTAATTTTGTAATCCCTGGTAAAATTGTTTCTTACGCCGACGACACGGCAATAATAGTGGATGGTAATAATTGGACAGAAACTTTTTCGAAAGCAACTGTATGTATTTCACTTGTTTCAAAATGGTTAAAATACAACAAACTTGTCTTAAATTACAGCAAAACATTTTACTTACCTTTTTATAAAAACATAACAAACAAACCAAAAGAAAACCTTAAAATTAGAATCCATAATACAACTTGCAATCAAGAAATGTGCTTCCTGTGCAACGAACTCGCTAATGTCAAAAATATAAAATATTTAGGAGTATCAATAGATATTAATCTTAATTGGCAATCACATATTAATCAAACCACTTCTAAACTAAGATATCTTACCTACATATTTTATAGACTCAAGGAAATTTTAAACGCTGAAAAATTGAAAATGATCTACTTCTCCCTGGTGCAATCTGCAATCACTTACGGCATAATAGGATGGGGTGGTGCACCTGATACATTTATTAAGCCTCTACAAATAATTCAAAAACACATAATTAAAGTCATATATAACAAAAATAAAACATTCTCGACCGACTCATTATACAAGGAATCTAAATTATTTAACATTCGTAAATTATTTATATTACAAACTATGAAATATTTATTTAAAAACAAAAATAATTTCAAAATAAATGAAAATAGAATGAGCAAAAGAACAAATAATATATTTTACACCCCCCAAACCAATACTAAATTAATGCAGACACATAGCAGTTTCATTGGTCCTCGTACATTTAACCTTCTACCACTACAAACTCAAATGATAAATAAAAAGATAGAATTTATTAAAGAGGTAAAATTATGGCTGAATGACGCAGATATTGAAACGCTTTTACTATAAATTTATTGATTCTTTCTACAACTCACTTGCTGAAACTTTATAAACTATTGTACATAATGTTTTCTCTTTACTTTTTATAATAACTATAAAGAAAAAAAAAACTTTTTCTACTAATGTATATTATACTTTAGGTACTTGAAATATAGTAATCGTTTTATATTACCCACACTCAGGCAGTGCCTTAGTGGGTTTTCATTTCTTGTGTATACTATTTGGTATTATGTATTATGTTATTATATACTATCTATTAATATGTATAATATATGTAAAGAAATGAAAATAAATAAAGTAAAAAAAAAAAAAAAAAAAAAAAAACCTGACTTGAAAAAATAATGTGTTTTGGCTATTTGACAACTGAGGTCACCAAATGATTAATCTTCATAAAACTCGCTTAATCTCATTTGCTTTTCAAAAACAAATATTAAATCATTAAATGTCATCATTATTAAAAAAATATAATAACAATAAAAATTAAATATAACATATATACATATAAAATATAACACACATATTTCCATTAGGTATGGAATTATTATTTATATGAAATAATAAATAAATTTTGGTACTTTATCGCTTGTTTGAATCAATCAATTCCAATTTTGAAAATGACAGTTAAATTTGATTTCATCAAACTTTAACATAAAGCCGTGGACTCATCTTCAAGCTGTAATCGTATCCGTTGGCAATCCGTTGGCAACGGATATTTTAAAATATTTTCTTACATTTCTAAATTTTCAAAGACTGAGTAAATGGCCGCTATATTTGTTTAACTACGAGCATAAAATTAGTTAAATCGTACGGCAGATACCTAATTATTATATTTTATCGATTCTTTTATTTATTTCTGTAAAATAAATATTTTTAAATGCAAATAAAATCCATTAAAGAGAAGAAAATCAAGGCGTACAACTCACTCCGCTAGAAGGCGCTAGTATAGCATGTTGCCATCAGAATGAATGAAAATGTCAGACGTTGAAGGTATTATAATTACATATTATAGGGTATTTGTAACCATTTTAACCAGGTTCTAGTGTGTAAGCTAGGCCTGTATACATGCATCGGCTTGCTGCGAGTCGTTCGCGAACGTAAAGTTACTTATGATCGCAGATGAGAGTACGCGGCATTACACGACATATTATGTAACAATCACGAATGTGCCCACCACCGATAGCTAAACTTAGTATGTTTATTGGTATGTACATAGATTAGTACCGAAACTAGTAGGCACACAGAGAACCTTGTAGGAAATACATACACTTTGAGGTGATTTTGCACAAAAACGGCACTATACAAATCATGCAAATATTATTATCGTGAATCAACAGAGAAAGATAAATTAAAGAAGCGATCCCAAGTAGAGAAAAAAATGTCCATTCAATAATATATAGAAAATTATCCGCTTGATTCTTGAGAGGTTTTTAAAAGGTCTTCAAGACAAAAGGGAAAAAAATCAAAAAATGATTTTCTCTCCTATACGACTTTCAAGGCCCTTTGAATTGATGTTTTTCTTCGAATTATGAATATATGCATAAAATATCTGTTATGGTGCGAATCATCAATGTTCCCTACAAGTGAGTATTTTTTTAAAAACAAAAAACCTTGCCCGTTGGTTGTAGACCCTTCGGGAAATCTCCGGTAACTCCGGCGAGTCCGCCCCGCGCAGGCTACACAAGAGGAAACGTGGTACGTGGCACTTCCGGAGCAAGAAAAATAATGGCGGCTTCCGGCACGGGGCTCATATTCCTGGATATTTATTGGCAGAAGTATCCATGTAGCTGCCTATTTAGCCGAGGAAATGGCGCTTCTGCTAAACTGATTTATGGACCCTTGTGAGGGAACGCTGTTATTATTATCATTGGTTATTGTCATGGAAACAAAGCATTACTGGAACAAGGGTAATGAATAAGATAAAGAGTGGGACGCTTCAATGATTTTGTCATAAAAATTGCATGGATCATACGGTATGATTGTTATTTTATTATGCAAATTTACACCTGCTCAGCAAGCTCATAAAAGTGTGCCTCGAAATAAATTTATTTTCACGTGTACATATATTTAAAAATATACGCATATGAATATGAACGAAACAAAAGAGACGAATGTTCTTCATTCCATTATGACTTATTTCATAGATTACATTAAAAAACATATAAAAAAATATTGTACGATTATAATAGTACTAGCTTTTAAACACAATGTTAAAGTTATACGTGTAATTTAGGATATTCAATAAGTTAATTAATAAATGATATAATTTCATACCTACTCATGAAATCAAAGCAGAAAAAAAGAATCCCTTTCAGGACGTAGTTTTTTTTCCACATACCTGACAAAATTATTTGAAAACGTTTGGTTTATGACTATATTTTTTTTTCTTTTGCTTAATAAGTGTATTTTTTATGTTAAGTTAGGTTTTTTTGTTTTTTGTTTTTGGGGGCTTAAAAAAGTTTTTTTTAATTGTTTAAAGTTTACCGTTAGAATACATGTAAAGAACGTAAAACAAAAAAAATTAAATAATAATGATGGAATCCAAACCAAGCAAGGCCGTCGAAGCGGGATATATCACTATATATCGCGAAACACTTGCGGTTGCTTCGTTCCTTTCCCATAATTCGTTGTTCGGCGTTTTTTTTTCTCACGTGTACATGCAGCATAAAATGCGGAATTTGTCGCGGGAACAAGGATTGCCACCTAGCAAAAAAACAAATACACACCATGGAATATCATTTACAAGCGATGCGCAAAATAAGAGGACTGTAAAATAAATAAATACTTATATTATACTCGTATATCATGTACAAAATTTGCAATAGTAACTAATAATTTTTTTAATTGATTCATCAAATAAAGAGATTTATATATTTTTATTCTTGTTATAATAATATAATTATTCTTCACTACAGTTTGATAATGCCATGAGGGCAACACAGCTGTCGTGCGTAGTAGGAAGTAATAATTATGCAGCAGAACTAGTTAATAAATAATCGTATTATTGAATTCAAATATAAAAGATAAACTTAGAGTGGTAAGTTGGGAGAAAAGTAGGAGTAATTTGCTATTTGTATATGGGCGGCCTCCGCGGTCGACTAGCAATTCGGAGGTCGCGGGTTCAAATTCCGGCGTGCTCAAGTAAATTTCATATCATAAGTTTTATGTGAGGTATTTTTGCGGCAAGTTCCAGAGTGTAGGATACTCTCAGTATCGCTCATTGTAAGACCACCATTCAGAATTGAAAACATACTTGAAATGGCTTAAGCCAAGTTTCGTTACCAGATCTGAATGACCTTCTCCTTCCCCTGTACACTACCTTCAGCCTAACAACATACCCCAATTGGGGATACCATAGTCTATCTAGCTCCAGACTCTTGGGAGCATGGACTTTTGTGCGGTATTCACATTAAAAATATATATTAATGATTTCTTGAGATTATTTATTAGTCGTCGAGTTGACCTGTATAAGAAACAATTTCAGAGGTATTTAATAACATTAAAATATATTTAAATATTCATTCGCAAACTCTGCATACGAAAATATATTCGGGAATTCTATACAGGGTGTATCGGCAAGTACCCGACAAACTCTAACCAGCTATTCCTCAGCACATTTGGATTAAAAAATGTTATGGGCGCTTTGCTGTCCGGTAACATTTTTTTTCCATTAAAAACAAAAAATAAATAAAAAATCCACACTCCGTCACTGTCATTTGCATTGTATCTCGTGTTCAGCAGCTGTTATTATCAAGTGTATCCTCGCTCTTTCGTACACACTAAATAATAATAGTTTAAAATGAGACGAATGGTGCCGTGCCATTTCGTTGTGATTGTAAAAGCTCGCCAACGTAGGTACGTACGTACATTATTCAACGAAACTCGAACAAAATATTGCCAGATGGGTTTTCAAACTTTGACAAAGGATAAAACATTGATGACATGTGGTGAAAATATGAATAGTAAATTTTTTATTAAAAAAAATGTTACCGGACAGCAAAATGCCCATAACATTTTTTACTCCAAATGTGCCAAGGAATAGCTGGTTAAAGTTTGTCGGGTACGTGCCGATACACCCTGTATATTTCAGTTCCGATTTTGGTATTTAAATTAAATGGTATTTGAATTAAACAATTACTTCGATTTACATCACAAGTTTTTGTTTGTCATTATAATATCGTATCACAAAGTGTTTCAATATATGGATCGTGTTTCAAATGTCTTCTTACAAAATCAAGAATGTTGATAGTAGCACTAATATATTTTTTTAAATATGAATTAAGTTGGATAAAAAGTGGTTATTTGATTTTTTGTGGTAATTATTTTTTATATTGCACTTGTAGCTTAAGATTTTGTTTTCGAAGAGTTTTATTTTATAATAATTAGAGTTCAGTTATTATAAGCATTAATTACTCGCCTGAAATATCCATACAAATTAAAATGATCTCCCGATTATAAATAAATACCGCCGAGGGGAATTTAACCCGCACCTTCTGAAGTCCGGTGAGGTGCTCTGAACCACTGAGCTACGTCGGCTTATTCCCAACACGCCAAATAATTCAATATGTACAAGTACTTCAATCGACAATAACAACTTATTTTATATGTATATGTAGAATAATTTTCTCGGTCTGTTCAAACTGGCACGCTTCAGCGTTCAGTTTGAGACAAAATTCAAGACATAAGGCCTCTGAAGATGGACAGTGAGATCTGTCAGAAACGTCAGGAATTAAAAAGTCCTTTTAAAGACTACGTTACGCGGGTAAACCGAGAAAATTATTCTACAACTTGCACTCGTGAAAACCTTAACCATAACATTGATGTATATATATACATCAATGTTTATGTAACTACACTATATACGTAACTACCTACAACGCCTACCTCGACACAGGAATTTCCCAGTAAGACAGGCCTTTAAAAATAATTTGCTATTTCAAGATTGATAAAAAATAATGTTAAAATTTTCCAATTTTGGGCTTCATTAGATACTAAAATAGCAAAAGTTTTCAAGGACATTAATTATTATCGCTTTTTTATATTTGGCATAATTTTAATTTGTGAGAAGTTGGCTAAAATATTCTCCTGTCTATAATCAATATTGAAATTCTCAATAAAAAGCAAGCTTTTAAAAGATTTACAAATATTCGCTTAGTATATTTTAAAGTTATTATTATATCGGATTCCGTAGAAGATAACTTTTGTAATAAATTAATTGAAGTGCCTTTTAGACTTTATTTAGCTGCATAATGTTTTGAACATCATAATTATTGGCAGCTCAAAATGAATACGTTTGAATTAATTTGACATACAATAATTATCGAATAAGAGACAAAGATAGACAAATAAACATCGCTAGATCTAATCAAACGGTAAACTCTGCTGTCGTGAAATTTGTGATTTGGATTTTTTCCAACCTATACCTTTCTACTTGGTAATATAATGACCATAGAGTACTGTAGATTCAAACAATATCATGACCACAGAGAACTGTAGATTCAAACAATATCATGACCATAGAGAACTGTAGATTCAAACAATATCAATGATAAATGATTTGTTGTTTAAAGTGAGATCTAATATTGAATAAAATCAATAAAGTAAATATAATAAAATGGCGCCTATAAAACTCACACACAACCTTTTTACATTGCGCAAAAACTAATAATTGAAATAATATTATAGAAATCATTTTTATATTCATCTGAACTCATTTACAAAGAATTTAAAGTCAGAAAATTAAATACTCTTTTCCTGTATCACGCAACCTTACAAGTTTACAAAGATGATATCCTAAACAAAACCGTACCATTCAAAAACACAGCAAATCTCAGGCAAAAATACATGTTACCAATTCCGATTTGTAAAAAAACTTTGGGTCAGCAAAACTACAAATACTTAGGAACAAATTTCTTCAATAAATTGCCAGAAAATATAAGATCACTAAATGATAGTTTCAAAGAATTCAAAACACAATTAAAAAAATATACTGAAAACCTAAACTAAATAAAAAAAAACGTAAATAAATAAAACACAAATAAAAACAAAAATAAAAATCTCTGAAACTAAACAAATAATACCTCATCCCATACACACAAGCAATTGTTTATTATGGGAAGAACATTGAAAAATAATAAATATTAATCATATCATAATATCTTTTATCTTATTACTAGTGAAATATATATATGTAATCACACATTGTAAAATTTTTTATTGAATAAATTGAATAAAAAATAAAAAAATAAAATAAAATAAAATAAAACGCATTGCATCTTAACCTAATGCTCTCGACTAGCAAGCCGAAGGTCACAGATTCAAATCCTGACGTGCGCAAGGAAATTGTATCCTATTCATTTTTGTATCTCAATTTATTTATTTAAAATAATATGTGGTATGCGACACGTTGCAGATTGGAAGATTCTCTTATTATCGCCCTAATGAAGGACTACCTTTCAGAATGGAAACGTTGCTTGATATCTGTTCAGTCGTGTTTTGTGACCAAATCTGAATAGCCATCCTTTCTCTATCCCATCTCCCCAGAACCCTCAGCCTAACAACATACCCCTATTGGAGATGCAATAGGCTCAATGGCTCCATATGGTGTTGAGCAGTTAGGACTCTTCTGCGGCTTAAAATAATAAAAAAAATTAAATTACTCTAGCCGTTTTTGGTGACCAGACTTGAATAGTTAGGAACTTCTCCACCTTCCTGTTTCCCATCTTCTCCCCCTCCCCGCTACTTTCAGTCCCACAACATATCCCAATTGGGGATGCCATATGCTCATTGACTCCAGACGGTTGAGAGCAGTTGGGACTTTTGTGCGGTATTCATATAAAAATAGATGTTTATGCTTTTGTCTTTTAACCACAGAATTTATCTTTGACTGTTTGATTGTTTAAAAATGTTTTTTTTTCTCTCTAAACCTAGAATATCTGTTTGTGGTTTAACCTAGACGGGGCAACTGGGGTAAATCGTGTGACGTTGTGTGTGACTTAAATCGAACTCAATCCCGCCCGCTCTCCCCTACCCGTAGTGCGCCATATTGTTCTCCCACTCGGCGCGAAATTGGATTTAGACGTATTGAGTCGACTTTTTCGAATTAAATTTGTTCCATTGTCTGCTCAGACACACGCCCAAACTGTAGATTGGGGAGGGCAGGGCAAGACGATGCAGCGGGTGAATAATGTTTTATATTTCTTAAATACCTGACCCTGAAACCAGAACCAAACTGGTAGTTGTCAAGTGTAATGCGTGTTAACTTACAGTCGTGAAACATTAAAAAGATTTGCCATCTTTATAATTGCTGTGTGGGGGGTAAAGTAGAAAAATAAACGTATTTAATTTAGCATCAAAAAATGAAAGTTCAAACCATGTAGATACATTTTACTCTCGTAAGCAAGTCAAAACTATTAAGGTGAGGTTTTTTATGTTTCTAGGTCTAAATTTTTTTGGTCGGGCAAAACGTAATTGTTGAATGAAAATCACAATAGGAATCAGCTGTAAAATTATCCTTTAAATATCAAATAGCAAACATCGTGGCCTCTCTTTCCTAAATTTAGCTAAAGATTAGTATGATATTGATTTACTCAAACAAAGGGTGGGTATTATAATTGAAGAAAAGTTCTTGCAAAAACGTGTAAAAATTTTAATGAGGTTAGCGGATTTATACTGTGGTAGGTAATACTTTTTGAAAAATATTTTTGTATCTATTGATTACATCTACCCACTTTTCCTCTTTTAGATATAACTAGTGTTAGATCAATGTATTTTCTTCTTCCATCGAACTTGCATAAAAGTTTAAGATCGAGGGTGTAAAACTAGAGGTATCGGAAACAAGGGCGTAAATTTTACGATCGCATCTTCGTCTTCTCTCACCAGGTGAAAAGTCACAGTGCAATCTGAAACTAGAATCGAAAATTGAACAAGGTTTTTTATGCATAGCACAAAGGATAACAAATGATTGCTTATAATAATTTGTGATGAGTTGTATATTGATGTTATTTCCACGTGTGAGAGATATTCCAATAATTATTGTCGGTCCCTTTTAAGGTGATATTCACTCAATGATTACACTACCAGTAATTAATTTCTTGTCTTAGTGCGTTTATTTTATATCGAACTTAGGTTTCTGAACTTTGTTTGTTTCTGAACAGAAAATTCACACATTTATTGCAATAGAGTTAGAACAAAAGTACTTGAAAACTCATAAGACTCGAAAAAAGTGTATGTAGAAACGGGATGATGAGACCTTATCAAATAAGTATGCACGATTACTGTAAGAATACTTCAATGGCCTAGCACACACATGTCTCAAGTGCGATATATATATATATATATTCCTATTATCTCTCATGACCATACTTTGCGGTTTGAACCAAAGATATTAGAAGAACGAGATGTGCTATGCGCAGTTCGTACTGAGTGGAATTGTTTTGCCGAGTGTCGCCGGTTTTGTTCACCAATACTACTGCACACCTTCGCTTACGCTAAGGCATCGCTAAGGTATCCGCACTAATACATGGAACAGATTTCTGTGCGTACACGTCCCGATACCGTTCAAAGTATCCTAATTAGGTAGTACTCCGGCTACGGTCCGGCGGCCAACATAGCATATCTCGTTCTTCTAATATCTTTGGTTTGAACCAATATAGATGTTCCAAGTGATATTTCACCTACTTTTATCATCATTTCCAATACGCCTTTGTTCTTAGTGTCCAAACAAAAAAACATTTATGTCTAAAAATTAGAAGAGCGATACTGTTTTAAAATCACATGAAATATTTGGCACTTCAACATTTCCAAATGGTTTAAATTCTACGAAGCAAAAAAATATTCTTTCCTCATTGATTCAAAATGTGCATATTCAGCGGAAGAAAGTTAACTCGACGAGGGACTGACAAAATGCAATAATATTGTGGGTAAGGGATAAAAAGCAAATAGACTGCGAATGTGTAGAAAATATTTCTTAAACACGTTTTCGAAGTCTGTAAGAGATAGTCGTTTATATATGTATCTAAAACTGCAAACCTTCAAATATTACATCTGATGAACTAAGTTAAAGGAAAATTGATGCATTTCCTCGATTGATGTTACCTTACTGCCGACCAAAAATACCAATGTACATAGCATCTAATCTAAATTTATTTATTAAACATTTATCAGATCTTCTATAGCAATGCCTTCTGAAAAAATCCCACTATAGGAGAGTTATGACACCAATAACAAAAGAAAATAAGATTCTCTAAATATGAAACAGAATGATCAGAAATTGCAAAACAATGAGGGCCATCACGTTCATTTGCAGACGATAAATTGTATTATCGGCGTAAGTTGAATGTTTAAAAATTAACATTTTTTTAGATAACTACTAGAAGACTGGATGGTATTATTTTCGCGATGAGTGCAATCGAAAAAAGGGTAGCTCTGTAATAAGGTCAGGTATTTTGAAATACAATATCAAAATTACCATCATCTATTACACATGTGACTTGATTTTCAGTGGCCAGAAACAAACAAAAAATTGTTTCAGTGGCCATGCGGTAGACAAAATTGACTACTTGCAGGTCTGAAAAGTTTACAAAATGAGAAAATACGCTCTATTTATCGGATGGCTTGGGAGAGCCACACAGGATAGATAGATAGAGCCGGAGCAGATAGACAGCAGACAGGAGGAGAAAAAGTCGTTTTTTGTGGTTTGCGACATAACCACAGAAGTCGTTTTTGTCTGGCTTGAGTAATCAGCCAGGCCCCTCTACTTTTGCCGGCCGGAGGGATCCCACCGGCCCACCGAGCAGGCGCTCGCGCCCACCCAACTGCCTTTATCAAGGCAACACTTTCGCTATACTCAAACAACGCAGATTCACGCTGGCCCCCGCAAACCGCCCACAAGCTCCAGAGACGTGCTCCCTCTTTAAGAGGAGGCACCGACTACCGCCTGTCAAGATGTTCCCGACGAGGATGCTCCCCGCTGACCACGAGGACTCCCCGGTCGTGGTACCGCCCGGCGCCCATCAGATAGCGCTTCGAAGGAAGACAGGGACCATGCGCCTTACGGTCTCCGCACCACAGCCCCGCTCCGAGGACCCAAGGACCCGGAGACCATCCACCACCACGACTGCCACCACGCCCGACGTAACCGAGATGACGGAGCCCATAGCAGGCCCCTCCTGGGCAACAGGACCCAGTCCTGCCCCCAGGTCCTGTCCGCAATATTCGTTCGACAATCAATGACGTCCACAAGAATTCCCACTCCAAAGTTGAAGCACGCTGAAGCCACGATTATCGAAGTCACCATAGAGGGTAGAGCGCATACCATCATCTCCGTATACTGCACCCAAAGTAACCTAGTGAGAGAAGATCTCAATAAATTGCTCAATCTGGGACCAATCGTTGTGATGGGAGGCGATTTGAACGCCAAACACAACTACTGGAATAACTACAGAGGTAATGCGAACGGAAATACGCTCTTTACACACATGCAGACAAATACCTATTCGATAATGGCGCCCGACAGACCTACGTACTACTCGCAACGCTCTAGATATCCGAGTACATTGGATATAGTACTCGAGAAAAATGTTAAGACAATATCTCCACTGCGCACATTAGACGAGCTGTCTTCAGACCATCTGCCCGTGTGCTTTACTATAGGCGGCACAACTTCAATGACCCCCAGAAAACAGCGCAATTATAAGGATGCGGACTGGGAAGGATTTAAAAAGGAAGTCAACGAACGAATTCATCTCACTTCGGGAACTCTGCGCTCGCCACAAGAAATCGACGCAGCTACAAGCACTCTCACAGAGATTCTTCAAACAGCACAAGATACACACATTCCTCTCAAAGAAGTACATTCATACACGATCAAGCTTCCCGAGCACGTTTTATCGCTCATCAAGGACAAAAATCGCCTGCGACGCATGTACCACCGCACGCGTGACGAATACTTCAAGACAGCGTACAACTGCCTGCAGAGGGAAATCAAGACCGAAATCGCAGAACTCAAGCGCGAACTTTGGGACAAAAAAGTCGCGTCGCTCACGCCGAAGGATAATTCATTATGGAAAATGGCTAGCGCGCTGAGACATAAAGATTTCACAATCCCCCCGCTACAGAAATTGAACGGCCCTGGGACGGCTTTGTCGCTACAAGAAAAAGCTGACACACTCGCCGACGGCTTCGAGAGAGCCTACGCCGCTACAGACGGCCTTTCCGACCCGGCTACGGACCGGATCGTAGCTGACTCTCTACGAGATTTGAACGAAGCAGAGCAGACAAACGCTGAAGATATTCATTTCACAACGCCGAGCGAGATTGCGGTCACAATCAAGCGACTCAGAACGAACAAGGCGCCGGGAAGCGATCAAATTCACAACATTCTACTCAAACATCTCCCTCAAAAAGCCATCATCTACACCACAAAATTGTTCAATGCCTGCCTCATGACTGGGCATTTTCCCCAGATTTGGAAATCGGCGACCGTGCTGCCATTCGCAAAGCCGAATAAAGATAGAACGCAGCCGACAAGTTACCGGCCGATTAGCCTACTATCTACGTTGAGCAAGGTATTTGAACAAATTATACTAAACAGGCTTGTCCCACACCACGACGAACACAAGACTTTGCCAGACGAGCAGTTCGGCTTCAGAAAGAGGCACTCCACGACCCATCAACTCACCAGAGTAGCGGAATACATCGCAAGAAAATTTAACGAACATCGCTTCACCGCTGCTGCGCTCATCGACCTAGAGAAGGCATTCGACACCGTATGGATAGACGGGCTCGTGCATAAGTTGCACCGCACTAACACGCCCATATACCTAACGAGGCTGATACAGGAATACCTAAAGAATAGATCGTTCAGAGTGTTCATAAGGAACGTGTTATCTTCAATGCGTGAGATTCCAAAAGGCGTGCCGCAAGGAAGTTTACTGGGACCATTTCTCTTCATTCTGTTCACCTACGACATCCCCCGAGACGAGAGATGCAATCTGTCTATCTACGCAGATGACGTCAAACTATACGTTTCCTCGCTGAAAGCGAACATGGCCGCAATTTACCTACAGAGGGCGCTCGACGCGCTCGTAGAGTACTACAAGAAATGGCGCCTGAAACTGAACGAGGCGAAAACCGAAGCCATCATGTTCACGAGAAAACGTATAAATAGAACACCTGACTTCTACATCGAAATGGGAGGACACAGCATTGAATGGAAAGATGAAGTTACATATCTCGGCCTGACCATGGACTCCCGCCTCAACTGGAAATCTCACCAAGCAAAGATGCACGCGCGCACGCGAAAAGCGATCGGCATGATGAAGCCAATTTTCAATAGACGGAGTCCGCTACTTCCCAAAACCAAACTCCTCGTCTACTACTCGCTCATTCGTCCGGTACTCTCGTATGCGATTCCCGTATGGAGCAGCATCTCACACACAGACCACAAGAAACTACAGACACTTCAAAATCTCTGCATTAAAATCACATACAACACGAGACTCAGAACAAACTTGAAGAGATTACACGAACGAGAACAAATTCCAACTCTATTCGAATTCACACACAGACTCACTACACGCTTTTACAAATCACTCACACTTAGTAAAAATCCACTCATACGAGACATAGGACAATACAACGCTCCGAGCGACCTGACATTCAAATACACACACAGACTACCTAAACACATCCTCATGGACCATGACCACATATGGTACATACCAGAATCAGACGCGGACGAATAGCGAGCAGTAGGTATTTCCTAAACTCCCGACTTTCCTCCTAAATATATAATGTTTATATATCTATTTATATATTTATACAATATTTTTATAATTTGTATGTATATGTATGTTTATTTTCTATCCTCCCATAAGTATATATTAACATAAAAACAGACACACACACACACATCTCAAAAAATGCAGGACATCATATACCGATGTTACTGAAGGCCGTATACGTTTCAAGTTGACGTTCGGCCGCTCCTTCCGGGTAAGGTTTTCTGCGATTTTCCTTACTCCCAACGGCAAATGCGGAAGGACCCCAACAATAGGGCGCAGCCGAAATTTCCTCCCCCCATTCCCAACACAACACAAACAGACACGTATGTAGTATATGGCCGCTGTCGGTCGCTGGTGGTGCTGATGCTGGATGAAAACATGCAATTTTAGTAGGGTTTTTAGGTAACAAATTTTTTCCCTACCGAGAAAATACAAGGCCTCTAAGTCTATAAAAGCCAGGTAATATTTGAATAAACCCATATGAGGTAAAAATTGTGAGGCGCATATGACGCCGTTCTATTTGTATAAAGAACATTAACTTTAAATTCAGTAAATTTAAATGATTCACCACTTCATGGAATATAAGAATCTAGAAAATAAAAAATAAAAAATCGGATGGCTTGGCAAAAACCGAAGCCTTATTATGTTAAATCACTTTCTTATTCAGATTTCTATGACCTGCAGGCTCTTGAAATATAACCAATAAAGAAAAATTAAACTGGCTTAAAATGAAATGGCTTAGATTTGAATCCCTTAAGAATACAATATAAATATGACTTGACCGATCAAAACTTTCTTAATACTGACATCTATCAAAAACGGGCATTAGGAAATAATGTTATTCAATTGAGCTTTCGCCTAAATATCCCGACAAATTACTTGTATCAGAAGAATAAAGAAGGGTCTTCTGTATTTACTCTCTGTTGGAATAATTTCACAAGACTATAAGACTTTCATTAGAGAAATTCCAACTATGAAGGATTTGACAAACTAACAGGCCAATCGTTCAGATGATGAAAGTGAATAGTGAATTCTAACTTGGATTATTTTTTTTGTTTCTACCTATAGTATATAAGTTGTATTTTCTGCTTTTAGAATAAGTCTTTATCATGAACATTTATATCTTTTCCATTTCATGAAACTATTTTTTTGATTAACTTTATTTGATTATTTGAGTACAGAGAACTCCTTTGTTCCTTAGATCTGTGAAATAAAATTATTCAATTATATAAATATTTTATTTAGTAATAAAAAGAGGGAAGAAAAGTATGTATTTTATTTTTTTCACAATATACCTCAATTAATGTTTATAATAAAACTAGTCAGACTACCATTTTATTATAAATAAATTCTGTATGGTAAAAACAAAATTAAATGTTATAAAAATCGTAATATAAATTAATCGATTTAAATGCATAAATACTCGTACATCTGATAAGATTTATACAAATATGTGCTATATTATTGAAGCTGCTATATGTTGTAAGTGCATCCATGTTTTTCTTTCCTCCTAAAAAAGCATATAAAAATAAAATAACTTAGACTTGTTTTCCTTTTATATCTACTTACTGAAAACACTATAAATTACGATATTCGAAGTAAGCTTCAAAAGTTGCTTCTTCTCAAATTGAGCAATCTTGCTCATAACATAATATGTGTGCGAATATATTTTTGTCAATCAAACACGTTAACAACTAACAGTGGTTAAAACAATTTCTTCTCAGGTCCTTTGGTGCTTAATTTGAGCAGGTCTTAAATCTTATATTGGGCACTATAAAGTTTCTTAGAAATAATGGATCAATTTTTCAATAATAAAATAGGAATCAAAAAACGCGCTACTAAGGGCTTCTTCGAGTCTACAGGAGAGCGACAAAAAGCTCAAGGATTTGTTGATTACTAGCAGTCACTTGAACTTTGGAGGGCTAAGATAAGAAGGAGGATAAGAAGTATGCCTCCTACCAATTTTAAACATAGTGGAAGGAAAATTCTAAAATGTGTTGGGTGGCCTAATCTTTAATGAGAGACAGCCGAAGAACGGCAGAATTGGTGGCATTTCCTAAAGACGGTCAGGGTATCTAGCACGATCGATCGATAAAACCCTATATCAATATGATATTGAGTAAATCCGTCACACATGCTCAGTTAGTCCGTATATGATTCCGACAGGCGGTAGACAATAGCCACCGCTTTCAGGGTAAACTTCGTGCTGTCGGTTAGTTGTCAATTTATTTAACCCTATGCATAATGTCGTTCGATATGTAAAATAACTGGCTTAGTGTTGAATTGAGGTGAGCAACGAAACTTATAGAATCAAAAAAATCGTATAAGCGATCCATTCACTAAATAATTAAGTCATTACGTTCCAGCTTCGTGAAACGAAATTTGTTCAAATATCACTAGTTATGATGACTAAAGACCTCATTAAATAATAAACTCCCTTTTTAGTGTCAAAAAGTACATGTGGACTAAGAGTTAGTATTTCAATACGACATTTTCGATTTAATCGTATTTTTAAGTGATCGTTTGACTTTTAGGAATGTCATTCCATTAACAGATCCGCCAGTATTGCCATTATATAATGATTTCATGTCAATATTGGTTCGGCTATCGACAACGCAACCGTGCTAGAGATATGGATATAAAATCATTGGAAGTTTTTTTTTTTTTTTATAGTGAATACCTCACAAGAGTCCCAACTGCTCCCGTCTGGAGCAAGTGAGACTATGGCATCCCCAATTGGGGGATGTTGTGAAGCTGAAGGTAAGTGGGGAAGGGAAAGAGGAAGGTGGGGAAGTACCTGGCTATTCAGATCTAGTCACTAAACATGGCTAAAGCCATTTGGAGCAACGTTTCAATTCTGAATGGTGGTCTTACACCAGGGCGATACTGGTAGTATCTTCCACTCTGGAACGTGCCGCAAATATACTATATATTATTTTAATTAATTAATTGTGAAATAACACAAATTAATCAAATAAAATTTATTTGCGCACGCCGGGTTCGAACCCGCGACCTTCGGAATGGCAGTCCAATGCGTTACCACTGGACTATGCCGGCCGTCATAAACAATATCATAAACAAGTTAAACATAACAATTCGATATTGTTAAATTATCAATTTGATCGTCCTATACCGAACGTGGTTAGTAGCGCCGATGATGTAAGTGGTGACATCTTCTCTCTTTTTCAAATTCCAATCAAATATCATCACGCTACAACAAGTTGATTATTAATACCTTTGCGCACAATCCTGAAGAATACATTGTTTGTCCTAACTCAATGCATTTCTGTATCACCTCCGTAGTGTTTACTGGCAATTTAACTTACCCTATTTCAAATGGTGTCCGGACAAAATTACACAGACGTAAATTTCTGTTACTCATAATTACACTGCCAAAAATACTCACGGACGGATTTACACCTAGAGAGAATTACATCTACTTAAATTAAACATCTTCTGGAAATACATACGTAAAACGTTGTTTTTAACTGGCTTAAATTTCAAAAAGCGTGTGCTAAATAAGTATTATATTTGAACAAAAAAGTTAGGTAAGTTAAGTGAGGTTATTTTTTTATTTTACTTGTTTATTTCCAGTAGGTATAATTTTTTTACGTTAGTTCTCCCCGAGTATAATTTTGGCGGTGCAATATTGGTACGTGATATCAACGCGTGTGTAATTTCGTTATGTAACCATTTCAAATGAGGTACTAAGCTCTTAACTACGTCAGTAAATTACTGCGGATCCAAACACGTCCCCGTTGTTACTGCTCTAACATAACTAGTTAAGTACTCGTATGTGGAAAAGGTTATAAAGACTTTACATCCTCGGAAGGAATTTGTACATTCGCATATTATAATGTTGGCAATAAACTCATCAAGAGAACTAAATAATAAATGTTGTGGTGAAACGACGCAAACGTGTCAGTTTTATTTATGACCGGAGCACCATTGGTGTGGATTGGATCAAGCTATTTATTTTCGAGAAGTAGTAAAGACAATACATAATAAGATAATTGTAGCAGTTGTTTAATGTTTTAATGAACTGTTAAGTACTTACGCATTAAAACGAACCATATCTTCCAGCTTCCACATAATGCCACAGTAATAAAATTCTGCAAGGTTTTCAATATATAACATGTGTGTTTAATCGTGAAGTGAAAAATTATAATGTTGTAAATTAATAACTTTATTTGTTGCGCAAAATAAATTATAGTGTTGTAAATTAATAACTTTATTTGTTGCGCAAAATAAATTATAATGTTGTAAATTAATAATTTTATTGGTTGCGCAAAATAAATTATAATGTTGTAAATTAATAACTTTATTGGTTGCGCAAAATAAATTATAATGTTGGAAATTAATAACTTTATTTGTTGCGCAAAATAAATTATAATGTTGTAAATTAATAACTTCATTTGTTACGCAAAATAAATTATAATGTTGTAAATTAATAACTTTATTTATTGCGCAAAATAAATGATTGTTAAAGTGCAAACGAGATTCATCTTTATTAAAATATTTTCATCTGAGTTTCAACGAAATAAACTAAGTACTTGACAGACAGAGGTCGCGGATTCAAACCCTGGCGTCCGCAAGTAATATTTTTTTTGTGTTCTTTCACAATTCACTCATTTAAAATAATATACGCCATATTTGTGGTACGTTACGGAGCGGAAGATTCTCTCAGTATCGCCCTGGTGTAAGACCACCATTCAGAATTGAAACGTTGCATGAAAAGGCTTAAGCCGTATTTGCTCACCATATATGAATAGCCAGATCACAGATCTGCCCTGATGATGGACACTGCAATGCTGTCCGAAAGGTTGGCTGAAGAAGGAGATACCGCAACACGGCATAATACCCCAAAAACAAATCACTATAAGAATAGCCAGATATTTTATTTTATTTCTTGGAAAATGTGTATAGCGCTGCTTTTGTGAGACATCACCTCAGGGGCGCTTTACAGTTGATGCAGCTATTACAAAAAATATAAATATTACCAAAAAAAGTGAAGTTAAGTTAAGTAAAATGAAGTACAGGAACAGGTTACACGAAGTTCCTCCACATAGTTCCTCACCTTCCTCTCCCCCATCTGGTTCCCCTCCCCACCATCTTCAGCCTCATAATATGCCCCTATTGGGGATTTCATTGTATCACTGTGCGAATTCACAAATATTTAAAAAAAGTACGTTTATTTCAATCTGAGAGCACAATGTCTTTTCATCAAAGTTGAAAATTTCAAAATTAATGACATTGTATTATGCATTACTTTTTAATAAAGTTAATCAATACATGCGAAATTGTAAGGTTAAGCTTTTTTATCGAATTGTGAATCATTCTCTTTATTCTATCTTATACGTAGACGGTTTATTGAAAGTGCGACATATTTTATTAAATGTTAATGACTTTCTCCTTTTTCTAATCCAAAAAATGTAGTAGTTCTGCTTACTTAGGTTATGTTTGAAATAAGTTTTATTTTCCATAAATTTCTCTTTAATATTGTACTTAAACACAAATAATGTAGTAAAACAAGTGCTTGAGATTAATTAAACAAAATAATTTTGGTTGTTGGTGGTGTTCTGCGTCGTGCGTAAACTTGTAATTTTGAAAATCGGAAATACTTATCAATATCAGAAAAGCGATAAAAAAGATAAGAAAATCATTTATGGGTGATTTAATAATTTTTATTCGAAATGCAATTATTTGTTATGTTTATATTTTTGGCAGATATCGTTATTATATTTCACATTTTTCATTAGTTTACTGCGGAGTTCATTCGAAAAATAAATTTATGATCGTTTCTTCTCGGATTTTTTGTTACTATTTAGTTGTTGAAGGGCGTGGATCCTGAAGAAAAACTAGCTTAACATAATGAGTATTGCGTAAATATTGAAATATCAAAATCAGATAACAATGAAAAGAGAAACTAAAGACGAAACCTGTAAACGTCGGAAAGATAAATTTTGAATAATCTATAATTTGTCAACAGAAAAAAAATAATGTTCTGAAGAAAATTGTTACATTAAAAAAAATTGACAATCCTCAAATTTACAATTGGCAAAACGAGATTAATACGCCGAGTACCTACCTACATGCGCAATTATCGCAACCAGTAAAGTGAAAACAGACAAAACAAGAAAAGAGAAAAAGAAGCCAGTAAACGTCGGAAAGGTAAGTTTCTAATCACCTCTCAAATTTGTCAATAAAAAATTATCAATACGAAGAAAAGGTCTTTATTGTGGAGTAAAAACTGACAATTGTGGCTATTATGAAAAGCATGGATCACGAGTACTTCCAGTTTCATAAATCCTGTACTTTGCGGTCTGCGCTAGTTCCACTCAAATGTTTGTATTATTTCAAATATGTTGCAGAGGTCGGTACACATATCTGAAGTACCTGATTTTCTTATTACTTTTTTAGCGATTTTGGTACATCGAGTATTAGCACCAACGCGCAACACCATGTAGGAATAGTAATAGAGTCATCAGTTAGAGAAAAGAATAAACGTTACGGTGAAACGTCGTAAAAGTGCCACTTTTATTTATTACCGCATCACTAGTGGCGTATCCCCTATTCATCATGGCCCCTTCTCACCTGGAACTTAACCCTTTCTGAACCAATCTGGATATCTTCGCTTCAATCAACCTCCTGACCTCACTGAAAAATTCATCAGCCTGCACTCAAAGGGTTAGACGAGGAAATATCTATAAATCATATGGAGATTAAATATTCTGATTTCACCTCTCGGCGATATAGAAAATACTAGATGTTCCTGATACAATATGTACAGCGGAATTGAATTTAAGCCCAACGGGTTCTTATTCTAGAGCGGTCAAACAGATTGTAAAGAGGTTGTGGTATTATGTATTTATATATATGGTACCTTGTTGTAATTAAAATGCTATGGAATATTTGCACTTCTTTCCAGAGCAGAAAATCTTTAAAAACTCAGAAAGTTTCTTGAAGTGGTATCTACGTGATCAGATCTGATTTGACAAATGTTTCTCCACTTTTCTCTTCCTCGTCTTCTTCCATAGTCACTCTTTGTAGTCATAGTCGTCTCTCTCTCTCTCTCTCTCTCTCTCTCTATCTCTCTCTCTCTCTCTCTCTCTCTCTCTCTTCGACTTCCAATAATCCTACAATAATCCTGAAATAATGGAAATTTCATTGTTTCACCGGCTTCGCGTATTTGTGACTATTGTAAACAACTATAACATAAATAAAACAATTTTATTTGATGGCGAATGTCAGAAATGTTTTTAATTATTGAAGAGTGTCATTAAATAAAACAAGATTTTTATGGTTTCCGCAATTAGATAGATAAAAATGTAATCATATAATATATTTATTTGTGTTATACGTCCATACGGGTTGCCATTTGTAAAGGGAGATTATAAAATAGAACACATGAAAAAATAAAAATACAAGCTAACAGTAATATTTATTATTCGAGTATGTTACTATAGCCTTTTTGCAACTAAATTCCGTGCAGTTCAACATATCTACTCGTTTCTGAGAACGTATGCGAACTACATGCAATCTAGGTAGAAGCTAAAATCTAAATAACTCAATCCTGATATTGTTGTTGCAATTAAAAATAATTTCTGATGAAGTATTTTTATTTGGTAAATGGAGTGTCTATGACACCATTAAATTTTTTTAAATAAAAGAATATTCGGAAATAAGTTAATTTAAATTATTTCTTCAAGTGGTTGTAATTTATGGTACATTTATGTATACCAATTTTAAAGTTAATATATTTATGTTGAATTTTTTTAATGGATTTAAAGTGGATTTTACTTAGAATGCATTTTTAATCCTTTAAATGTTACAATCAAAGAAAATTAAATTTGGAAAAAAATCAATAATGCATGTATATGATATAAACAATATTTTTCAAATTTTACGACTGTATTAGCAAAAAGTCATAGCAAGTAAGGATGAAGTGATGGATAACAACTGTTGTTAGAGAGAAGTTTTGATATGGGTAGGAATATATTTTTACCATTGGGTCCATGTTGACTATATTCGCTCAGTGGTTATACCCATTTAATATTAAAATGCCGCAATAAACCAATGAAAATGTTGTTAGCATGATAGTCATAAGGGTTAACTGCCAGTTTTGAATACGTATTTTTATATTTGCAATGGGATAATAATATTCCATCGATAATTCACGATGGAAACGTTCAATGGTCAAACTGAAACATTCATATATTTAAGAAACATTATAAACCCTTATTGACATAATAACAACTTCGATGATAGTAATATGGAAGACTGATTTGTGACATATTCAAAAAATAGAAAAACTTTACAATAATTCATTCGAAAATTCTTTGGATTAAAGAACGTCGAGAAGAAGCAACGATGATAATGATTATGATTATTATATAATATCATGATTATATTATTATAAACTTTGCAATGATAGAAAATTCTTTGGTTAAATATTGTGAAACCTCGAAGCGTTTAGAAAAAAGCAATGATGATAATGATGATAGTGACAAAAATGATCACAATTATTCAATGATGGTAATGATCATAATTATAATAATTATGATAGTTATATAAATAATAATAAAGATGATAACGATGATAATGATGAAAATGCTGATAATAATGACAATAATAATGATAATATGATAATTTTGGCAATGATGAAAATTATGATTAAAATAATAATGATGATAGTGATGATGTTGATAAGAAGTTTGATAATGATGATAATGTTGATAGTGATGATAGTGCTGTTAATGATGCTAATGATGATAGTAAAGAAAATGATAATTACGATAGTGATGATACTTATCATAATGATGATAGTGATGATGTTGATGATAATGATGATAGTGATGATTTTGATGGTAACAGTAATAATGATGATAGTAATGATAATTATGATAATGACGATAGTGATAAAAATTATGATAGTGATAAAAATGATGAAAATCATGAAAAAGATGATAGTGATCATAATGATGATAGTGATCATAGTGATGATATTGATCATAATGATAATAGTGATCATAATGATGATAGTGATCAAAATGATGATAGTGATTTTAATTAAATAATGATGATAATGATGATAACAATGCTAATGATCATAATGACGATGGTGGTAATAATTATGAAAATGACAATAGTGATCATAACGATGATAATCATGATATTGATGATAACATTGATAATGATTATAATATTGACGATGACAAATGTGATGATGAAGATGTTGAAGATGATAAATAAGATAAAGATTATTAACTAACAAACTAACTAACATTCACGCCCTTTCCCCGCAGGGGTAGGCCGAGAGGACGGACCGCCAGGCAGCTCAGTCTTGGCACACACCCCGTGTCTCTTTCACATTCATATATTGTCTCATACATACTCTACTATTATTCTGACTCTTGACATGGCCCAAATCAAGTATCTGATACACTTGGTCGTGTCATGTCTTCCTCGGGCGTCCCCGACTTCTGCTACCATTCACATTTGCATCGTATATTCTCTTTGCACTCCTTTCTTCGCTCATTTGCTCTACATGCCCAAACAATCTAAGCGTCCCTTTCTTGATCGTACTCATTTCGCTTACATCAACCTTGCATTCTTTGTGGATCTCCACATTTTGCCAAGATAGATAAAGATTATAAAGATGATAATTTATTTATTTATTTCACGCCTAAAGGCTTTTACATACATATATATAAAAATATTTGCGAAATTATACATGAAAATAGTGCAGGAAACGACTATTAAAACAATTGCAGAAAAATAAATATAAAGTCAAAATATCACTCAACTTGATCTACGCAGCATGCAGGCACAAAACAAAAAAAAATCCAAAATATTTTTTCTGTTTCATTTGACAAAAGTATTATACGTTAGGCAAATCAAATTAAATACCTGTATTAAAATATTCCATTACTTGATGAAAAAAACTTCAATAGGGTATGCTTATATATTGAAATTGATGTACTAAATTTAAAATGGGACAGACATATTGAGTCGGTTAAAGGAAAGATAAACAAGTTGATTTACTTTTTCAAAAACGTGAGAAATATACTAAACATATTTGATATTAAGAATACATACCTCGCAATAGCACAATCTATAATGGAATACGGCATTATTGCCTGGGGCTATGCCAGTAAAAAATACATAGACACACTGTATAAAGCTCAGAAAACCTTAATAAAAGTAATACTTAAAGTACCAATACTAACACCCACTTCAACCATATTTAAAAAATTCCCGGTGTTGAAGATTCAAAAATTATATTCTAAACAAATACTTACTTTCCTTTACAAGAACCTAAGCACATTTAAAACTTCACAAACTTCTCGCAATACCAAAACAAGACATGCACACCAACTACTAATACCAAAAACCAACACATCCTTTGGATAAAAACACTACAGATTCCAGGCTATAAAACTTTACAATTCACTTCCAACACAATATAAAACATCTAATCTTACAGAATTCAAAAAACACATATGGAACTGGCTGCAATCCTTTTAATATTTCATTTTTTATATTTCACTTTTTTGGAATAACTATGGAAAAACTATTGTTATGGAAAAATCGATTTTATATTTTAATTTTTAATGTTTCTCTGTGTAACCAATTCCACTGTATTGTTTTAGAATTATATAACTTTACAATTGAAAAAGTCCTCCACAACACAGGTGAACTTCTAGCGTGGAGGACAATATACTATACTATTGTATAACAAATATATTCAAGAATAAAAAAAATATATATATATATATATATATATATCAACAACATCGTAGTATTTGTTTTCTAGCTGTTGAATCTGTCGCATAGGAGTGTGATATTGGGACGTTGACATAGAATTGCTACAATAATATGGTAGGTACCTACTGTCTTGTAACCGACCTGCTTGGAGTATGAAAAGAGATTACATATAATAAATCAGGGGTATCAAACATTGAATTAATGATTTTATACAAACAGGTTAAATCGGAAATAATTCTGCGATCAGATGATTTTATTAAATTTAATGAAAAAGTACGTTATCGTAATTTAGGTTTTCCCTAGAAATGCCCATTTTGAAATTTACATATCTTAAAAATTTATTTTGGATTCTTTCACTTGCATGTGAATGAACCTCATAATTTGGGGACCAAGCCGTGGAATTGTATTCTACATGACTCCTTACTAGTGACATATATAATGTTTTTACAGTATTTACATTGAAATCACTAGATACCCTTAAAATAAATCCCAACATTTTCAAAGCTTTATTGGTTATTATTTCAATATGCTTGATAAAGTTAAGTTTCGTGTCAAACCAAATACATAAGTCATTAATTTCCGATACAGATACTAACGACATATTGTTAATGGAATAATCAAAAAATATTGGATACTTTATTCGATGAAACCTCATAATTTGACATTTGCTTATGTTAAGTTGCAAGCGGTTATCACGACACCATATAATAAGTCTTGACAAGTTATTTGACAATATATGGCAATCGTTAATGTTTATGATAACGATGTAGATAACGATGGTTATATTATTGATAATGATGATTATGATATAAATTATAATAACGATGATAATGATGATAATGACCAAAATTGTGATAATGACGATACTGATGATAATTGTGATAATGATGATGTTGTTGATAGTGATTATAATGATTCTAGTGATGATAATAATGATAATGCAAAAAATGATGATAGCGGTAATAATGATGATTGTGATTAAAATGATGCAAATTATGATAGTGATAATAATGATGAAGAGGATGATAATTATGATAATGGTAAAAAAGATGATAGAGATGTTAATGATGATAGTTATGATCATTTGTGGAAAAGTGTGTAGAAGGGTTTAGTTTTTCCTGTGGGGAAGATTAAACTCGGACATACAGTTGGAAATACTATAAAAAAAATTAAAATGATGATAATTATAATTTTTTTTTTTATTTAATTTTTTTTTATTCTATTTTTTTTTGCTTCCGATTTTGTTGTCCGGGTTAAATCTTCCCCATAAGAAAAACTAAACCCTTCCACTCACTTTTCCACAAATGATCAGCCAGTCAATCAACACTATGCAAGTGCATTATATAAGTAAAATAAATACAAAACAATACAAGAACAACAACACGTCAACTCACCAGAGATCAAATGGGAAAAAAAAATTCACCGACTCCAGATATTTTCATATCAGAGAGTTCGGCTCGGTAGAACTTCTAACAGGGCCTATAAATCCTACTGATCCCTAAACATGAATATTTAAAAAATCTTTCGTTATCCTACATGTATTCAAAATGACCGACTTTTGCATCTTTATATATAAATTTTTTGATAGATCTAATACGCCTAAATTTTTAATGAGAGAGCTAGGTATAATGCCAGTAGCCGAAATAACGAATGGTAACATTTTTATAGTCTGAGAATGCCAAATTCTTTTTATTTCGTTTCCTAAATCTGTGTATTTTCTTATTTTTTCATTAACAGATTTTTGAATGTTTTTGAATGATTTGGAATAGCGACATCAATGATATAAGTTATTTTTTTAATTTTGTCATGTAAAACTATATCGGGTCTATTATGACTAATCGTTCGGTCTGTTAGTATAGTTTTATCATAATATATTTTATAAAATTCGTTTTCTCAAAATGAATTTGGTTCGTATTCATAATATGGTACTATATTACGGCAGTCAATCAAGTTATGTTTAATTACCAAATTTTGGTGAATTATTTTTAAAACTTGATTGTGCCTAAATGTATACTCGGACGGTGCTAATATAGAACATCCCGATATAATATGTTCTATAGTTTCCGGAAAAGCCAAACATTTTGTACACAAATCATCAATTTGATTTGTATCTTTGATTATATGCTTTCTATAATTTTTAGTAATAATGACTCTATCCTGAATGACAAGCATAAATCCTTCTATTTCTGCGCTCAACTCTCCAATACTCAACCATTTGTTTGACGAAAAATAGTCAACATACGTTTGGTTGAGATAATTGGAGTGTTTTGCGTGTAAAATTTTATGTGACCAGGAATCTAATAATTCCTGGTTGGGATTTATAAAAATGTTGGCATTCTCATCGTATAAATTTAAAGGTGTAATATTTCTATCTGCCTTGCAAATTATTTTGTGCATTTCTGAGCTATGAGCTTTCCTATGGAAAAAAGTTCTTAGCATTTCTACCTGATTATGTTTCAAAGAAGTTATTTTGACTATACCTCTACCTCCTAAATTTCTAGGTAAATTAACTCGTTCTATAGCTGAATTTGGATGATGGCAATTAAACTTTGTTAGCGTAGTTCTAATTAATCTTTCTAAGTTATCTAAATCTGTATTAGACCATTTAATTATGCCAAATGAGTACGTTAATAAAGGTATTGCCCAAGTATTTATTGCTTTTACTAAATTTTTAGCAGATATATTGCATTTTAAAATTTTCCTGATCCTAGTTTGAAATTTAATCCTAATATCATTTTTAATACTAGTATGGTCTAATCTATTTGATTGTGGGTATCCTAAATACTTATAAACCTCATCCCTTTTCATACTAGTAATTTGGAAATTTCTAAATATACTCTCGTCCCCATCTACAATTTTGCCTTTCTCTATATGGATCGTTCTACATTTATCTAAACCAAAAGTCATTTTGATATCATCTGAAAAGTTTTTAACTACCTCGATCATTTTCTCTAAATTTTGTTCTGAATTCGAAAATAATTTTATATCATCCATAAATAATAAATGCGAAATTGTACTACTCTCCCTTGTATTACCCTTAACTTTTATTCAGAACTTGCTTTTAATTAACATTTTAGATAGAGGATTCAATGCTAAGCAAAACCAAAGAGGACTCAATGAGTCTCCTTGAAAAATCTCTCTTTTAATTGAAATGCCCGGTATTACTATTTTCTTACCTTTTAAATTGATAAGTAAATTGGTATTCCAAAAGGACAATATTTTCCAAAAAGCTAATAATAATGGGGTTAATTTTATAAATATTTAATACTTTGATCAGCCACGAGTGCGGGACACTATCGAAAGCCTTTTGGTAGTCTATATAGCAAGTATGTAAATTACGTTTTCGAGTTTGAATCTGTTTTAGAATTACAGAATCGATAACTAATTGTTCTTTACATCCCATTTGTTTTCTGCGACAACCTTTTTGTTGTTCAGATAAAATATTTTTTTCATCTAAATGAGTATATATTAAATCTGTTAAACAAGAGGTTAAAATTTTGTATATTGTCGGTAAACATGTAATGGGTCTGTACTGAGAAGGATTATTAATATTTTCGCTTTTGGGTAACATATAAGTAATGCCCTTAGTTAGAAAATTTGGAAAATTTTGAGGTTGACTGACAAATTTTGAAAGATTTTTTGCCAAAAGAGGATGTAAAGTAGTCAGACGTTTGTACCAAAAATTATGTATCCAATTTTGGATAACAATTCAACCGATATATTAGAAAAACTCATTTGTTCAATACCTGAAAAATTGAGTTCTTCATTTTCTATCCATGGAGTTGACTCGTTATGTTTTATATCTTTACTCCAAATTTTAGTCCAAAAATTGCGCATTTCTGATTCAGATGGCAACGGAATATTATTATTCGAAATAATATTTTGTTTATCGTCAAGTTTGGAATAAAATATTTTTTCATTTTTCTGGAATAATCTATTATTATTTTTTTTATTATACGTATAATTATATCTTTTTAATCTACTAGCTTTTACGCCAAATTTTTGTTTTAATAAATCCAATAAATCATTGATTATATTTTCATTATTATGACTATCAATGTTATAACCCAATTTTCTACCAATTTCATCTACATGTCTCAAAATTTTCCTACTTCTATTTCCATTTTTATATTCTATTACTCTAGCTATGTTACTTCTTAAAAATACTACATCATTTTCTAATCTGATCTGCCATTTTGGTTTACTATAATTATATGATCTATCGTCAGAGGATGATAATTTAACTCCTAACTTATTACAAACAGTAATCGCACTAGCGTATACTATTGTATGAAGATCTAAAAAACTAATTTCGTCAAATATGATTTTTGGTAAAATTATGTTATTTAATTCAAAAATTAATTTAGATAATTTCTTTGACGTGCGCAATTTCGGTAATTTTGGTCTAACAGTTGGCTCTACATCTATATATCTGTTTATATTATTATGAAGTAAGTTAGCTAATTCTACTACATTTTCATCAGCAAAGTTTAAATTTGCAATGTTGATTTCCCTAAGATTATAAATAACGTCTAAGTTATTTGAATCTACTGTAATATCATTGGACATTTCGACTAGAATATTATCCAAACTATCTACATTCAATGCATCTGATATGACATTATTACTTGTGTTAATTTGTTCTAAATTATTTCCCCTTTGCAATCTATCTGCTACTTCCCTTTTAATCTGTTCTAATGTGACTACAGAAATTAAATTATTTCTGAAAATAGCTCGCTTTTGGTCTGCTAATCTTTGTTCGTTTACTTGGGCAATCGGATAATTTTGTGAGAAAAGTAAATGTAATTTTTTCCTGTATAACAACATATCTGTTTCTACTTTTGGTTACATAAAAATATGAACGAACAATGAACATATTGACATCGTTCGTCCATTTCATACGCTGTCTAGGAATACCTGCTTTTGTTTTTTTGGGGTCTTAGACTATCCATGTTCATCTGTACAGATGACATAATAATCCCCCGTTCATCTACGTTGGTTGCAAATGAAATTGTTGTCATTTTGCAAAACAACTTGGAGATGATTTTATCTTTACTACTACATTCCAGTAACCAAATCAATAAATAATTTTCAATGTGACCAAATTAAATATTCTAATCAAACTACCTTTCGACGTAACAAATCTATAATTTCCAATTCAACTACCTTTCAACATTACGAATCTATGATATAATATATTATATTCCAGAAAAACGTAATCAACATAAAAATATACCATTAAAATATATTTTTATTTTTTTCAAATGAATGTCAAAAATTGTTGTTTACCTTGGTTACTGGGGTCCTCAAATATTTTTTTGGTAAATATTCGGAATCGCTGGACAAGGATTATATGAAATATTTTTAAATAAAACCTTCTGATTTACCTTAATTACTATAAAAGGAATCTGACTGCATTTGGGATATTTTTAATTTAAGCATTTTAATTTTTAATTACGTAAATCGAAAATTCACTTTCGTTGTATGGGATGACAGCTGGAATGATTTCGGTTGATGACATTTTCTATGGTTGGTATTCCTGATACGAGTAGCTAGAATTTGAATCATTTCAGAATGCAAATTCTAGTTAGGTACTGTTTTGGCCAAACTCAAAAAATAAAATATTTTTATGTTACTTAAAAAACTTAAATTATTTATATTTAGGTATTATTATAATTATTGTTTTATTTAACCTAAACTATAGTAACCTAACCTATAATAATCGAACCTAACCTACAATAATCCAACCTAACCTAACCTAACCTAAATCCTAATAATAAACCAACCTAACCTATAATAATCCAACCTAACCTAACCTAACCTATATCCTAATAATAATCCTACCTAACCTATAAATCCAACCTTACCTATATCCTAATAATAATCCAACCTAACCTAACATAACCTAACCTAACCTGTATCCTAATAACAATCCAACCTAACCTAACCTAACCTATATCCTAATAATAATCCAACCTAACCTAACCTAACCTATATCCTACTAATAATCCAACCTAACCTAACCTAACCTATATCCTAATAACAATCCAACCTAACCTAACCTAACCTATATCCTTATAATAATCCAACCTAACCTAACCTAACCTATATCCTTATAATAATCCAACCTAACCTAACCTAACCTATATCCTAATAATAATCCTACCTAACCTTTAAATCCAACCTAACCTAACCTAACCTATATCCTAATAATAATCCAACCTAACCTAACCTAACCTATATCCTAATAATAATCCAACCTAACCTAACCTAACCTATATCCTAATAATAATCCAACCTAACCTATCCTAATAATAATCCAACCTAACCTAACTTATATCCTAATATAAAACAAACCTAACCTAACCTATATCCTAATAATAATCCTACCTATCCTATAATAATCCAACCTAACCTATAATATCCAATCTATCTTAACCTAACCTAAATCCTAATAATAAACCAACCTAACCTATAATAACCTCACCTTTTTTAATTTTTCTATTTTATAAAACATACCTAAATATCTTTATTTTATTTTTCGAGTTTGGCTAAAATAGTACCTACCTAGTATTTAAACATGTTAAAAAATATAGCCACTCGTATCAGGAATACCAACAAAAGAAAATTTTATCAACAGAAACCATTCCAGCTGTCATCCCATACAACGAGAGTGAATTTTTGATTTACGTAATTAAAAATTAAAATGCGAAAATTAAAAATATCCCAAATGCAGTCAGATTCCTTTTATAGTAATTAAGGTAAATCAGAAGGTTTTATTTAAAAATATTTCATATAATCCTTGTCCAGCGATTCCAAATAATTACCTTTTTTTTTTTTTTAAATCCTATTTATTTACCTAAATATCCTATGGCTTACTGGCAGTTTATTTAATGCGTTATCTGATATACTCTTCTTTAAATATTTACATTTTTTGGGATCAAAGCTAATTCTTTTCTATCTGATATTACAAAAAATAATCAGACAGCAAATGCAAAGTATATGCCTAAACTAGCGTTGCTAAGCAATATTATTATAAGATTTAAAAAAACAGTTTATTTTTAAACAAGTTCTGCTGTGTAATTATTATTACGCTTGACAGCTGTTTCGGTAATGCCTTCAGAGGGCGAAACAGCTGTCACGCGTAATAATAATTACACAGCAGAACTTGTTTAAAAATAAAATGTTTTATAAATCTTATAATAATATTACTGAATACATAAAAAATAAAAATTGAAATGGAGTTCTACAAATTAAACATGATAACAATAAATAATTATAATAAATACACATTTTTGTCAAACAAATTAAACATGATAACAATAAATAATTATAATAAATATGATATTTATAATAAATACACATTTTTGTCAAACAAATGGTTGAGTATTGGAGAATTGAGCGCAAAAATAAAAGGATTTATGCGTACCATTCAGGATAGAGTCATTAATACTAAAAATTATAAGAAGCATATAATGAAAGATATAAATTAAATTGATTATTTATGTAGAAAATGTTTGGCTTTTCCGGAAACTATAGAACATAACACATCGGGATGTTCTGTATAAGCGCCGTCCGAGTATAAATTTAGGCACAATCAAGTTTTAAAAATAATTCACCAAAGTTTGGTAACTAAACATAACTTCATTGACTGCCGTAATATAGTACCATATTATGAATTCGAAGCAAATTCATTTTTAGAAAATGAATTTTATAAAATATATTATGATAAGACTATACTAACAGACCGAACGATTAGTCATTATAGACCGAATATAGTTTTACATGACAAAATTAAAAAATAACTTTTATCTTTGATATTAATTTTGATTTAAATCTATTTTTGAAAAAAATAAGAAAATACTCAGATTTAGAAAATTCGATTAAAAGAATTTGGCATTCCCAGACTATAAAAATACTACCATTTGTTATTTCGGCTACTGGCATTATACTTAGCACTCTCATTCAAAATTTAGGCGAATTAGATATGCCAAAGAATTTATTTATAAAAATGCGTCATTTTAAATAAATGTAGGATTAAGACAAATTTTTTAAGTATTTACATTAAGGAGTCAGTAGGAATTATAGGTACAAATCCAAATGAAAATATTTGGAGTCTGTGAATTATTTTCCCATTCGATCTCTGGTGAGTAGACGTGTTGTTCTTGTATTATTATGCTTATATAATGCACTTGCATAATGTGGATTGACTAGATGATCATTTGTGGAAAAATGTGTGGAAGGGTTGAGTTTTTTCTGTGGGGAAGATTTAACCCGGACATCGGGAGAATGTCGGGAATCAATATAAAATGATGTAAGTGACGATAATGATGGTGATTATGATAATTTTGATAGTGATAATAATACCGATGATGATAAAAATGATGATAACGATGGCAGCAATGATAAAGATGGTATTGATGATAACGATGACAGTGATAATAACATTAAAAATGATGATAATGATGATGAAATTGACGATGACGATAGTGATGATAATGATATTAAAGATGATAAAGGAATACGATAATGTCCCGGCTCAGAACAGATATTGTCTAGTCGAGTCGGGTAGGGCACATGATTTGTAAATAACCATTGATGTTAATAAACGACCGGGTTACCGGCAATATAAAAAAAGGTTACGATGATGATAATGTAGATAACAATGGTATTATTTCTAATAATGATGATGATGATAATGATGATAGTAATGATAAGTAAGTTGCTAAGCAATATATAATAATATATTGCTTAGCAACGCTAGTTTAGGCATATACTTTGCATTTGCTCTCTGATTATTTTTTGTAATATCAGATAGAAACGAATTAGTTTTGATCCCAAAAAATATAAATATTTAAAGAAGAGTATATCAGATAACGCATTAAATAAACTGCCAGTAAGCCATAGGATATTTAGATAAATAAATAGGATTTAAAAAAAAAAATATTTGAGGACCCCAGTAACCAAGGTAAACAACAATATTTGACATTTATTTGAAAAAAATAAAAATATATTTTAATGGTATATTTTTATGTTGATAACGTTTTTTCGGGAATATAATATATCATAGATTCGTAATGTTGAAAGGTAGTTGAATTGGAAATTATAGATTTGTTATGTCGAAAGGTAGTTTGATTAGAATATTTAATTTGGTCACATTGAAAATTATTTATTGATTTGGTTACTGGAATGTAGTAGTAAAGATACAATCATCTCCAAGTTGTTTTGTAAAATGACAACAATGTCATTTGCAACCAACGTAGATGAACAGGGGATTATTATGTCATCTGTACAGATGAACATGGATAGTCTAAGACCCCAAAAAACAAAAGCAGGTATTCCTAGACAGCGTATGAAATGGACGAACGATGTCAATATGTTCATTGTTCGTTCATATTTTTATGTAACCAAAGTAGAAACAGATATGTTGTTATACAGGAAAAAATTACATTTACTTTTCTCACAAAATTATCCGATTGCCCAAGTAAGCGAACAAAGATTAGCAGACCAAAAGCGAGCTATTTTCAAAAATAATTTAATTTCTGTAGTCACATTAGAACAGATTAAAAGGGAAGTAGCAGATAGATTGCAAAGGGTAAATAATTTAGAACAAATTAACACAAGTAATAATGTCATATCAGATGCATTGAATATAGATAGTTTGGATAATATTCTAATCGAAATGTCCAATGATATTACAGTAGATTCAAATAACTTAGACGTTATTTATAATCTTAGGGAAATCAACATTGCAAATTTAAACTTTGTTGATGAAAATGTAGTAGAATTAGCTAACTTACTTCATAATAATATAAACAGATATATAGATGTAGAGCCAACAGTTAGACCAAAATTACCGAAATTGCATACGTCAAAGAAATTATCTAAATTAATTTTTGAATTAAATAACATAATTTTACCAAAAATCATATTTGACGAAATTAGTTTTTTAGATCTTCATACAATAGTATACGCTAGTGCGATTACTGTTTGTAATAAGTTAGGAATTAAATTATCATCCTCTGACGATAGATCATATAGTTATAGTAAACCAGAATGGCAGATCAGATTAGAAAATGATGTAGTCTTTTTAAGAAGTAACATAGCTAGAGTAATAGAATATAAAAATGGAAATAGAAGTAGGAAAATTTTGAGACATATAGATGAAATTGGTAGAAAATTTGGTTATAACATTGATAGTCATAATAATGAAAATATAATCAATGATTTATTGGATTTATTAAAACAAAAATTAGGCGTAAAAGCTAGTAGATTAAAAAGATATAATTATACGTATAATAAAAAAAATAATAATAGATTATTCCAGAAAAATGAAAAAATATTTTATTCCAAACTTGACGATAAACAAAATATTATTTCGAATAATAATATTCCGTTGCCATCTGAATCAGATATGCGCGATTTTTGGACTAAAATTTGGAGTAAAGATATAAAACATAACGATTCAACTCCATGGATAGAAAATGAAGAACTCAATTTTTCAGGTATTGAACAAATGAGTTTTTCTAATATATCGGTTGAATTGTTAACCAAAATTATTAAAAATACTCATAATTGGAAAGCCACGGGTTGCGATTGGATACATAATTTTTGGTACAAACGTCTGACTACTTTACATCCTCTTTTGGCAAAAAATCTTTCAAAATTTGTCAGTCAACCTCAAAATTTTCCAAATTTTCTAACTAAGGGCATTACTTATATGTTACCCAAAAGCGAAAATATTAATAATCCTTCTCAGTACAGACCCATTACATGTTTACCGACAATATACAAAATTTTAACCTCTTGTTTAACAGATTTAATATATACTCATTTAGATGAAAAAAATATTTTATCTGAACAACAAAAAGGTTGTCGCAGAAAACATATGGGATGTAAAGAACAATTAGTTATCGATTCTGTAATTCTAAAACAGATTCAAACTCGAAAACGTAATTTACATACTTGCTATATAGACTACCAAAAGGCTTTCGATAGTGTCCCGCACTCGTGGCTGATCAAAGTATTAAATATATATAAAATTAACCCCATTATTATTAGCTTTTTGGAAAATATTATGTCCTTTTGGAATACCAATTTACTTATCAATTTAAAAGGTAAGAAAATAGTAATACCGGGCATTTCAATTAAAAGAGGAATTTTTCAAGGAGACTCATTGAGTCCTCTTTGGTTTTGCTTAGCATTGAATCCTCTATCTAAAATGTTAATTAAAAGCAAGTTTGGAATAAAAGTTAAGGGTAATACAAGGGAGAGTAGTACAATTTCGCATTTATTATATATGGATGACATAAAATTATTTTCGAATTCTGAACAAAATTTAGAGAAAATGATCGAGGTAGTTAAAAACTTTTCAGATGATATCAAAATGACTTTTGGTTTAGATAAATGTAGAACGATCCATATAGAGAAAGGCAAAATTGTAGATGGGGACGAGAGTATATTTAGAAATTTCCAAATTACTAGTATGAAAAGGGATGAGGTTTATAAGTATTTAGGATACCCACAAT
The DNA here is from genome assembly GCA_026573805.1 of Hesperophylax magnus. Lineage (NCBI taxonomy): Eukaryota > Metazoa > Arthropoda > Insecta > Trichoptera > Limnephilidae > Hesperophylax > Hesperophylax magnus. The sequence continues at coordinate 4,069,599 of JAIUSX010000022.1, forward strand.
CAAATAGATTAGACCATACTAGTATTAAAAATGATATAAGGATTAAATTTCAAACTAGGATCAGGAAAATTTTAAAATGCAATCTATCTGCTAAAAAATTAGTAAAAGCAATAAATACTTGGGCAATACCTCTATTAACGTACTCATTTGGCATAATTAAATGGTCTAATACAGATTTAGATAACTTAGAAAGATTAATTAGAACTACACTAACAAAATTTAATTGCCATCATCCAAATTCAGCTATAGAACGAGTTAATTTACCTAGAAATTTAGGAGGTAGAGGCATAGTCAAAATAAATTCTTTGAAAAATAATCAGGTAGAAATGCTAAGAACTTTTTTCCATAGGAAAGCTCATAGCTCAGAAATGCACAAAATAATTTGCAAGGCAGATAGAAATATTACACCTTTAAATTTATACGATGAGAATGCCAACATTTTTATAAATCCCAACCAGGAACTATTAGATTCCTGGTCAAATAAAATTTTACACGCAAAACACTTCAATTATCTCAACCAAACGTATGTTGACAAATTTTCGTCAAACAAATGGTTGAGTATTGGAGAGTTGAGCGCAGAAATAGAAGGATTTATGCTTGCCATTCAGGATAGAGTCATTAATACTAAAAATTATAGAAAGCATATAATCAAAGATACAAATCAAATTGATGATTTGTGTAGAAAATGTTTGGCTTTTCCGGAAACTATAGAACATATTATATCGGGATGTTCTATATTAGCACCGTCCGAGTATACATTTAGGCACAATCAAGTTTTAAAAATAATTCACCAAAATTTGGTAATTAAACATAACTTGATTGACTGCCGTAATATAGTACCATATTATGAATACGAACCAAATTCATTTTTAGAAAACGAATTTTATAAAATATATTATGATAAAACTATACTGACAGATCGAACGATTAGTCATAATAGACCCGATATAGTTTTACATGACAAAATTAAAAAAATAACTTATATCATTGATGTCGCTATTCCAAATTCCTGTAACATTCAAAAATCTGTTGATGAAAAAATAAGAAAATACACAGATTTAGGAAACGAAATAAAAAGAATTTGGCATTCTCAGACTATAAAAATATTACCATTCGTTATTTCGGCTACTGGCATTATACCTAGCTCTCTCATTAAAAATTTAGGCGTATTAGATCTATCAAAAAATTTATATATAAAGATGCAAAAGTCGGTCATTTTGAATACATGTAGGATAACGAAAGATTTTTTAAATATTTATGTTGAGGGATCAGTAGGATTTATAGGCCCTGTTAGAAGTTCTACCGAGCCGAACCCTCTGATATGAAAATATCTGGAGTCGGTGAATTTTTTTTTTTTTTCCCATTTGATCTCTGGTGAGTTGACATGTTGTTGTTCTTGTATTGTTTTGTATTTATTTTACTTATGTAATGCACTTGCATAGTGTTGATTGACTAGCTGATCATTTGTGGAAAAGTGAGTGGAAGGGTTTAGTTTTTCCTATGGGGAAGATTTAACCCGGACAACAAAATCGGAAGCATAAAAAAAGTGATGATATTAAGGATATTGATGATGTTTATGATAATGACGATAAAAATGAGGATAGTGATGATAGTGATGATAATTATGATAATGACGATAATAATGATTATGATAATAATCATAATTATGATGATTATGATGATAGTGATGATAATTATGATAATAATGATTGTTACGATATTGATGATAATAATGATAATGATTATAATGATGATAGCGACAAAAACGATGATAGCTATGATAACGATGATAACGATGATAACGATGATAACGATGATAACGATTATAACAATGATAACTTTGAAAACGATGATAACGATGATAAATATGATAGCGATGATAACGATCATAATGATGATAATGATGATTGAAAAACAATATAAGCCTGTCAAGGACTAGAACAATTAAATTTGATAAATTCCTAGTAAATGCTATCAAATCCAATTCAATGTAAAAAAATTACCTGTTTGAACTCGATTCAAAACCAATTTTTCCCTTCCCAACGAATTTTATCTTCTACATTTTTCAGAATTAAAATTAACATATTTAGTTACCTACTTAAAAAACTAGTCATTTAAATCATCATATCAGAATGCTCAAACCGTGACGTGTATTATGATAACTGATTTAATGTTTTATTTTTTTTTAAAAGTACTTTTTTTTAATACACATTTACAAGAACTTGAAATAAATATAAAAGATGGTTATTTTTTAAATATTGAATTATTAATAGTATTTTTATTAACTATTAACCCTCTTTCTAATTTCAAAATTTTCAATTGTATCTAATAATTGCTAATCCATTGTATTTAAATATAAAATTTGTATTTCTTTAACTATTTATATCAAAATGTTGTTTTGTTTCCAAAGTGCGTATGTCAAATTTAGAATAATTATAATTATTTATACACTTAGGTACTCACTAGAGCCATATTAGAGTAAACTAGTATTAAAATGTCAAGAATCTTAACCAATTTAAAAAATCGCAAGATTTTTTTATTTGCCCTAGATTTTTTGTATCATCATTTGCCTTGTTATTTACAATAAATGTTTTTTTTAAATTTGTTATTAGTATGCTGGTTGGATAATATGTGGGATTTTTGCAAAATTTGAAGTAATTATTTAAAAATACTACTTGTTTCCACTTTTTTACATTGTCAATAATAGGTGGATAATCATAAGATATAGTAATTTATTTCTTATATTTTAGTACTGTAACCGTTATTGATAGATATTTTATTAATGATAATTAGTTCAATGTTAAAAGTACTCAAAGCTAAGGGAACTAATCTGGTAAGCATGAAATGAAAAGCTGATATTTCTTGAACAAATTAATGGTGTGATGTTTTATGCATAACATCTGTATATATGTGTATATTACGAAAAACGTTAAATTAAAATTTATTTTTGACAATAGAAATACGCAAGACAAAACAAAAATACATTCTATTTTATTCCGATTTCTAAGGTTTTTTTCGTGGAGTTGTTAAAAATTTAAACTAGTCCGTATACAATAATGTAAAAAAAAAATAAGTCATTAGTTAATAATTAACAATTCGAGTTTTTTCGAACAAAAATTTTATCAAATTAATTTATGTTATTTCAAAATTCAATCATTGAAAATAATAAATAGTATATTTGCGGCTGATTCCAGAGTACTCTCAGTATCGCTTTGGTTCACCACCATTCAGAATTGACATTGCTTGAAATGACTTTAGCCGTGTTTGGGGATGATTAGCGGGTACCCTCCCACCTTTTTCCACTTCATCCCCTTCCCTTCCCTAATACCTTCATCCTCACAACATATCCCAATCGGGGTTCCATAGTCTCACTGGCTCCAGACGGTTAAGAGCAGTTGAAACACTTGTGCGGAATTAATATAAAAACAGCGCATATTTAGGATCGTATGTATTTTAGCATAATATATGTACATACTTCCGGTTTAAGTACAAAGCACGTTTGTCTTGTTCACGCCCACTTATTATTAGAGAAAAAATGATAACAAATGTCTACAATATATTCGAAATGTTTTTGCAATTTAATTCTGAAATAATCGTAGGAATTTTTTAAATTTTTACATTAACTTTTCAATTCACTGGAATTCTGTTTTCTGAAGTCAAATAAAACCTTAAAATATCACATACCTATATCTATCTATATTTATATCTTTATAAGTTCTGGTTTAGAATCAACATTCGCTACTATACCAGTTTCAATACTACCGATAAATTTATCAGGTTCAATCATTGCGATAAAATTATGAATCCTAATAACACAATTAAATTAATGCTCGTGAAAGAATTTAACGGCAAGTAATATAAAAAAAAACGTTTTCATTTTGCTTAAGATATCGTTATTTCATAATTTTATGAGGTACGTAAGTTATTCATTGTTTAGCTTAAAAAGATTTCCCTAGGGGAGTTTATTTTTCCTAATCACACATAAAACATATTTATTTCCAAGTAGGTTTCTGCCTTACGGAAAAGAAAATATTCGTTTTTTGTCTTGATTGAAAGCCAATTTCGATTTCGTAATTGGCTTTTATTACAGTCTTGTTTTTTTATTTGCCTCGAAAATAAACATTCATTACCAAAACTGCCTCAGGCCATATTTGGATTCAGAAATGTAATGTATTTACTTTTACACGTATTTACATAACATAGAATTTAATTTGGGCAGATCGTCGGGTTTGCTATTTTCCACCCGGATTCAAAACGAAAATAAACATCCGCAACAACTAAAAAATATTTTTAATTACCGTTTTTTATTGCGTTAAATATGTGCCTTTTATTTAATTAACCAAAATAATACAACTACAAAATTCAAAATCCGGGGAGTGTTTACATTTTTACGAAATGCGAATTAAAATAAGTAAAAATACTTAGGACCTGTAAAAATACTTAGGAAAGTGACTTGACTTGCATATTTCCATTATTAAAAATGGCCTGCAAAAGTAAGCAAAAATATGTGAACTTGCTCACAATTCGGCTCAAATAATACTGTTTGTATTTAATTAGAAAGAGCCTAAGAAGTTACGATGTACAAAAAACGAGGCTACATAAATTATAATATCATTATTTTTATAGAAATACATTAGTTGTCTGCTCACATGGCTAAAATATGTCATAGGTGGGTACTATATAGCTTGTCTGAATTTTAAATGATTATTTTTACGTTTTTCTCAAGACTTCCATAATTTCCAATAAGTTTGGAATGTTCAAGCTCATACGTACGTAGTACTCGTAGGTATTCAAGACGCTCACAAAGAAAATTATAATATAAGTGGGCTACGTACTTTTGTGTATAAAGTAAAATATTATATTTATTTTTTGAAATAACTTAATTGAGTAAAACCTCACATTGTAATAATTAATTATTGAAGACAATATTGACGATTTCTGAACAAAAATCTGAAATAGAAAAATCAGAAAAGGATACGGTCATTCATACCCATTCATACCGGACAGAAATGCTGATGGATATAAACATATATACTACATACCATACATATTTACCGTATATATTTTTTTCTTTTTACGAGATTTCTCACGATTGCGAGATATGTAGAATACATCAAGCCACATTTAAAACCCTTTCTTTTATATAAAAAAGGTGAACACAATCACATATCAACACACCTTTGAAAAGTGACATAAAGTCATGAAAAGTTATGAAACAATAACTGGGTTTTTATTTTTTTTTTTTTTTTTAATTAATATTTGAAAAAAATATTTTTTTACACAGATAAGTATACAGGATAGAAACAAGATATAAAACAATAGAAATTAAAGTAGCCTTTCCTCACCATAAAGAGACAATGTTCTTGTGTTTGGTGAGGGAATTCTAGTTCAATTAAATATATGTTTCTTTAAAAAAAAAAAAAAAATGTTAGTATTAAGGTAAATAAATTATTAAGAAACAACACAAGATTTAAACAATATTACTTTTAGATATAAGTAGTGAACGTATTTTGGACTTATAATAGTAAATGGTAATTTTTTAATTTTAGGTGAAATTCCTGAATATTTTCGATATTTTTTAAATTTAATGGAAGGTTATTAAAATAAATTATGCCTAGATAAAGATAGGTATTTTGAATGAGCTTAGTGTTAAATTTTGGGATTTTAATGGTTTTCTGGTATCTTGCTGATGTATTGAATTGCAAGTTATGAGTATTTGAATGTATTTCTTTGTAAATTTGAAGTATTGAATATTTTTCATATATTTTGTCTACTGTAGGTACTTTGAAAATTGAAAAAAGAATTTCGGTAAAAAATATTGACGGTTTTTTCAAAATTACTTTGATTACAAATCTTTGAACTACTTTAAGTGGGTTCAAAATTGTATTATATGTTCCTCCCCAACCAATAATACCATATTGTTATATGGATTGAACAATCGCATAGTACACTCTTTTTAGGTTTTCTAGTCTAAGAATATTTCTAAGTCTTATAAATATATAAATACATTTCCTTATCCTTTTGACGAGTTCACAAATATGTGTTTTCTATTTAAAATATTGATCTATATATACACCAAGATATTATATTTTGAATGTTGGACTAAGGATAGGACAAGTTTGATTGCAGTTAGTTCTGCCACATTTGCGTTGGTGTATTATAATGTTTAACTCTGGTTCTGATTTAAATTTATTGATTGAAAATGGGATGAATTTTGTTTTTTCTGTGATTAAGGAGAGAAGATTTTTATCGAACCAATTTTTCAGTATATTAATATCAGCATTTGCCAAGTTATTAACAGTATTCCAATCCGTACCTTCGATTATTATGACAGTATCATCAACATACGATATTATTTTCCCGTTTAGTTTTTGTATGAATATGTCATCAACATAAATAAACATAGATAACATAGTTAACATAGATAAACAGTAACGGACCCAGAACTGTACCTTGCGGTATGCCGAAATGACTCGTTTTTGGCAAGCTAAACACATTGTTAATTTTTACGACTTGAGGTCGTTTGGAAAGGTAACTTTTTAGCCATTCTAGAGCTGTACCATTTAATCCAATGTTTCTTAATTTACTTATAAGTTTGTCATGTGATCTGCTATCAAACGCTTTTTTGAGATCTATGAAAATTCCAAGGCATTTTAATGATTTATCTAAAGAATTATATACTAGGCTACTCAATTTTGGAATTGCATCCTGTGTGCTTTTCCCTTCCATAAAACTGAACTGGTTTTCATTAATTATACCATTGCATTTTATAAATTGGCTCATTCTTTTTTTAACTATTTTTTCAAAATTTTTTTCCGTATTTGAGATGACTGATATGGGTCGGTAATTGTTTACTTCTTCTGGATTACCTGATTTAAATATTGGAGTAATGGTAGTTTATTTGTAAACTGATGGGAATACTCCGCTTTGAAAACTTGTATTTATTATATGCATTAATGGTTTGGAAATTAGTTTTTAAATGTTTTTTAAAATATCAACTGTAATTGCATCAAAGCCCGGAGCAGAACCTCCTTTCATACCAGTTATAATAGAAACTATTTCGTCCTCTGTGGTGATTTCAAATGTTGCCATTTTTTTTTCAGCATCAATATTACAGTCTGGAGATGTTATATTTGGGTCAATATGTATAATATTGGCTAGATTTTTCCCTACGTTTGAAAAATAGGTGTTAAATATATTTGCTGCTTTTGATGGGATTTCTTTACAACATGGTTTCGAGTTATCATGATTAATAGCACTGATTTCATTATTCCTGTATTTTTTTTGTCAATTATTTCATTTGTCACCGTCCATACTCTTTTACTATCATTTTCAGCCTGATCCAACTTATATGTGTAGTAACTTTCTTTTGTATGTTTTATAATATAAGAAAGTTTGTTTTTATATGCTTTAAAATGATTGAGTAAATTTTTATTATTTGGTTGTTGAGTAGTTAATTTGTATAGAGCTTGCTTATGTCGTACGGATACTATTAAACCGTTAGTAATCTATGGTTTTATAGGTTTGAATTAAGATAGTTTGGATTTGGGTATTATATTATTTGATGAGTCATTTATGTATTTGGATATTTTTTCTTCAAATATTTTACAACAAACATTGACATCATTACATTGAAATAATTCTATCCAATTTTCCGATTCTAATTTATTTTTTAATGTATCCATATCGAGTACTTTTTTGAGGTATTATTTTGTTTAAATGATGGTAATATTGGATTGCTAAATTTATGGATAAACATACATGAGTAATGATCAGTAATATTAGTATGAATGACAGCTGATTTTATATTGTGGATATCAGGAATATTTGTAAAAATATGATCTTAACATGAAGGTCGTTGACCTGGAACGTTCCTAGTATATGAATTAACGCACGATAAATAGTTGAGTTCCGCTAACATGTTGAGGTACTTATCTTTATCCATACTAGAGTAGTCGTTTGCGATATCTAAATTGATATCCCCAACAATAACATTATTTTTGTTTCTAAAATTGAATAAAATATTTTTTAATTCATCTATAAATTGTGATATTATCAACATATGCGCAATAATGTTATAATGTTTATTTATGTCCTTAAATTCAATATTCAAAATGTTAACATTTCTAACAGTGTTAATCTCTTTAATATTGAGTACATTGTACTGGTTGGATATGAATATTCCAACACCAGAGTTTTTGTTTAATTTTGTTATTGTTGTATAATATGAATACCCCGGAATAGTATAATTCAATTCCCCGGCTGAATGCGTCTCTGTTAACACTATGCATCCCGGAAAATAATTTAAATCTTTTAATGATATTATTAATTCTTCTATGTTTTTTTTTCTATTGTAATGTTTTTAATGTTTTCCTACATGTATATATCAGGTATATATTTTGGTAAATACCCCTCTCCCGCGCAAAACGAATCGATGGTTCTACCTTCTCACTTCGTGAAAAGTAATGATTTCTCCCGTCTGATTTGCAACTTCTCGCGGTACATCAACCCTTCAATCTTATCGAATTAATATGTCACGTTGTGTCAATTTTTTTGTTTCGACAGTGATTAATTCATTGAAGGATCTTTTTAATTGGTTGTGGTAACTTTGGTTCTTTTTAGATGAGGCGTATTACATTCTGTATGGTTTTAAAATAAGACAATGACCGACTACCCTGATTTTAACTACCTTTTTCCTACCTTGTTTGCTCGCCAAAACGTTTCCGGTTGCTGCAGTCGATGATGTGCTAATACAATGGGACAATTAAATGCAAGTACATTAAATTCTCTATAGACAAATTCAATTCAAGATGCACAAGATTCTAGGTTAATGATTTGACTATGGATTGTTAATTTTGTGAGTTATTTCTACGAGTAAGTATTTTTAGGAATGGCTAGAGACAAAACATGTATTGCTTTCGGTTGGTCTCCGTCCAAATCCCATCCGTTAACGTGACCAGCTCGAGAGCAGTCAAGTTCCCGGTCCAACCCCAGCTCCTCTAGAGATTAATTGAATATCGCTCAGCGACAGGTGAAATAATGACATGTTTTGCCTCCTGCCGGAGGGTGTTGAAGGTGGGATTCCTTTGAATTCTGATATGTGGGTCCTTGGTGGTAATTGTTTATGGTGATGTTGATGATGATGATGATTGATGAAGATTCATCTTATACCGTTAGGTACAAGGAGCTGCTCCGGTTCGGTGGGCATGATAGCCTGATTTCAGGAACCATTTGAGGTACGTGGGTAGCGCGAGGTTTAGGTCGCGTCAACCTCCCCCAAATCAATGATGAGTTAAGCTCCGCCAGCATGCCGAAAGTTAAGAGTCCACTCTACTAACCTCAAACATAAACATATACTGAAGTGGTTTGCATCAGCAACGTCAGGAGTTCGGGAGTCCCGTGAACACCCCTCTGGTTTACGCTTGTAAGAATAAGTTAGATCCAGCTTCAGTTTGTTCGCCTTTGCCTCTGCAGTCACGTTACTCCAAATAGATCCTGGCTCCAGCCTATACAGCTTCTCGTTCCAGTAGAGGTAATGACACATGTTTATCATATGTGCAATACAGAACATACTTCAAGTCTTTCGTCCACACTCAAAATAGTCATATCAATATTTAATTTGAATGAGAGCATCCATCCGACATAACGAATGTTTCCGGGACGGGAGGTCTTACTCCACTTTTAAGTCATGGTCACTCGCTCTATCGTTTGTTACCTTCCGTTCGCTTCAAATACCAAAGAATGGTAGAAAATTATATCCTCGACTTCCGGCGCTAAGAATCAGGGATACAGGAATTATCAGGTCGTGAATCTGAAATCTTCCGATCTCCGTCACCTCAAACGGTTTCAGTCAGACTCAATTCCCAACCTAATTCTAGATGACTTCTCCTCCTATAGTGGGGTAAATATTTATTGGATGTGACAGAAGGGCTGTCGGAAGATCGTCGAAACAACTTCATATTCGTCACGATTCCTTTGTTCTGCCAACGAGAAAATCTCCTTCATACTTCAGAAAAGGATAGCATAGCCATTATCCGCTTTGTTCCTTTGTCTACCAAGCTAACTCAAGTAGGAAAGCCCATTGGCAATCTTCGTTTCCTTCGATTGGAACTCCGTGAAAGCGTCCTCTCACCAGCTGAAAATACTCAGAACAGGGGTCTATCCAGGGTAACCATCTTAGGCTGGTCCTCCAACACCTTCGACAGAAACCGATGCTTTTACGGGTTAACTCAACCACATCAAGAGCACGGGAAAGGCCGGCGCTGCCCTACTGAAATTGACGCTCTCCTGGTATCCAGGATTCCGAATTTGCTAACACACAAAAGTCCCTATTAGGCAAGCCAATTACCAATTTCGATTCCTTCGCTTTTGTCGCATTGATAAGATGGGATAGCCTACGGAAAAGTCGTACACTTCGTCCCAAGCCAAACTTATGTGAATGAAAATCTCAACTGATAGAATAGGGAAGCCAGATAGATGCATTCTCTCGGCGACTACCTTCAATCCGCTGTGTAAATTCCGTGAATAACTTTGGTAATACCAAATATATTGAATCTCCAAGGAGAATACGGGAAAATATTGTTAAATAACAGATGCTAAAGCATATAATTAACCGTTCTATCCGTTACTATTCCGCCTAACTGATAGGTATCTGATTGTTTCGACTTATAATCGTTCGCCGGGTTCTGAACCGATTGCCCATATTTTTAAAACATCGCATAAATACAATGGTTTATATTTTATGAATTCCGTACTCAGTATACGTTAAATAATACAACAATTTATATTTTATGAATTCCGTATATCTATACGTAAATATTCCTACTGAAGAATTATTTTATCATGTTAAATTACGAAAAATACCTTACTCAAAACACAACTAATGTCTATAGTTCAATAATCTGGTTAATGTGTTTAGAGTAACCCGCTCGTCTTCCCCTTTGCAATGGCCAAGAGCCGGTCGGCTTCGACACAATATGTGATTTATGACCCCTTATTGTAGAAGGGTCCGGACTTAAAATTCTTCTGTTGAAAATTTTAACATAATTGCCTATAGTATTCAAGTTAAATACCCTCACTTCAAAATACAATTGTATTATTTGGTTACCACGTATTGGAACGCAGTTATCTCTCTAAGAAATCCACAGGAAATAAGGGTTAATAATTAGATTATAATAAGACTTACCAAATCATCATCTTAGTGCATTCCAAATAATTATAAGAAGCAACCAGACTCACATGCAGTAAAATACTCATGCTGTTAGAAAAACTACACTTTCTACACCAAATGATTTTAACCGCGTTCGTGTCCCGACGATGAATTCTTTGTTGACGCGTCTCGTAGCTTTTACTGAACTCGACTATCTTAAAATGCTGACCGATCCTGACTATCCCTGACCGTCTCCCAAACCTTGAACCTTCGACTCTCAACGCTTTCCAACCCTGACTATCTCGACCGTCTCCTCTCGCTACCCAATCTAGACTCCCTTGACTGTCTCCTCGCTTTCAAACTGACTCCCTTCATCTTCCCCCACCCCCTCGTCTCCTCACCCAAATCAACCCCGCCCTAATTACCTAATTTACGATTCCGAATTCTCAAAATTTCGTGTTTCAAGGACAGAATCGCACTAAAAAGACCACACATACTATAAGTCCTAGAATCCGTCACATTAATTTCAATCGTTTCAAAACCAATAAATTGTTGCTTCTTAAGTAACCTGTCAACTTCTTAGTCCCAAGAAATGAAACTTGATCCCCTCAGTCCAGTGGCGTGTCGGCCTACCAGTTCCTTAGCCCGGCTTACAATTACCTTCACAGTCTAGGATGTATAAAATATCTTTTATTTATAATTTTTATTTTTAAATCTTCTTGCAGGATTTTAATTTAATTAAGCAACTTCCAAACTCGTCCTGTTAAAATGTTATTTTCCTTGCTCGTCATAATTATAATTCGTCCAAATCCTTAGAAAAATTACGTAACTATATTTAACGGCGTATTTCTTACTTAACCTTTCCTCATCTGTGGTGTGTATTTACTACACATTGCTTCTAATATCTTTAATATTTCTATGAATATAATAAATTCTGGGTTCAGATTTTAGGTATTCCTCCGTTATACATTTATGCAGTGAATTAAAAAATAATATTTAACATAAATTTCAAATTCAATTAAAAATCAGAGATTTTTGTAAGAAATCGGGAACAAATATACCAATACAATCAACCTTATGCCATTGCTACGCGAAGAGTGTGCGAGGAAATGACACGCTATTGATGTCCCGCTTTACTTCGCTATGCGGGCACATGAGAAATCCACTTGTCCCCAGTTCTATTTAGACCATCAATACCTACGACAGCATTATGTAGCTTCGTCTCGTGACAAACTTGTGCAGGGGTACTAAAGTGAATCATTATTTCCGTTCGATAATTAAATAATAATTTTTGGTAAGTACTTTTTCATTTATTTCCGAATACTGTGTTATACTATTACCTTATATTATAGTATTTAAAAGTGTGTATTACGTAACTATTTCTCCGTGCGCTTTCGTCATTTAATCATTGATCTAAGATTTATTTTTGAATATTTATTTCAAATGTTATTTTTTTTTTTTATTCGTTATAATATTCAGTTAAGCAATACTGCGTTTTACATTATTTACAAAAACCCTTTCATTTTCAGGAAGACTAATGACTGGCAGAAATTTAACAGAAGAAGAGATAGCGCAAGAACTTGATTATGATAGTGATATTGAGTTTGAAATGAACAATGACATATCAGATACTAAAGATTTGGTTGAACATTTAGAAGAATCGGACTCGGAATCGACTAGTGAAAATGAAGACGATGGAGAAATACTGGTCTCAAAACATGGATTCGAATGGAGTGTATTACCACCATCATCATCGAGACGTCGGCAATTCAATATAGTCAATGAAACTTCCAGCCTGAAAAATGGTAGTTTATTAGCTCACACAATAAGAGAAATGTTTGCTTTATTTATAAGCACAGATATGGTGACAGATATATGCCAAGAAACGAATCGTCAATTGAGGCGTTTACCCGAAATATGATTGAGCAATTATCCGAAGATGAATTATATGCTTTCATCGGTATAATGCTTGCTTCCGGCAGAAATCGCACCCGAAAACTAAGTTTGAATGAGTTGTGGACAAGTGTCATTTTGTCAGCCGTTTTTCACGGCAGCTATGTCTCGAGACAGGTTCATAAATATTTATAGTCAAATCCGTTTTGATAATAGAGATACAAGACTAGAGAGATTTGAAGCTTCTTCAGACAAGCTAGAGCCAATTAAGTCGATTTTCAGTAAATTGGTAGATGCGTGTAAATCAAATTACTCTCCATCGCTTGATATAACCGTGGATGAGCGTTTGACGGCGTTTAGAGGCAAATGTCCATTTCGGGTATATATGAAGTCAAAGCCAGCCAGGTATGGCATCAAAATATGGATCGCTGCAGATGCTAAAACCGCATATATATGTAACATGCAAATATACAGCGGTATGATAAATACAAAAAGAGAAATAAATCAAGGCAATCGTGTCGTTATGGAATTGGTGGAACCTCAATATGGCACCAATAGAGGCATAACCACAGACAATTTTTTTTATGTCAGTACCACTGGCGGACAATCTTCTGTCTAAAAATCTGACCATAACTGGCACTCTTCGCAAAAATAAGAGGGAAATCCCTAAAGAGTTTTTACCATCAAAAGAAAGGCCATTGTATAGTAGCCAGTTTGGTTTTACATCAAATAAAACACTTGTGTCGTATGTGCCTCAGCAAAATAAAGCAGTTTTGCTGCTATCAACTCAATTCCTTGGAAATGAAATAAGCCAAACCGATACAAAAAAAACAGATATAATTTAACATAATAATAAAAGCAAAGGTGCCGTTGACACAGAATGAGTATTCGTGTGTAAGGTCGACAAGAAGTTTCGCTTGTTCGTGGAAATGTTGCTGCACTGAACATATATTTATTATGGATTCAAAAGTATACGGAGTGGAAAAAAAATAATAGAAGTAAAAGGAAATTATTCATAAGACAGCTAGGTTTAGAGTTGGCAAAGCCCAATGTAAAGAAAAGAAAAAACAGCACGGTAAAATTTCACAAACAAAAACAAGATGCTTTCGAGACAGTTTTGTCATATTATCAAGAAACACCACCCGCAACTGCTGTTACGAATGATATTACGAGTGATTCAAGAAATGTACTAGTGTCCCGAGCACCGTCGAAAACTTGCAGATTTTGCCCATACAACACAAAAAAAAGAAGCACAATAGTTTGTCATATTTGTCAAAAATCTGTATGCACAAGCCACAGAAAAGAAAAAAATATATATTTCCTGCCGCAATTTAGATTAGCAATTTAATATATTTGGTTTAAAATTTTTATTATTTTTAGTTTCGCTGTATTTTTTTGTTCTTACATAATTTTGCTGTTATATTTAAATATAAAACATGTGGTTTTTAATGTTTAATTTTTTTCTCAATATAATATTTCTTTTTACACATTGGTTTATTTGATTTAAAAAAAATAATAAGTTTGAAACCCCTGCAAGACTGGCACTGTAAACACGCAAAGCTGTGTGCGTATAGTCCAGCGCCCATCAGCCGCCATTCGGTCGCGGACCGTCGTTAGATAAGGACTCCTCGCACGTTTTTTTAGCATCTGCCGATGGTTTTTTCATGTTTTCAGCTATTAAATTACAATTATTATCACTTTTGACATAAAATATAATAAACATAAGCGATTGGCTATGAATATTCATATTTTTCCGATTTTAAATCGCTTATTTTAAGATGTGTATTGACTACACAGCACCGGAACGCGTGTATTTTTTTAGGACAGTAAGGGAAAGGTTAATAAGTCACTTAGTAGCATTGCTTAGCGGAGTTTAATTGTTTCTTATTGACTTTGCTAGGGTTTTTTTTTCTATCCGCCCCAACCTGCCAAATTCATTGCTACTGCACTGGAATAAGTCTGAGAATTCAAAATACCATCACGGAGGTCTCTGACAATGCAGTGCATGTTCCTATTTTTTTGCTAGCACCATAAATTCAAGCACTTGTTTTTAAAATAGCTTTAACGCCAACATCTCGTATGTCCCTATTTCGTGAAATCGACTGAAAAATTCTTTCTCACGCCAATAAATCAATAAGGTAGGTGTTGCCTTTCATTAGGCCTCTCTGATTGGTTGCATCTTATCTTTTGGCGTAGATAAAAAAAACGACACGCCCCAGTTCCCTCTAGTTCCCAGCTTCATTCTAGATGTCACCCCTGATCACGTTTTGATTGGAGAAACCAGAATTAATTAATTCCTACAATAAACGGAAAAAAAATTATCCCAGGGCAAGTTCATCACACTATGCTTCTAATGTTTACATGAAATAGGCTAAATCCTTTTTCAGGGCAGGTTAAATTGAAATCTTTTATGGATTGACATAATTTTTTTTCTATATAGATTTTTTATCTAGAGCGTTACATAAAAAATCATCCATTTTAAAGTTTTAAGTTTAAATAAGTGAAATTTAGCATATTTATTCGTAGTCGATGCGCTCTCTAGCGATTTGCAGCATTTTTTGCCGATAGAGACATTTAGTGCTATTGGCTCTGTGGTCGATGGAAAACTTCATATTATACCTTTTTTTTTGGACACAGCAATTGTTGCAGATTGGGTCTTGTTCTTTGTTGTCACATTTAGATAGTATGTGTTCCCTAGCGCAATGAGGGCAAATGGGGGGCTCCGTCCTGGCGAGTAATCTTATCATAAAACATTGAGTATGGGGGTTACAGTCTTCGATGTATATTCTTTGAAATTTGATGTTTATTTTTTTTGTCTATTAGCGTTTTTCTCAATTTTCCGGTTGTTTCGATTATGTAGTTAGTGGTGTCGTTTTCTTTTCCTTCGTTGTGTTTGTTTTTTTATTTCCTTGGTAAGTTTAATATCATTTCTATCTTCTTCGTTTATTCCTTCATTTTGTTGTGTGATTCCGTCTATAATTTCTTCTTCCGTCAATTGGCATTGGAGTCTTTTCAACATTAGAAATGGTTTCTTTTTTTTATTTCTTCGGCCAATACATCTTTACCAACTACCTTGTTAATTTCTATGGTTAATTTTTCTGTATCTTCTTTTTTTGGGCACGAGATTAGTATTTTTTGATCGCCAATCTTTTTTACTCCATTAACTCCGACTTTTAGTTTCGTTAAGTTGATATTTTTTTGAACTTTTATTTTTATATTCTCGGCCTTCAAGGTGTTTTTTGAGGTAAGTAAGATGGCATATTTTGGTTCAACGTTGAATGTATTTGAATCCACTGATTTATTTTTGTCACTTAGAACTTGAGCATATGATTTTCGGTTATTATTTCTTTCTACAATGTTTTCTATTTTTTTGGTGAGTTCATCTTGATTTTCTATGATTTTTTTTTTCAGTTTAATTATCTCTTCTTGGTGTTTGATTCGTTCAGATTTCCAAATTTCTTCTAGTATGTATACATTTTGTTATACATTCGTTTTAGCTTTCGAATCTTTCACTGTTGTGATGTTTTGAATTTCCGCTTTTATGTTTTCGATGGCAATGTCCATGATTCGCTGACATGTATGCGCGAGGCGCAAACGCCCGAGTAATTGAAATAGGTAAATTAGGTTAGTTTTGTTTTCATCGCTGTCAATGGCATTGTGTAATTTTTTTAAAGGTGTGTTGAATTGTCATTGTGTTGTTTTATCACAGAAACATCGGGTAGTAACTAGTAACCACGTTCTAATGTTAATAGTACCTTTTATGGTAATTGGTTAGTACCAAAATGATTTTTTTTACATAAAAATACGTACTTCCCAAGTAATTAAATTAATATGATTTTTTATACCCTACATAGAAAATTTATTGCTAAATAGTAAAAATTGTATTTCAAAGTAAATATTAAAACTATGTTTCCATAGAGAAAAATGTTGGATCACCCAGTCCGATATTTCATATGTGAATATATCCAGTATAAGTCACATAAATAAATCATTAAACTAACGAAAAACATTTTTATGATAACGTCGAAACAGCACGAATGCATTAGTTAATAAACATTTAATTATTATATAATTTTCAATTCTAATTTTAGCCCATTAGCCGGTTGAAAATCGAAGTGATAAAAGTAATCTTTTCATTGGTATCATGAACCTAAAATTAAAATAAATGTATTTTATGATTAATTTTTATCATTTGGTAAATTTCAAATTACGCCGGCTGCATACTGCGTTTGTAATCTGGTTTGGAAATCAATAGGCCCTTCCGTGAATTTAAATGGGTTTAATCTATTGAAATGCAAATTATTTTTGAAAATTTGATTATGTGCAATTTTCCACCAATGAATAATGTACTGCAGGCATCGGATTTATTATATGCAAGATAGGATATTTGAAATTTGGTAAGAATAAATATACCAATCTGCTCGAATTAATGTTTCACTTGTTGGAACGCATAAACATAAACCATTTACGTATTTTCATTTCAGTACCGATAAATCGGTGTTAATTTAAATTTTTATAACGATGTTAGTAGGACCCACAATTCATTTTCTATGTATCTTATTACCTATCTTACTAGTTACTGGGTGTAACTTTTTCCTTCACCAGACAAGAATGTCGATCGTAGATCGACAGTTTAAATATTCGTGCACCGATTATTATTATTATAAGACTTCATCACTTATGTCATTAAGATTTCCACTTTATTTTAGAGATTCGATAGGGAAAATTCAATCGCAGGTCTGTCCAATGCACCAGGGCCGCGCGTCGAATATTTTTGTGCACCGCTGCTTTACATGTGTCTTTAAGATTCTGGCTTCATTTAAGGGTATTGGCTCATCTAAATAATATATTTTCATTGCCATTATGCGGTCGTACTCAAAAACATTACATACAAAACACTTGAATCCATTCGAAGGGGATAAAATACGATTTACGAAGAAGTGCGAGTAAGTAAGGTTGAGTAGGTTTATTTAGTAGTATGGATATACAATATATACATACATATATTTCAGCTCCTCATATTAACTACTACTCAACGATTATTTTCTTGTGTTATGAGAGATTTTGTTTTGCTAATTATCCAAAATGGGGCAATGAGAATAAAACTTAAGTGAAATATATTTACAAATGTAACTAATATTCTAAAGGAACTCGATTTATTTATATATTGTTAATTAGTTTAATTTTATGTTTTCTTTTTTTTATACAATAAAAATATGGCCAAACGAATACGCAAACTAATTTTTTCTTCAAAGATATACGCAACATTGTTGATAAGAAAACCATTAAAATTGTGTACTATGATTTGTGCCATTCAATTATCAGGTATGGCATTCTAAGTTGGGGCGGTGCAGCCAAAACTAGATCCTTTAGCCAAGGCACAAAAATAGAAGTTATTAGACGTATTACAGATTTATATAAATGTACTCATAATGTACTATACGAACAATCCCAAGCTTCATAGTCTTGTAGATCACAGTTACACAACAAGACAAAGATCAGAACAAAGGATGATAGTGCCAAAACTGAATACATCGTTTGGAAAACGTTTCCATGTATTCCTGGCTCCTAAGGTGTAAAATGGGTTCAAGCAGAAATGCAGTAAGGTTACAACAAACCCTTTTCAAAAGCAAATTACCGTATGGCTGATAGAAAGTCGCATAACGAAAACGGAAAGCTTCCTGAATTAAATTATTGTGTGGCTGAAGAAAGACCGTAAAATGAAATCATTCCGAATTCATCCCTATTATCGTATATATATATATATATATATATATATATATATATATATATATATATATATATATATAACATTGAAACAAATGCTGATATTTATTATTAAAAACATATACAACCTGTTACCAAAATACTTTTCAAAGGAAATTATACAGAACAATTACATTGAAAGACAAAACGCAAGACATACAACAGCAAGCAAGGACGTGCAATGAAATCAGACTTCCAAAAAGGACAAAGCTAAGACGCAATACAGTTTATTCAACAAAGGGATTAAATATTATAATGCGCTATGGGAAATCATAAACACTACACCAATTATTAATTTCAAAATAGATTGTAAATATCATAAAGAAAGATAAAATAAAATGTCGTAACTAATCACTTGTAAACTTAAATATATAAATAATTTAAATTTTTTAAAATTATTTTGGACCTTAGGTGTTCGAAAAGTTTATGTAATATGAGTATAATATTTTTTTATTTATTATAATTATTTTTACAATACTAACTCATTGATAAAATAACCTTCCCCCATCGCCTAACGTAACACTTTTTTGTCTATTCTTCTACGTGTTCATTTTTAGTATAATTCGTATCCCGATGAAGGAACCTTTGGTTCTGATTGACGTAGATATTTTTTTAATCAAAATAGTGGTTTGTACAAAGAAAATAATTTTGAAACAAATAAGAATACTAAAGTAGTAATATAATATTCAGTTTCCAACCTTTCCGTTCTTGCTATCTGTGTTCGAGAGTGAACTCCGCTGCTGTTGCATAAGCTAGTTAAAGTAGGATATTTTAAGCTTTTTCCGTATCAGGCAGGTCCACGAGAAGAGAAGGGAAACGGGAACCTGCAGCACAATGCGCCCCATGCGCCACTGGCTGCATTAGCCTCTTAGCCTGTTCCCGTGCCCGATGCTCGGCGAGTCGACTTTTTTTACCTTCTTTATGCATGTATTTTGTTCGGGTACGTATGAAAATGAACAAAAAAAAGCTTAATGCATTTTAGACCACCTATTTAACATGGTAATATTGGAACAAGGATTTTTTTTTAAAGAAAGCTTTGAATTGTAGGGATTTTATAATATTTTATTACGACTCTAGAATACAAATATTCAGGACCTTGGTTTCTGCAAACTATAATTTGAATTGTGTTAATGTTTCATACGACAGTTCTAAATCCATTTGTGTAAAATACAACTGATTACTGAATTTAATATTAACCGAATGCAATCACACTTTTTTGACGTTTTTCCTTGGCGGAGTGGAAAACTACTTGGCTCTGGGCGTGGAAGTCACGTATTCGAAATCTAAAAAAAATTTTCAATTAGTTACATCACAAAGTATTGAAAAAAATGTTTACCTACATTCATCAGAGCAGATCACTGTGACGCTGTTCGAAACATTGGCTAAAAAGGGAAGAAGCGCAACACGGCATAGGTAATAACCTAATAAATTATCATATTAACACTTTTCTTCGTAAAAATCTCAATTCTTATCATAGTTTGGTAAATAGTTTTTTTTTAATAAATTCTCTTGAACGTACCTGTTTCTGAGCTTACCTGTTTCCTGAACTTAGAAGTAAAGCTCATTCCACGTCAACGTTTTAGCAACGCAAAACACGATCATAAAACTCAGCTTCACTGGTTCTTAGAGGTACGATTAACTTGTTTGAATTGGTAAAAAAAGAACTTTATGAGGGTTGTGGTACTACTGGCATTACCTACATTATCACGGTGTTTAGAAGTGTAAAAAGGTTCCATTGCATTGAGAGCCTTACTTCGTTAAATTTGATTTGCAGTCAAAACCTCTTGGCTTCTTAATTCTCGTTTCTCAAAATCCTTACAGTTCATTGTTAGTAAGATCATGTTGAAGACGAAAAGGAAAAGAAAAGAATTCGAAAAAAACTTCTGTACTTTCCGCAGAGGGTTGTAAATTATTTAACTAAAGCCGCGTTTTGCTGTTATATGACTGTACAATTATGAGTTTTCCTAAATTGAGTAATTCATAAAAAATCTAAGTATGATATTTACCGTACGCATGAGAGTAAATGAAGTAAAATAGTAAACAGGAACTGTGTAAAAGAGATTCATCATGTATTACAGCAAAACGAATTAAATTTACTATATAACGCATAACGCCGATGGCTCCACAACTTCTCCTTATATCTCATAACAAAGGAAAAATACGTAAAACGGAGCTCTCAGTGGTATAAACACATTATATTGTAACAATTATTTTTATAAGCAATAATTATTAGCCTGAAACACTCATCCACATTGAAAAATCTCCTGATAAAAGATACATGACGCCAACGGGACTTGAACCCGTGTCCTTTCGATTCCCGGTCGACAGCTCTGACCACTGAGCTATGGCGGCTTATCTCTTATCCGCGAAATAATTCAATATATACTAGTGTTTCATTCAACAATTACTGCTTATTACATTTTTTCACCTGAAAACAACCAAGTTTATTTTATATGAGAAAGGCATTGTAAGTGCTAACTCTCTCACTAGATGGCGTCGAGACAAATTGTCTACATTTTTCATTTGTCTCGACGCCATCTAGTGAGAGAGTTAGCACTTACAATGCCTTTCTCATATAAAATAAAGTTGGTTGTTTTCAGGTGAAAAAATGTAATAAGCAGTAATTGTTGAATGAAACACTAGTACATATTGAATTATTTCGCGGATAAGAGATAAGCCGCCATAGCTCAGTGGTCAGAGCTGTCGACCGGAAACCGAAAGGACACGGGTTCAAGTCCCGTTGGCGTCATGTATCTTTTATCAGGAGATTTTTCAATGTGGATTAGTGTTTCAGGCTAATAATTATTGCTTATAAAAATAATTGTTACCCTTTGTGCTATGCATAAAAAATCTTGTCTTAAACATTAGTTTACCACAAAAATAATAATATTATATTGTATTATCGAAGGAAGCAAACACTTTGTGGCTTGACATTATTACACAAATGAAAGAATATTCTAAATATTGAAGACAATATTAGTGATTTTTAAACGAAAATCTGAAACAGAAAAATCAGAAAAGGAAACGGTCACATCTGGGACTCGAACCCAGGACCCTTGTCTTTCCGGGACAATGCTCTACCAACTGCGCTAATGGGACCCTATCCTCCTCGGTCACTTTTAACTGTATCATACTTCGAATAAGAACTACCAACATTGTCTTCATTTTTTCACCGCACATTTTTATTGGCAACTATCTTTATGTATGATCGCAAGATTCAACCCGAACTAAATGCAATCCTAGACAGCGTCTTTTTAGATAAACCTATCTTATTATTTTTATTTTAATGTGCGACATCTATTGACTTTTCTGCAAGTCTAGAAATGAATTATTATTTTTCGGAATAACTTTTATTGAGTAAAACCTCAAATTGTAATATTTTAAATATTGAAGACAATATTAGTGATTTTTAAACGAAAATCTGAAACAGAAAAATCAGAAAAGGAAACGGTCACATCTGGGACTCGAACCCAGGACCCTTGTCTTTCCGGGACAATGCTCTACCAACTGCATATTACAATTTGAGGTTTTACTCAATAAAAGTTATTCCGAAAAATAATAATGAAAGAATATTCTTTCATTTGTGTACATTATATTGTGTTTTTGTTTTTAGTCTTTAACATGAGCTTAGGCGTTATTATGGAAGTTAAGGATCGTGCATTTTTAGGCAAGTCGTAAACGTGGTCATAAATAGTACGACCTTTTTCGTTTAATGTGCCAAAATAAAATTAAAATACATTAAAAAAAAACACATTATTAATAAAAAACAATTATAAAATACCGAAGATGAAGAGGAAAAGAAGATAATATATTTAACTAACTCACTAACCGTCACGCCGTTTCCCCGCAGGGGTAGGCAGAGAGGATGGACCGCCAAACAACTCGGTCTTGGTACACACTCCTTGCCTCATTCACATTCATACATACTCTACTATTATTCTGACTCTTGACATGGCCCGACTTAAGTATCTGATTCACTTGGTTGTGCCATGTCTTCCTCGGGCGTCTCCGACTTCTGCTACCATTCGCATTTGCATCATATATCCTCCTTTCACTCCTATCTTCGCTCATTCGATCTACATGCCCAAACCATCTAAGCGTCCCTTTCTTGATCTTACTCATTAAACTTACATCAGCATTGCACTCTTTGCGGATCTCCACATTCCTCACGATCATACATGTTTTTACACACATACGCCTAAGGGATCTCATTTCTACAACATTCAGTCTACTTTCATCCTTTCTCTGCCAGTTCCATGCCTCACACCCGTACATCAGGGTAGGTACCAGCACTCCATTATGGACTGCTAGCTTCGCTTCTTTCTCAGTCCTCCATTAATGGAGTTACCTACATTTACCCTTCTTTCAATATCTCTGTCAGCCTTCCCATCGATTGTAGATCATATAGATAATATATTTAAAATAATAATAATATTTATTTAATTAAGCTTACTGCAGCAGTGAGTGCAATACTCTGTCTTCCATATAAAAGAATACATATACAAGAATTGAATGATATAATATTGAATATGGGATAAGTGAAATAAATGAAAACTCTATATGGCACTTGTATATTTGTGGCTTGAAGGAAATTCTCATCAGGATGTGGGACGCGACCTGCCACTATTCGACGGCCTGGACGAGAGTGATTTCTGACTTTCTGTAGCACTTATTGGAGGGGACCCACCCTTTCCCGACGGCTGTGTGAGGAAACTGATTGTTTAACCTCCT
Source organism: Hesperophylax magnus (assembly GCA_026573805.1). Taxonomy (NCBI): domain Eukaryota; kingdom Metazoa; phylum Arthropoda; class Insecta; order Trichoptera; family Limnephilidae; genus Hesperophylax; species Hesperophylax magnus. The sequence goes on from JAIUSX010000022.1 coordinate 4,093,138, forward strand.
TAGCCGCACTAGGAACCTCAGGACTCTAATTTTTTTTGTAAAAAGAAGCTACATTTATTTTAAAACGATTCTAGACCCTCCAATGTCCCTGCATGCATGATTGTTAGTACGAAATAATGTATGCATACTTACATTAATAGTAACACAAAATAAGAACACATATGAAATGTGTTCGCCTGGTGGTTTGGCATCTAAAATTAAACGAGCACAAATTTTATAAGTGGAAGTATGATTGAAACATAAAAATATAGAAGCCGCGTATCAAGGGCAGTTTACCCCACTATCACGGGGCGGTCCCGGCAAGAATGAGCGTGGCAAGCGGCCTGGCCACAACGATCCCAAGCACCCGCGTCCCTTAGCCAGTTTTCCGAGAGTACCCTCGAAGAAATGTAAATGGGGGGAGGGGGGGGGAGATACTCCCAAAGACCCTAGGGAATGAAGTGAGCCTCAGGTCACCGGAGGCAGGACGGAAGGGGACCGGGCTCGCGCAAACATTCCCCAGGCCCGCTCATGATGCCGGGGGAGGCACCCGTGGTTCATGGGACAGCCGCCCCGGATTAATGTCACCTTACTGGATGCAGGAACAGGGTCTATCCGCCCCCGTGGTGGGGAAATGAACAATACAGTACGATAGAGTTCATTTCGACAACCTATTCATAAACCAATTTGTTAGTAACAAATAAAAAGGCAAATAACAAACGTAGAAAATAAGTTGTGATCAACAACAAATTGACCGTTCATAATAGAAAAAAAAAGAAGGGAAAAAAAGATTAACATAGTATTAAAGAGCTAAAACACAAAAAAAAACAGTATTATCATTATCAACGCGTTCCTAATAAATAAGGCCCAAATTCAAAAGTAAAAGGAAGAATGTGCATAAAAAAAAAAAAAAAACAGTGTAAAGAATTGGCAAAAACGGTGTAAAAAGCAAGCAATCGCGCATAAACAATATTAAATTTGTTATAAGAGGAGTAACCGTGGAGTGACAGGAACAATACGCTTGGCACCTGAAACAAATATGATTTTAATCTAAATCAGCAACTCTAAGCACAGGCCATCTCTCTACCCAGGACTTTACAAACTTTTTGAAGCATTCAAAATTTTCTCTGTTCAACACGAGATCGGCATTCCATGCCGGTCTTGTAATCCCTCTCAAGCCATCCAACATTTCCTCTCGGGCATCCTTCATCAACTCGCAGTGCCACAGAATGTGCTCGGCTGTCTGGTTAGTGTCACCACATGAACAGTTCGGATGAGGAGACAAGGCGAGACTATGTAGCCGCCCCCTGAGCTCCCCATGACCGGACACCAATTGCGTCATATAGTGATCCAGTTTTATGTGCGCCCCTTCCATTCTGCTTTTAACTGAAGGGAAGAAAGAGAAAGTCAATCTACCCTTCGTCGACCTATCCCATCGCTCTTGCCATACACTCAGCGTTCTATCTCGCATGGCTTTCAATAAGCCAGGAAGGGACACCGCTCCACCGGGTGTCAGTTCAACTCCCAGGTGGACAGCGGCCTTACCTCTTGTCAATGCCTTTTTTGTCAAAACTTCCCTTATTTCCAAGTCAATCGGCAGTGTACCAGCCAGAACCGGTAATGCATCATTAGCCACAGTCCTATATGCGCCCGAAAGAGCCAACAGGGGAGTCCGTTGGCCCCGCTTGAGGGCCAAGTGGATCAATGCATTATCCAGCCAGTGCTCCCACACAGAAGCTGCATACGAGACATGCGTCACGTAAACACCCCTATATATGAGGCGAAGTGCCGGAGTCCGCAATCCCCACTCAGCCGTTGATAGCCTTCTCAATTTCAAGAATAGGGCCTGGGCCCTGCTAGAAACGCTCTTGACGTGCGCTAGGAACGAAGAAGATCTATCTAAAGTGGCGCCTAAATACCTGGTGCTTTCAACGAAACGTATAGTGGAGCCTCCCATTCTGATGGTAGGGTTTCTAGCACGACTGAGCATACCCTTCATCAAGAGTCCCACGGTCTTATGGGGAGCGAAGTTCAGCCTGTTTCTCTTACCCCATTCAAGAATTTCACGCAGACCCTCTTCTGCTTTACTCTCCACTTCCTTTCTGCTGTCCCCTGAGACCAAAAGAAACTTATCATCTGCGTAGTCGACCGATATGCATCCTTCAGGCAAGGGTAACCGAGAGGAGTCGTCAAAAAGGATGTTCCACAGGTCAGGCCCGAGGACTGACCCTTGTGGACAGCCCATGTTAACGCCACGTATGATGAAAAAATCACCATACATCACAATAACCTTTCTGTTACGTAAATAATCACTAATAATATTGAACAGTAAAGGTGGGCAATTACGACTTTTCAACTTAGTTAAAATCATCGGCCACCACGCATGATCGAAGGCACCCGAGATGTCCAAAAATATTCCAATTACATACTTCTTGGTACAAACCCTCACCCATTCAAGCGCATACTTAATGGCGTGCTCAGTGGACTTACCGGGGACGAACCCAAATTGGCGGTCGCAGGGTGGAGACAGGGTGAGACGGAGCCTATGTTTGATGATTTTTTCCAGTATTTTACCTAAGATTGGAAGTAAAGTGATGGGTCTGTAGGCTCCGATATCTGTTCTCGGCTTGTTGTTCCCCTTTGGTATAATCCGGAGCACGCCTTTCTTCCATTCTGTAGGGAATACTCCTCTACGCAAGCACGTTTCCAACACTTGATAAAGCTCCTCTTTAGCGTGGATCCAAACATTCTTCGCTATTATGCCGTTCAATCTGTCAAATCCCGGTGCCTTCTTCGGACCCAAACCCTTAATTATGATTTCAACCTCTGCTCGACTTAATGGTGGTACGCCGTCCCCCTGGGCGAGGTGTCTAGGTGGAAGCCGTGACAGGTTTCTTACCTGTTGATGGTGAACACTTTCCCCATTAACTGAGTCTAGAGGAACTAACTTTCCCAGAAGTGTCTCAAGAGTGGAGACTATGTCAACACTCTCTGCGTTCCCTTCGCTATTACCGAGCACAACGCTCGATAAGTATCGTTCTGATCCTTTTCCCGAGTTTTCAAGAGCGCTGTGGATTTCCCACGGGTTGGCGTTACCCACTTCATCTACCCAACTATGCCATGCAGCTCGTTTTGCTGAGAGGACGGCCGAACGATAGGCGCCACGGGAAGCCCTAAAACGGGCCTGAAGTGCAGCCGCTTCTTCAGGCGAGCATATACTCCGCCTAACCACTACCAGGCCCCTATAGGCTCTTTTGTAGGCCCGTTTCAGCAAAGTCAGCTCTTGTGTCCACCACGGCGTCCTAATTAACTTCTTTGGGTTTGATCTGCCCAAAGAAGTTTCAGCGGCTGATACCACCGCCGCGTTGAAGAAATTCCCCAAGTTGTCCGGTTCCCTAGCGGCTACGTCATGAAAACCCCTTAAAGATTGACGCAGCGCATCCCCAAAGCTATCCCAATTCGCCCTAGTGGTTCTGAAGTTCCAAGATGATTGTGGAGCTTCTTAGAGTTCCTGTAGCACTGACTACTCACAGGCTACTCCGTGGCGCATCAAATCAATGAATCCATGCACCCTTCCATCTGCGAGGTGCTGCATCGCCAAGGGAGGCCGTACAGTGCCCAAATATTATTGAAGATAATATTTTATTAAATATGCATTCTTGTTGCTAGAATTTTTTTTAAGATGATGTATTATTATTTCTGTTACTTCTAAAACTGAGATAAGCTTTTCTGATGATATAATATGATGAGGCATGGAACTGTCCGAGCAAGGATGAAAGTAGAATGAATTCTGTAGAAATGAGATCCATAACGCGTATGTATGGTAAAACCATGTATGGTCGTATGAAAAATGTGGAGATCCGCAAAAGATACAAAGCTGATGTAAGCATAATGAGCAAGATCAAAAAAGGGACGCTAATACGGTTTCAACATGTAGAGCGAATGAACGAAGAAAGGAGTGTAAGGAGAATATATGCAGCAAACGTGAATGGTGGTCCGACTGTCTTCAAGGAGAAAAATTATCCTGTTAAAAAAGTTAGCAAGCCAATTTCCTGATATAATATTAGTCATTCAGAATATATCGAAAACACGTGTTATTTTCCTAGTAAATATCATTACAGAATACCCCAATATCAGTATGTCAATATTAATATCATATTTGTTTGAAAACGTGTTCCGCCGTCCTCATAAAACACTCGCTTTTAACTGATTCTTTGAAAGAAACTCTGTCGATTCATTTGTTAAGGGCCTGCAATCCCGTTTTTAACAGGAAAACGAAAAATTTGATAATATTTTTTTTATAAATTAACAGTATTTTATGCCACTAAGTTTTCTCTATGTAACCCTGCGGGGAAACGGTGTGATGGTTAGTTAGTTACTTGGTTATAATATATTACATGTCAAGATAATAATATGGTAAACAGACTCCAACAAACTGACGTTGATTTGAGGAATAAATCAATTTGTACCCTCAAAGGACAAGAAGAAACATACGGCAACCCTTCTTTATCACATTTGCGTAGTTTTGCAGAATATGGGAGGTTAGTTTTTTGAAGTAGTCGGGATGTAGAGAAACGGATCCCCTGAGTATCCGAGGGTTATTTAAGGAGTAGGGCGACCATTTTTTTCCTCAAAAAATAAAGATAAGTTAAAAGTTAATAAACAAAATTAAGTAAAGTAATTATTTCATATCGTGTGCGGAAAGGCAAAAGAGAAACCCCGGAAAACAGACAAGACATTTAACCCTCCGATAGGCAATATATTTTTACTCCTTTGGATGGGTAATGTGGCATAGCCAGGCCATATAATAGGTGTGGGCTATCAAACTACTTTAATAGGTGAGCAAATTGTGTATATGCACATTGCACGTGTCAATATGTCTATATATATACCTGTTTTCGCGTACAGTACCAACGATGGCAAGTCCTTTTTCCAGCAGAATTCTGGCCAAGTCGAGTGACATTATTCGGCTAGGCTAGCTAGATTGGGGGACCCAGCTTGACCTTGATACCGTATATTGATACTGCTTGCCAAAAATTCAACGGAAAAAAATAACTTTTGAAAATCAAAATGGCCTGACCAGGCCACATTGCCCGTAAGAGTGTTAAAACTTTTTTTTTTAAATCATCAAAATTGTTTAAAAGAAACACGAAAATTTATCCACTTCTTACAATCCGATAATTTAACGATATTTAAGACATAACTACACATTTGTGTTTTGTATGCGTGTCGGTGTGCCGAAGAATAATATGTTTCCTTACTTCTGGTAAAATTTATCAAACGTTTGACGGTTTCTGACATGAAAAATAATTTAAAAAAATAATTTTAATTCTTGCTTTGATAGATAATCTTGAATAACTAAGCATATAAGTCGAACAGTTTCTTTTAAATCAGTATAGATATCTTTTCTTTGAATCGTCTGTTTAGCGGTAAACAACCACTTGAGAAATGAATCGCTTCTGTATTGCTGTAAAGAAAATAGTCTTGAATTGGGTACACAGATCTTAGATAGTAAGATCCCATTTAATCATTTATCATATCATTTTAAGTTTTCCTATTATAATAAAATACTATTTCCTTACAGGAAATAATGGAGATATTTATAAGTTGATAATTTCTCCCTTCAGCTTCTTAAAATAAAATACAATACGACTTTAAGTTGTTGATATTATGCTTTTGAAAATCTTCAGATTCAAAATCTCAACAACTGTATAAAAAATCTCTTAGTATTTCTTAGCCTTGGCCTTAACAAAAGAATCAATCGAATACGTTTTTTGACCATGCTGTGAACACATATCAGCTATCAGATAACCTTTCGTATTCCGATAAATCTGTATGGCGTTTTTCATAAGAGAAACTGCGGTGTGACAACGAAGACAGACGATGGTGAAAAATCAATTCATTTCAGAGTATCCCGACGAAGTGATACCCCATTACGACCCTATAAGGTCTCAACATCAGCTCCAGAAAGCATTGACACCTTATTGATGCTTACAGCCGCCCCCAGTAACAGAATCACCTCCTCGGCGAAGTGCTGCAATAACAACCCCCTCCCCATTCCTAGCAGAGGGTAGCGAGGCCCCAGAGGAATTAAACGTCGATGGGTAAAAGGGTTGCTAACGCCAAGTGGATTTATTAGCTTATAAAAAGTCTGTGCCAGACAAGGTGTTGAAGACATTGAAAAAATGGCACGCTCATCTTTTTGGGATAGTTCAACTGAAAAGGGTCCATTCAGACACACTTAAAATAGTTAGATCAAAATAAAAACGAGATTATTTAATCCACTTAGGTATTTATTTAGAATTTTATGCAATTGTAGAATGGAAACAAGATCACTTGAATTCTCTAGAGTAAAGATGATGGTAAATAACTAGTACGTCAAACATATGAAAATAAGTCAAATTGATATGGAATATTGCGTTTATTAAATATATTAAATAATGTAAACGTGCTTGACTTGTTTCAATATCAACAACGTTCCAGAACGATATATTTTCATTTGGCATTTTTTTATACTAACCCCACACAGGTGGCCTTGAGGAAAACAATTTCTCTCAGGGCCTATGTCAACTTTTGGAATTCTGTGTTGAGGGTCTTTTTTAAGGAAAGGAAGGACAGGAAGATCTGGGAAGGTAAAAGGAATGAAGGTATGTAGGAATTTTAAATTAAAGAAGTGGAAAATCTCAAAATATAATCAACCATACAGTCGACTAAAATCGTATTTGATTTTGATTTATAAAACTTCAATAAAAATGCAATTGTGTATATATTAAATAATTTATAAACATATCTGTGTTAAATTATCGAAGAAAGCAAACACTTATAAATCGTTTGAAACCACTTTATTTGAGTAAATTTAAATTTCATTGTCCTGAAAAAGGTTGAGTGCAACCGAATCCGGTTGACGTATATAAATCAAATAAAGTGGTTTAAAAAAAAGTAAAAAAATGTAATTTATACTTCTGTATTACCTACTAACTGTCACGAAGATATTTTTTTTTTTCATTTATACTTCTGTATTACCTACAGTCACCAAGATTTTTTTCATTTATACTTCTGTATAACCTACTGCAACGAAGATTATTTATTTATACTTCTGTATTACCTAATGTCACGGAGATTTTTTTTATTTTCAAAAACGATTTCTTCTGGAAGAACGAAGTACGATTGTACGTTGGCATTCTATGAGCTGGCAACCTCACTGGAGATAAGGTTTAATGTTAGAAGCAGTGTATTTTATTTAATCTTAGTTACATGCATACATTGAAGGAATGTTTCGCCTAATCCTCAAAATTATCATCCTTGTACACTTAAATGGAGATTTGTCCCATTTCGCTATCAAAAAGACATTGTGCAGTCATCTACACGCCTTAGATCCGATAATGACGTTTACATGTAAATGGTTTCATCATAGAAATAACAAAGGAATTCTGTAGGAAATGCGAAGGTCCCACTTTCCTCCATTCAGCCTGGGCTCTTAGTATTCATTGAATGGCACGTTAGGGACTAGGCGTGTTCGTAGACTATTTGGATATGCATTCGGCTTGTCCTAATGCTGATGGGATGTTCTACATATTACGTACCTAAACTAACCTTTGCATGATTCCCACGTCGTAACCAGTTAAAGCCTTTTTCTTTGTTGTATTAAAATGATTTTTAACGTTTTCATTAGTAAACTAACCTTTCCATCAGCTATATTATTCACAAACATTTGTATATAGTAATATAGTTATCTGCTTATGTTTGTGAGCGTGCGATGGCGTACTTTTCTATATAAAATGTTTAAAACAGATCGATTTTCACTAAAACGACATTTCAATTTCACGATACCTTAGCTCAATTCTCGATTTTTTTCATTTTCGAACTTTATGGTTAAAATTGACAAAAACTTAGCTCAGTTAGGTATTTACTTAAAGCAGGTCAAACAAAATAAAGTTATTTTAAGGATTTTTCCTAGATATGCTTAGATATTATATATATCGCTATAACTACATAATATAATATATATAAATATCACATGTATCATATAATTTTAAATTTTAAATTATCAAACAAAAGTCTTTTAGGTATTTATTACGGTGAGTGTTCAAGCTATTAGTTACGCATATAAAAAATTACGTCGTCAACAGTTTGAAATTGTATAAACATTTTAAATAGTGTGAAATCATATATATATATATAGAAAATATTTTTTTTTTCAGTTAAATTAATTAAGTAATACCGGCTTCATATATAATTTTAACTCCTAACGAGCGAAATTTCTTCGCATATTTTCTCCTGTTTTCCAAGTCAATGTCACAAACGTCGTTAATTTCGAACATAGTGTATCTCTTTAATTCTTATTTTCTAATTTTTTGACTTATTATAGGTATTTTTCTATAAAGTTTCTTAATAACATTTACAAAAAAATTATGAACGTTAAAAACGGTTAATTTTTAAATAATAAAAAAACTTGAGTAACTAATATTCTGAACACCCTCTGTATCTTCGCTATGTTTCGTTTTGGATAATGGCCTGACTTCTTACTTCGTACATTGTCTCCCAGTCAATATATTAAAACAAACCTGTGATACGTAAAATTCCCAATTTCACACATTCTCAGCTGTCATAAAACGTACCACACGTTGGGTAAGTATACCAAAAGTTCTGGTCATATTTATTACACCGACTCCCCGAAGAGCGCCAGTCTCCAAACAATCGTGAACGGCGACTTAATCTTCGATTTTATTGCATTCAATATTTACATCTCATTGCCGCACTGACCTAGATACAGACACTCCAGATCACTGAAGAGATAAACCAATAGAAGTGAATCCGAGTGCCGGAAGGAAGCTCAATCTGTCCCCACTGCTCTTGAAATTGTTAAAAAATTTCCAAATAATCTTTTTCTACTTCTTGTCTTATTCGGGTATAGTACCCTTCGCTCTGGGTAACACAATTCATGGATTAAATTCACTGCGGAACATTCCCCGCGGGAAAAATTCACTGCTACAATTCTCTGGGGAAAATTTGCCACAGAACATCCATGACTGTGAAACTTATTGTTTTATTATTTGAAAGTTTTTTTTATGAAACAATTTACTTAAAATAATAACCGAGTATTAAAAAAATAACAAATAAACCATCACGCCGTTTCCCCAAAGGGGTAGGGCGAGAGTACTTCAATTCACATGATTATAAACATAATAAAATTAAGAAAATAATAATAATGAAATGAATGATATGCCATAGTCTTGTAAGGTAAAGTTGGGTTAGATTAACTCGTTACTATTAACGTAATATAAACAGACCATTCAGACATTTTATTCATTGTGTGCGGTGAATTTTCTGCGGTAAATTATGTGTGGTGAATGTTCCCCGCGGTGAATTTTCCTCTGAGAATTATCCACGGCGAATGTTCCTAGAGCCATCGCCTTGACATGCCGCGGCGTGTTTGCCAACTCCAGGTTTTAAAATGTTCAATGAACTTCCTTTAAATTTTAAGGAAACTCAAAGACCTGCAGTTTTACGTGGGCTATTTCTGAATGTTAGAAGTCCATGTTAAATTAAGTAGGTTATAGAATATAATTATAGTTATTTTAGAATACATATATACATTAGACTCAATATTTGATTTTTTTTGCTAAATAAAATACCGAAAAAGGTGTCTCCTGCCTTGGTTTAGTGGACTTTATCCATTTTAGGTTCAGCGTCTTCTCACACAGAATTTAGAGTTGCTTACTTCAACTTTGCTTGAGGCGATCTACTGGACGTCTTCCCTTTAGAATTACTACCATTATTTTATGTGGAAATCGGTTTTCGGGCATTCTGAACACATGTCCAAGGTTAGATCTGAGCACGGCTAGTTGGGCTTCTTACCTGATCTCATATTATAATTCAAATCACTCCTCTCAAAGCATGGCTGACTACATCTAAAATCTATTTTCAGCATCTTGGATCATGGAACGTACCTACTCTCTCGTTTGTCATCCAGTTTCAATGATGAGTGATAATTTTATTTTTAAAAGATTTTTTTAACATCAAATAATCGACTACTTGATTCACCTGATCGTGCCATGTTTTCCTGAGGCAATTACTCTCCTAACAGTCATTACAATTATTGTTATTTAGTTATAAGTAATTTTTAGTTCAATTCTTTTGTGTTTCTTTTAATTCACAATTTATTGCTCATCTACTTGACAACTTAATAGGAGCGACAGCCAGGCATTTTTCTTACAAAATTAATATTTGAATTAGAAGCCAAAATACTTAACCAAACGAAACAGATATATTTTGAATCAAAAGATACGTGCTACTTTATTTATTTGTGTTTAAATGTTACATTTTCATGATTTTAGAGCCAACTTATACAATTTTTATGAATTCATGGTAATTATTCAAAAATAATTTTGCACAAACAAAAATGTAAATATAATGAAATAAACATTAAAAAAATGTATACATCCCATACAAAATTGATTTATGTACGATAAATGTTTGTACCAACGTAAATCGGTGGTTTGTAATTTGAATTTAAGCTCATGAAAATGCCTTTTTGCATTGCTCTGATAAAATGCATTTTGTATTATATTTCATCATATTTAAATAGCGAAGAGAGAAAAATTAATCTTTTAAATAATTGTCAATAACTCACCAATAATTTCTAAAATTACCTGTAAAAAAAAACATGATAAATTAAGTTATTTAATGGCCTATATTTTATAATTTAAAACAAAAATAATACATGTCTCTAATATAATATGTTCGCTATAAGTACCTATTTATAAAAACAAAATAAGTCTGTTTGGGTATTTTGGCCTCAAATCCAAATTTAAGTTTTGTATGAACCAGGCCGCGCAGCGGTTCTTTTAAAGTCTTTCTTTTATATTTATACTTGTTTTTTTTTTAGGTTTTTATTACTAGAGATTTAGATTTGTAAGACTTTTAGAAAATTAGAGGACAAAACTAAAAGATTCAGCAGTTCTTTGTGAACTATTTTATTGTTATATACCGTTGCCTTCTGTAATAACAGGGTAGTTGGATCCTCGTTTAAGCACCACCTAGGGTTATTTTATTTTTCTTCTTATTTTATCAATTATTTTTTATGTTTGGTGTAAATTTTCCAGAGTTTGATTTATTTCCTTAATTTGTCTGTATTTGTCATTATCTGTACTATTTTATTATCAGTACTATTTTTTCTTCCATACTATTATTGCTGCCGTGCAGGGTCACTCGAGTATGTAGATTCGTCCAGTAAAAATGTAGCTTCCTTAAACAAAATGAGAGCCCTAGAGAGAACCCTGAATGAGTAACTCCTGTTACTTAGCACGGGGTGGGGTAGCGGTGGGTCACCTCGACTGACAGTCATTTTTGTTCATTCATTTACACTTCATTTTATTGGCCTATCTGGAACAGGAGTCAAAAAACATTGGTCTTGAAACTGGCCACATCAATTATTTTTTTTAAATGACAGTTATCACTTCTAGGTATTATTTGTTCAGTGATGCAGATACTTGGGAAACCTGCGGACGGACGGAACGCATAAAGCGTACCACAATGTCCGCATGCAAATACCCGTAGACCCAGCCATAAAGTGACTTTTTAACCGCTGCGCCATTTGTAGCATTACTGCCTAGTATTTTTACCTCGCGAACGATCATTGAATACGAGTGTCGCAGAGGAAACAAGTTAATGGCTCGCCATAAAAAGGTAATCGTTTTCCGATATTCCTCAATTTTCCTGATCACCCCGCCGACGGCCATTTTGCGGTCGTATCTCACCTCAGGTGACAAGAGATAGGAAATATCTTATTGTGCCCTAAGTCACTGGAGTCACATCATGCTGAGGATTTAGATGACAGCAATGTAAGCGGTTGAGTGGTTGAAACCAACTTATATGCGTGCCTCACTTTTTTTTCATTTGGAAACAAAAAAATAAAGGTCTATTTGCATCCACCTTATTCATAGTGGAGACCGAAGGATACCAACAAGAAAAGCTGATAATAGCAGTGACCCGTGTCTTCTTCTTCATTGGTTTTGACTAAGTATCTATGCTCACCCAACACAATTCATTTGTGACTAACACCCTCTCTCCTACTTTAAAGCAGTGCAGAGACACTAGAGGATCCAAATTTATTTTAAAAAGTATCTTTGTTTATTAAAAAAAAAGTAAATGAGTCCGAATTGTGTCGATGATGAGGTAAGGGGAAAAAAATCTTTCCTTGCAACGCCGTTCGGAAATATGTTACTCTTAATGTGTAGATTAGAAAATTACAAAATGAAAATGACAAACAATTGGCTTTTTAAATTTTTAAAGTGCTCATAGAAGAAAAAAATGCGATTACTGACAAAGACTGATCTATTCTATTCTTAATTTCTGCACAAAAATGAATTAATTTATCGTCTAACCATCACGCTATTTCCCAAATAAGGATTCTACACAACGTTGTCTTGGCATACAATCCTGGGAGTATTCATGTTCATTGATCATACACGGCCCGTTTATCCGAAACAATGTTCACTTGATCTGAGGCATCCACGTTAGCGTATTTTCATCGCCTCTACATATCGGAAATCGCCTTAACATGAATGAAAAAAGCCTGATGGTCAGCTTTAATTGTATTGTTTTAAATATAAGAATTTTACCTGTTATTAACATGACAATGGCTTTCATCTATGATAACTCGAGTCATAGTGACAATCTTTAAAAACTCTCTCTGATTCCTAATGGTATCACAAAAATACCCTGAAAAAGGGTGTTTTTAGCGAAAAATAACCATGAAAAAAAGCCTTAAGGAACCTACCTGACGGCTCTTAACCTATCCCGTTCCTATTCCAGCCAGATTAATCCACGGAAATACCGCCATCCGTTTTCGACGGCCTTTCTGTTGAGACGAAAGTTCTTTTTTCTAATAAATTAGTCCTCGCGGTCCCTTTATGGGGAGCGTTAATATTGCCTGGTGCCAACGCCGCGTAGGGTCGACCTGATAGCTACCTGCTAATGTTGCCAAATTCAGTTGGATTTAATTGAGAGTGGATCAAAATGGGATACCCAAGGAATGGCGTTTTTTAATGTTACTTGTTTTTAAGAATCCTAATTCAGTCATAGCATTATTGAAGGAACATATATTTATTTATTTATTTATTTATTAAACGCCATAAAAGGCTTTTACAATAATGTGATACATAGATTATAAGTACACAGTGGTACATAAGCGAATATTAGTATTACATTTAAGAACACAACAATATGTATACAAAACGACATTGAATGTGATACAGCTGAAATTTTCTTAAGGCATAGAATGCTACAATAATAGAAAGTACTTCATTTAAACAGGATAAAATATACAGAAAAGGTGACTTGCCAACAGATATAATCTAGCTAAATATTATAACAGCGCAAATAGTAGTGAGTTTATTGTTACAATCAAATTTATCTTCACTTGGCTATGGCACTATGGCAAAGTAGCTTCAACAATTCAGGGCTGACAGAGACTTGACAATTAAAAGTAACATTTTTTATTAAAATAATACATCCGTTAGCCAACACTATAAGACATCTGAAGCAAGCAGTTTATATAGATGCTATACATATACATTTCACATATATGTATATATGTGGAATGTATATATGACTATACATATACATGTATAGTCATATACACACTCTATATTCTATACGATGCTATACATATACATTTCACATATATGTATATATGTGGAATGTATATATGACTATACAATACATATACATTTCACATATGTGGAATGTATATGTATAAGAACACCATATATATGTTACACATAAAGAAGAAATATATACGAAATTAGTATCATGATCAAAAATACTATTTTCACTTTTAATGTAATAATTTTAGTCTGTCCGCAACTCTCGTTTAATGAACCATTGAACTTAGTTTTATTTGAATTTGAGTTTATTCGAACTGATTTTAATAATGCTACAAATCAATAAACTACTCACTTACACTTATAATATTTTTTTCCCAGAGTTAATTTGTATAAATTTCTTTTCAAGTTTGTTTCTTACTAAGAGTCCCTATGTATAATAATATAATCGACCAATCGTAGCGAAGTCCTGTTTTTAACTCGAGTATTTGGCAAATAATTTACATTATTATAAATTTTTTTGTAACTTTCCAATTTCAATTTAAGATGGTAACCGTATCGGATACAATCTTTTCTTCCCGCCGGAGGTCGCATGATGGTTGTTCCTTCCACGAGTTGTCAAGCCGGTGTTATGGGCCTGTTCGAAGTATAAAAAACACTTTTATTGTTTAGGTTGTTTATTTCGAGTTTAAGTTATAATTTATAATTTAATCACTTAGTTTACATTTTAATTACAAGTAATTATTATTACGAACTGAACCGAACTGGTTCTGATGTGATACTTGACTTGACTGCCTGCTGAGTAGAAGTTCTCCTGAATTTATATTAGTTGTTGTGTAACAATGTATTGATTAATACTTCAAATATTGTATTTCCAATAATAGATAAGGACTGAATTCATTTACTTATTTACTTCTATTATTTAGTTAAGATTAAAACTGCAGACCGCAAATAAGGTCTTTGGTTATCATTACTTCAATTGTTTGAGTATAGATATTAGCATAAACATTTATGTAAGATATTTAATGGTTTCTAATTATTTGATATCAATATAAATAAGGAAGCTACAATCAGTCTTGTTAGTTTACTATGGGTAGATATGTAGGTTCATGACAAAGTACAAGGTCCATGACACCGGAATCTAATAGTATTATTGTCCCAGCGTCTGGACGATGTAGGCCCTGTGATTGGTCAAATTCAAATTGTGTTTAAATAAGACTTTAAAGATTAAGACACGATTTCATACTGAAATAGAATCGCCACATGTAATACGATATTTATTCAAAAATATCGTTTCTGCTCATACAATTTTTGGATAATATCGAAGAAAATATGTTTTAGAAAGTTCATGATCCATTGGATTAATTACATTACAGTGAAAATTATCCACAATTACGTGATTACGTTTGACGTTTGACGAAAAAAGCACGCGTTCATTCAACATGGCCGATACTCACCGCGTCAAAGATAGCCGACAGAGCGCTCCTCTGGCGGTGAAAGAACGAACCAAGGGGCTGGCGCGAATATTTAAATATGCAAAATAAAAAGATTTCTTCTGGAAGTTTATTTAAACTTTGCAATGTCATCGTTTCTAAAACAAACATTTGATTCAACTTAATGACAATAAACAACAACTCTTTGCACGTACGATTTTGAAAAATATTGATATTTAATATTATTTACGTACATAATAATTTCGCATTATTTTGACAGAACACCGATATGATATACGCGAAAGTATAGGCACTGCCAACCCAATAAAATAACATGAAAGACAATCGGAAGATAGAAACGCTTCGTTGATTGTAAAATTAGCCAACAAATCTCTAATCTGACATGTACTTATATGTATAATAAAACAATCATTTTGCCAGGTATAAATATTTATATAATATATATTAAGGTATTATTCGGAAACGCTGGACAAGGATAATACGAAATATTTTTAAGTAAAACCTTCGGATTTACCTTAATTAATATAGAAGGAATCTGAATGCATTCGGGAATTTTTGATTTTTAGCATTTTAATTTTTAATCACGTAAAATTAAAATTTGCTTTCGTTGTATTGGATGACAGCCGGAATAATTTCTATTGATGACATTTTCTTTTTTTGGTATTCCTGATATGAGTGTCTAGAATTTTTACCATAATTTACTCTATGCAAATATTATTTTGGTATTTTGGTTTCTTTTACAAGTAAGGAAATATTAAAAAAAAGGTTATTATAGGTTAGGATAGGTTAGGTTGGGTTATGCTAGATTAGGTTAGATTAGGTTGGATTAGTATAGTTCAAGTTAATTTATAGGTAAGGTTAGATTAAGTTGGATTATTATGGGTTAGGATAAGTCAGGTTATGTTAGGTTAGGTAACGTTAGTTTGGGCTTTTATGGGTTAGGTTAGGTTGGGTTATTATAGGTTAGGTTGGATTTGTATAGGTTAGGTTAGGTTAGGATAGGTTAGGTTGGGATTGGTTCGGTTAGGTTAGGTTAGGTTAGGCTAGATTGGATTATTATAGGTTAGGTTAGGATATAGGTTAGGTTAGGTTGGATTATTATAGGTGAGGTAAGCTTAGGTCAGGTTAGATTATTATAGGTTAGGTTGGATGATTTTAGGTTAGGTTGGATTATTATAGGTTAGGGTGGATTATTATAGGTTAGGTTAGGTTATTATAGGTGAGGTTAAATAAAATAATAGTCAGATAAATCATTTGTGCTAAGTAGGCCCTATTTTGCCGGAATATTGTATTACATTATATTTTTTTTAATTTACGTTTTTCAATTGTCTCTAGCCGCTCATTTCAGGAATACCGACAAAAGAAAATGTTATCAACAGAAATTATTCAGGCTGTCATCCCATACAGCGAAAGCGAATTTTCATTTTACGTAATTAAAAATTAAAAAGCTAAAATTAAAATTTTCCCAAATGCTGTTCGATTCCTTTTATAGTAATTAAGGTAAATCAGAAGGTATTATTTAAAAATATTTCCTATTTTCCGTGTCCAGCGATTCCGAATATTTACCTATATTAATTTACCTTTAGCCATTTAGGCAATTATTCGGGAAAGGTAAAGTTTTACCCGAACAACTGTCATTATTATTATGCCTAAACGCCTTCCTGTTCCGTGTTTTAACAATACATACTCACCCTCTCTCTGTGAATGACCTAATATCTACCTATTAAATGTAACTGTTGTTAGTATCACTTAAACTGGGCAAAGCCCAACTAAGTGCCGCCCGCAGGGCCTAGCAGAAAAAAACCCGCGGAGCGGGTTTTTAACTGCTAGTAATCAATATTATGGTATCTATCGGCATGAAGAAAGTTTGAAAAAAGAATTGCATTGAGATGGTGACATTTCTGTGAACAAATTGTAAAATCGTTTTTTTTTAAGTTACGTAAAATATTTTTTAACGGATTGTAGTGCTATATAGCCAATTAAATCACAAATATTTTTCTGTTTATCCTATATTTTTAGGATTTATAAAAAAAATTAAAAATATTGTAAATGCGCGAATTCTGCTAGTCAAAAATGACATATTATGATGAGCGATCTCTCAAAACGTTTTGCAAACTCTTCATAATATGCCGAAAATTACTCGAATGGTTAAACGTTTTAAACCTCTACTCGTATGTAAGAGTAACATGACTTTGGTGACCTCAGCTAAATAGTCAGTAATTTGCTTTCCTTCGTCTTCTCTCCCATCACTTCCTTAGCTTCTTGGCAGCAATGTTAGTTTCCTGCTTTTAAGGGCAACATAAAATTGGTAACCGGAATTGAATAGCCAGTAACTTTCCACCATTTGTCTTTCCTTTCATCGCTTCCTTTATTAATTAGTATAGTGGAACAATGAGTTCCCACCCAGGTATCGCGGGTTCAATCCTCTGGTAGCTAAAGTATCCATCCTTGCACAAGCAACATTTTCCGCTTGTAAAGATGGAAGTAGGAGGAATTCAAATATCGTTTAGTTATTCGAAATCCAAGAATGTTTCTCTCATTATATTTTTTTAATGTGAATTCCGCGCAAGAGTTCCAACTTCTTCCAACAGTCTGGAGCCAGTGAGACTGGCATCCCAAATTTTGAGGCTGGAGAGAAATTAGATGGCAGAGGAAAAGGAAGGTGGGGGGGTATCTGGCAATTCATATCTGGTCACAAAAAATGGCTAAAGCCAACCAACGTGCCGCAAATATAATACATATTATTTGTAACGAATTGATTGCGAAATTAATAAAGGAGATATTAGAGATTATAGGAGAGGCTGATTTGGGGAAAAATTGGTTGAAATGTTCAAAATCTGTGAAACAACTCGTCCTAAGTAAAGTATAAATGATATACAATAATATTTAAGCATATAAATATACATCTTCCTGTCAAATAATCACATTTCCAATCGTGAATTTTCAAACTGTTTATACGACCGTCGCGCCGCATATAAACACACAAGTTTAATTTATTTATATTTTGAACGAAAATTTTCGGAATATGTTTACTGAAAACAAATAATGCGTTCTGAATGATGAAAGCGTTTAGAAAACTCTCGGTAAATCTTCGACCGTCGGTTCACCGCCGCCATTAATAATGCCAAGTTTCGGTACGTTCGAGTATTTAATCGAATGTCTCCCGCTCGCTATCGGCCGGTTAATTAACCTTTACGCTGCCGATATAAACATAATTCTAAACAAGCCCAACAACGCTCGAGTTTTGGATTTGGATAGGCCCGCAAACTGTGTAAATTGACGATACGAGCCGAGAACAAAGCAAATATTGCCCCGGCTCAGGGTCGGAGCAGGGCAGAAAGCGGTTGAACCGGCAACAAAATTTTGTTCATACGAAGATTTTGTTCGTTGTTGATTGCAACATTGTAATTTTTGAAGCGTCAGGTATGTATATATGGAGTTTTGTGTGCTCAGAAGCAAATATTATTATCTCCCATCAAAATAGTCATACTTATAACCATCGCAGTATTTAGCAACGTAGCTGAAGGGTAACGCTGTTTCGTTTGCTGATTGTCGATATCAACTTTTTTTTTTTTTTTTTTCAAATCAAAAATTATTTATTGTAAAATAAAAATTACAAAAGGTGTAACTTATGGGTAGACCCCATTTCTTACATTTGCAATATTGAAAGATACATCATGAGAAATCGAACAGGCAACATCATTTTAATTGCATGATAATATTGCGAACAGGAATTTACAAGATTTTTTTTTAATATTGTAAGTGCGCCTTTACGGAGAAAACTTACTGATATGAAATATTTTTAATTTATTCGAAGTCTGGAAAAATTACCCGTTTCTCTGTTAAAAAGGGACTATTAGTAAAGCACGAATACGTTATAAGGAAATCGGAACAGGTGTTTTTATAAATAAGAATATTGTCGTATCTCGTCCAATATATTTATTCGGACAAAGACACCTGCGTGAACACGTGTTCAGAAATATTCTGAATGACTAATATTTTTTTAGGAAATGTTTATGCAGTCACATTTTAACAGTACCTATCTTGATAAAAAAAGCTTTACTAATTTTTATTGGTGTTATATCATCATTTAACCTATTTATAAACGGCATTATTAGTATTTTTCATATCAAATATTAACTCTATCAATGAATGGTGTAAAATTAATTGCCTGAAAGTAAATATCAATAAATTCAAAATTAAATCCTTCTACAGAATAAAAAAAAACCGGTTGTTTTCGAAAACAAACTTAATAATATTAGATTAACAACTGTTATATCTGTTAAAGACCTTGGTTTCTTTCTAGGTAGCAAACTTTCTTTTCGGGACCATATGAATATAATTGTTAATGAATCTTTCTAAAAACTACTCGATTTCATCAATAGAATTACTTCTGACTTCAAAAACGTAAATACCCTCCTTTAAATGCTGTCTGTATTCTTCAAATTGTATCTTTTAAAAATCGGTTCATAAAAAGGTTTGCTAGGAGACTTAGATTAGAAAGAGGAAATTAATCATATGGTCAAATTGAGCTAACGTTTCTTTTTTAGAAGACTTTATTTCTTAAAAATTATTAATTGTATTATTGATTCGCCTACGTTACTTCAACTTATCCCTCCCGTTGAAATAATGAACACCATTCAACTAATTATGGTTATAATTCTAAATAAGGTCTAAGTATATAAGTATATTTATAAGTCTAAATGTTTTTTATCGGTCACTAAACAAGCTTAGAAATAATATACTCGTATGTATTACATATTTTGACTTCTAGCAAAGTCTATACTTGTTGTAATTTTTTTTCTTTTTTTTTTTTTTTGGTTTTAGGCATTTCACCCTGAAAAGAGTGCTTTGTGAAGTTTTTTTTTTCTTTGATACCATTCTTTATAAATACTCTAAGAGTTTAAGAGTTTCGTGTGCTTATAATCTTTTTGAAAGTGATGTTTCACACTTACACAGTAAAATAAAGGCAACACGATCAAGACTTGGTAAGTAAATATATTTAAATATATATAAATATGCATCTCTAACTTTTCCATCACCCTGTAACATTTCACTTAAAAAAATGACGTGGTGACGTTTTCCTTTAATCTTCAAACTTCCCTTTGTGACTTTGTGACTTTTCACTTCAATCTTCAAACTTCCCTTTGAAAATTATAAGTTTAAAATTTTTCATTTTTAACTTAACACAATAATACATATATTATTTCTAACTAATATCCATTTGATCTCTGGTGAGTTGTTCTTGTATTGTTTTGTATTTATTATGCTTATATAACGCATTTGCATAATGTGGATTGACTAGATGATCATTTGTGGAAAAGTGTGTGGAAGGGTTTAGTTTTTCTTCTGGGGAAGATTTAACCCGGACATAAAGTTGGAAAAAATAATAACTAATATTAGTGTTTAACTTTCCACTTAACTTCACTCTGCAACATTTCACTTTAAAACATAACTTTGTAATGTTTCACTTTAAACTTCTCCTTGAAAATTATCACTTCAAGAGTTTTCATTTTATAATTTGACACAATAATATTTATTTACAAGTAGTTGTGATATATAAGTTATACTACCCTAAGTACAAGCATTAGTTTTATCACGATAGTGCGTGTAATATAATATAAATAAATGTTTTTTGTTATGATAAAAATTAAGGGGAAACAAAAAAAGTAATAGTAAAAATAATAAATTAGATACCGCAAAAGAGATTTGAACTTCCGAGGGCAATGCACAATGGTATAGTGGAAATCCGATAGTGGAGAAGTACCTAACTGGACAGATCATCTCATTATACGCTGCTGTAATAATTTGAATAAAAAAACGTTGTTAGAAATTCAAAAGTTTCTTTCAAAAAACACTAAAATATGTATTATTTGCCTATTTTGATATCTATACGTGAAATAAAAATCACATGTTAATATTATGCTTATGCGTGATAGTTAAATATCATGTTATGGAGATACACTATTTGATGTAAAAGTATTGTCGCAAGTAATTGATTCAGGTGAATTCAGTTGTTTCCGAGTTTATTCCCCACGGGCTACTTGACAACTAATAACAACTAACAACAACTTCCCGATGCTCCGTAACTTGCTTACAGGATTAAATAATTATTATAATGCTGTTTTCTTTCCGAACGAGGTAGAATTTTATTTTACATCGTCATTACGGGTAGCATTTACCAATAACAAACACTAAGCGATTTTCATGTTAAAATGTAGTTTTAATCCACAATATCGATGTCACCATCAATATTTAACTCATTTTGAGCGAATTGATTTTTTAAATAACTTCACTTTAAAAAAAAAGTAAATAATGACTGTTTTTTTTACATTCTAGCCGGCAAATCAAAATGATTTAAATTTCTATTTTTATGTGAAAACCGTACAAGTTCAAACTGCCCTGATTGGGATATGTTAGAAGCTGAAAAGAACGGAGTGGAAAAAATATGAGAGAGGAAGGATGGCAAATGCCTGGGTATTTAATTCTGGTCACCAAGCACGGCGGATGACGATATTTCAAGCAACCAATGAATGGTTTTTGTATGGTGCGCTTTCACCTGGATAAATAAATTATAATATAATATTTAGTGCAAAGGAGTAATACATCACTAAGTCTTCCGTAAAGGGTTAAATTTAACCTAACTAATGGTTTTCGCTCGACTTCAAAAGGGTTTTTGTGAGACGTTTTTAGCCGAAATATCTGTTACCAGCCCTGCCAGGCCATTTCGGCATAACAGTTCCCACAGGTGCAATACAAGGTACATTATTTTATCCGTGCTGGGAACAATGATGGCGAATATACGATGATTTATTCTACCCTGTCGATTCATTAATATCGGATGATATACACCTACAACATCGCAAAATTAATATTTATGGGAATTCGGAAAACATAAAGTAGAGACATGGTAAATTGGACGCAAGCGGCATGATTGCCGTTTTCCTATGCAAACGAAACTATTCATCAGCCCTTTATGTAATTTTCCGACAAATGTATATATAAAAATGAAGCTTTGTACGGTGTAACGTTTTTTTTATGAATGGGATTGTAATTATGCGGAAAAAAATTGCTTTTCCATATGCAATCGCGAAACTTATGAGTAATTTTTCATTTCGTACATTTATAAGCGTATCCATTATTCATCAATAATAAGTTATCAATGAGTTGATATTTATCGAAATGAAAGTGGCTTCCATGGGATATTCAGGACGGTGGTAATCCATCACACTTTAATAAGTGATGATACAAATGGCCTGTAAACAATCTAACGCAACCTATTTAATATAGTATTTTTTCATAATTATTCATGACTTTATATCACTTTTCAGTGGCGTGTTGAAGTGTGTTGAATTATCAAAGTCCTGAGTTACCCGGTTACCCAATGAGTTTAGGGTACCTACTTTTATTGTTTCTTTATTACAGGGCCATTACCTCCATGATTTATTTTATTTTTTTATAAATTGGTAACAACATTATAACTCTGAATTTTCAGCCCACCCACCCTCTCAACAGAGCGTCTAGAAAATTGATGCCTAAATGCAACGCTTGGAGGTAAGTAACCACCCTAGGCAAAATTGTATTAGCAATGGGTTAAATAAAATATGATATGAAATGCATTGAAAAAAATATTTTTTATTTTTCGTCCGTAGGGCTTTATATAAGTATATGTGGTATAATTTTGACATGATGAATAATTTAGAACATGAGAAAGAAATAATAAAAAATATAATTGCATATGTGAAATAAAAATACAAGAAACGAAAATATCAAAAATACAAAGACACAACCAAAGATTCAAAAATCGGGTTGGAATAGGTTTTTAATATGATCGACCATATTCACCAAGTTAACATTGAACATATCAATATCACCTAAGTATTGATTTCCCATAGTATGAAACCTCTGTATCGGAGAATAAGCAATGTAGTTCCGATTTTGCACACTGTGGTCGAATAGAGTATTGTTTCGTTTTGTTTTTGTGGGTAAGTGTAAGGTTTTTTAATTTAAATTAAATTAATGAATGTTTTTTTTACATAATTTAACTTAAATAACGCTTAGTTTTGGAAAATACATAGAAAAATAAAATTTTAAAATCATTAAATATTAAAAAAAAATAGCCGAATCTTGGCAAATTATTTTCAGGTGATACGGTTCAATGCAGTCAATGTGAAGAGTGCTGTTACAACACTTTTTTTTGCGTTGTTCAACAAAGACGAGATTTGCCAAGATAATGCAATTTACGTTAGAGGCACACGATTCTCATGCCGACAGGCCTTCTTCATGTTTCCTCTGCAGTTCATTGATTTCAATATTGACTGATTCCGAAAAGACAATAAAATCGTTCAAGAAATGTCCAAAACTGAGTACCTTCTGAGAAGATTTTCTATGTCATCTGGTCATCTAGTTTCCCTACTTCCTCAATAAGCAGTGCATCTTCCACTTATTTACAAGAGCGTTGCTGAAGAAAGACACAAATAAAAAGCTAAAACTTGAGCTAAAATTGACTCGAATATTTCTTATTCCGTTATTAAGAAAGTCAACACCACCCATTCCCACATTACAATTTCGCAAACGATTTTTTGTCGTTTTACATACCTTACAGGCTCCTGTCGATGATGGTTCGTGGCCAATAATACCTCACAGTTGTCCTGTAAACGGCATACGAGTATTTTGTTTTCCATGTCTACCGCCGCATTAAATTCACCTGTAATTAGAGAGAGAGAGAGTTACGTAGTGGTGATGGTTACACATATCCTTGAGGATCATCAAATAGAGGATTGTGAATAAATTAAAAATAAAATAAAGCGTGCGGGGAACTCTACACGTTCAATCATCGACAATACAACGGATGATCGCTGACATAATTCAGGGGCATGTTCCTTTTGGTGGAAGCGAAACACCAAATCTCGTTGCCAATTTTTGTTTGCTTAATCTTTATGGACATCTTGCAAGAATGTCGACAAAAATTGGTCACCATTTGCTAGTCAATGGAAAGTTATTCGTCGAAAACGAGAAAAAGAGATTTTATGTCCAACATATTGATCAATGGATGAACCTACAGAGGTCAATATGGTCTTTATTCATTTCATCTATTTTTAAAGTTTTTTTGAAAATAGGTCTATTTTAAGGTTTTTTAACAATTAATTAATTACATGTCGAATAATTGTTAAAATGTATTACATTACGTTATTTATTGATAGCAAAATGCCTATCTTGAAATGTTGCGTAACGTTTTGGCCGGATTCATTTTTTCTCATGGTGAAAAAAACTCGTCAGTTTTATCTATTTGAAAGATGCCTATAGACATCATCATGGAGGTAAAGAGTCAAAATAATTAATAATACTTAATGTATCTACATTCGCGCTGCAGTATTTGATTCCTTAGAATAGATAATTTATTTATTATGTGAAAAATGTATAGAGTGCTTTACAATTATTACATTAATGAAATTACCATTGGGATACGCATAGATTTTAACACTACAATTTAAAATGTTCACCCATGCGTAAATCAATGCCTAGGTTTTAAGAGGTGGAGACGCTACTAGTGAAATAACAGAAATGACGATAAGAAAATAAAATAGAAAACATGGTATGATTTTTAAAATTTTCAAAACTGTTCATAAATATGTCTTTATCATCAGATTCTACGACATTATACAATCTACACATTAGATTGAAATAGGCAATATTGTTAATAAATTACTCAAGACGACAAGTCGGTGGTTGAGTTGACATCGCGTTTGGGTCCCACCCAGACGTAGTGTGTTCAATTCCTCGGCTGGCTTCAAGTCCTCCATCACAACACATGCAACATTTTACTGTGGTTGTAGTCGGAGATTTTCAAATATTGTCAGGTTATTCGCAACTCAGGAATGTATGTCTTTCTTAAAATATAAAATTATGACACCTTAAATAACGTCTATAGGAACTTTAACGTGAATATTGCTTAGACGAAGAATGCTTACAAGCTTTCGTTGTTTTGTTTTTTCAATCGGCCTAAAATATTTTCAAAACTATACAGAGTTTCATCTTTTAATACCCCAAATGATAACATTGTGTAATCATCAATAAATTTATGTTTTTAATTATATTGTTAGTACAGTGATAGAAATCGCGCCAAGCCTTTTTATATTGAACCAATTTAATCATCGCGCTAACTACGTTTTACCACAAACTTCTTTATAATCAAGAAAAGTGAAAAAAAAATTATACGAAAAGTCGTGGTAAAAGCTCCTTACCAAAATATATCTTCGAAATAATATCTGAAACTCAAATATTTATCATCAAACTATACCTTAATCCATGTTTATTAGCGTTCATTAAAAATAAACGTAAATTATTAGGTAGGTATTAAATGCTTACCTTAGATACGGCTCCATGATCGTGTCAATATTTTGGTTTCATCCCTTAGCTAATAGGGATTTATGTGTATTCACGCAACCCCTTTTACTTCCCGGGTATTAATATTATTAAACCTAAGCCAAGCAAACGCTATTCGAATAAATAATTCAGCTATATTTGATAACGGCCTGCTTTACGACCTAAGGCAGATGAGAAAATTTAAACATGAACCTTCTAGCCATTTGTTAGTAACTTGTTCGTTTAATTTCAGAAAATATTTTATTTATACTGGAATTTTATTATTTTTGTCATAAGAAAAATAAACTATGTACTTAAAAATGTATAATGTACAAGTAAATATAGACATTTTTGAAAAGGATAACTTGTCTTGAAAGGGGGATATGTTGGTTTACCTCCTGTAAGTATAAAAATGGGTTTGTCCAATCGCAAGTCGAGCATTTTACTTTCCGAAACATCGGACACCTAATCAAAGTTGTATTATGTTTTCAAATGATTTAGTGTTTACAACAAGACAACTTTTTGCTCATAAGATTAATGAGTAAAATTAAAATGTTCTTATATGTTACTTAGGCAGTAAACAATAATATTAAAACATTTTTGATATGTGCTAATGTTAAGATTTTTAAATATATGTTTTTCTTGTAACTTTATTATTTTTTTAATACATGTTTTCTGTGCCTATATGTATATTTTAGTTTGGAAAAGGTTATATGCAGGTAACTCCGTTAATGGAGGACTAAACGCAGTTGGCGCTAACAAAAAAATGTCCAAAGAAGCGAAGTTAGCAGTCCACAATGGAGTGCTGGTACCTACCCTGATGTATGGAAGTGAGGCATGGAACTGGCAAAGAAAGGATGAAAGTAGATTGAATGCTATTGAAATGAGATCCCCGAGGCGTTTGTGTGGTAAAACCATGTTTGATCGTGTGAGGAATGTGGAGATCCGCGAAGAGTTCAAGGCTGATGTAAGCGTAATGAGTAAGATTAAGAAAGGGACGCTTAGGTGGTTTGGGCATGTAGAGCGAATGAGCGAAGACGGGAGTGTAAGGAGGAAATATGATGCAAATGCGAATGGTAGCAGAAGTCGGGGACGCCCGAGGAAGACATGGCACGATCAAGTGAATCAGATACTCGAGTCGGACCATGTCAAGAGTCAGAACAATATAAGAATATGTATGAGACGATTTATGAATGTGAATGTGTCAAGAAGTGTGTGCCAAGACCGAGTTGTTTGGCGGTCCATCCTCTCTGCCTGTCCCTGCGGGGAAATGGCGAGTTGGTTAGTTAGTTAGTTAGTTATTATATTTTAGACGTAATTTTTATACTGGTATACATTTTTTAAACTTATTTCTTGATCATTTTCTATTTTTCTTATCCTACCATAGATGCGATTTTAATCATTTTAGACCGCAACGTAATATTATTATATCTCAACTGCGCTGCTACTATCAAGTATCCGAACCATGCTTTGAAACGATGCTTTTCCTTGTGCTTATTACTATAATACCATAGTATCCTCGTTAACAAGTTTTTTCAGGTAGAGAAACCTTTTACGTAATACAGTTTTGCAAATTTTTACCACATAAGGAATATGCTCATTTGTCCCCCTGTCCAAAATGTTTTGTGAAGACTTCTGTGTATTTCTGAATATGAAAAATACTTCATGGCGTTGATTGTATGAAGTTTTCCACGGCATACTGAGGATTTTATAAACAGAGACCGAGCTGTTGTGTTTTTTTTTTTTTTTTAATTCAGCTGTGTTTCAAATAGTATTCTATTTCATATTTATTTTTTTGTATTTTTTTGTGTTTTGATAAAAGATCTTTATTTTAACACGAATTTCACTGTCATATAACTAAAATTTAAATTTAAACAATATTTATTAAATTTAAAAAATATGTATTTTAAATTTTAATAGTAATTTATTTCAAATTTAAAAAGATAAATTTAAATTGATTTAAAAAATTACTTTCGTAAAATTTAAATTAATTTAAAAAATAACTTTCGTAAAATTTTAATAATTTAAAAAAATATACTTTCGTAAAATTTAAATTAATTTAAAAAATTGCTTTCGTAAATTTGAAATTAATTTAAAAAATTACTTTCGTAAAATTTAAATTAACTAAAAAAAAAACAAACATAAAATTAAATTGAACTGTAATTCATAATTAATTTATGTTTTATTTTATTTTAATTAACTTAAGTTTAAATTTTATTAACTTATGTTAACGTTACTATATCTTTATTTTAAAATTTTTGTTAACATAATTTCATTTAAATATAACTTTTAAAAAATTAAATTCAACTTTAATTTTTTTCATTTTTTTTCGTTTTTAACTTCAATTTAGCTGCACTTAAAATATATAACATCGTCGGGAAATGAACTCATAAATTTCGCGCCGAGCGATTTTATCGTGGCTTTCTCCCTACTCTTGTGCTAGGTTGGATATTGCTTCCGTTTATTGAAGTAAAATTACATCTTTTACATAATTTCGGAATGACACATGCACGGTACGTGTTTATAAAAAAAAATCTCCGACTATTCCAACCCGCATCAAACCCGTCCGTTTAATTCAATCTATCAAGGCAACTGATTTGCTTTGGGCGGACCCAAAAGTAGGTATCCGGAATTTATTTATAAAAAAATCGGTTATACCTTTTTACGTGTTCATACTTTGGTCACCTATACAATAATTTTTGTTTGATACAGTGCCCTTATCGAGTTGTTACTTGAAACAGTATTGTTTTAACTCATTAATCCTTATGTGTTTTAGTGAATCTTCTGTTTTTCTTTCATTTCACTTCTTCCACAACGGCAAAATGTTTTCCACTGAGAGCTATCTTCATTCGGAGGGGAAAAAAATCATTATTTATCCTTAATATGAATAGGTAGATTGAATAACTAAGGTAGTGCTGTTTTTGGCCGAAAACCATTGGTGCGTGCATTTACTTCTTTAATAATCTGAAGGCGGTCTCCGATAAAGTTTTGCCTTTTCTTATAATCAGCCAATAAAAAATCAGGTTAAACTTAGAAGGCATCTTACTAAAAAAAAATTACTCGAAAAACGCGGCCTTCTAAAATAACATCTACTAGCACGATGATGAAGGATTCATATAATTCTTAATTTAGTAGAGGTAAGTTTTGCGGTAGAAAAGGCCGGCACTCCACTTTCAGAAGAGAATTCCAGTTACTTTTAGGGGACCTAAGTAATCAAGAAGTAAGAATTAAATTTGATTTATTGAGTTAAAATAGGTTTCCTATCTTGGTTGTTATTTTGAATCAATAAAAATGTTGATTACAATCATAAATATATTAGTAAGTACACAATTAGTACTTGTTTAGTATTGAAACAGTTTGGGATAATACCTACCATCATTTCCCATCATATGCTATCATACCTACTTTCCATTTCCTTCCTTAAAACAGCCTTTGGAAAGAAGGATATGATTTTGTTGCATTGTAAATTGTCGCAAGTCAGTACATTCGCATTCGTGTCGCTGTGGCAAACAGTTGCATTCGTTGTGTCGTCGTGAATTGGAGTCGTGTATTCTCATTCTTCGTGCTCTGTTTTGCAAATTATCATCTCGTTTTGGAGAAAATTTTCACCCTGTGTACAGTGCCAGTTCGTCAAGAGCCATACTGCAGGGATTCGTGGGAATTCAAGGTAGGCTGCTTTCATCATTCCACATTTCCCGTGGATTTTAAACGAAATTGTATGTGTTTTATATTTTCGCATCCTTGCTGATTTGGTTTACAGTCCATTCTGTGTAGTAGAACACGGTACAGTACTCTTTTTTAAGTTTGAACTCCAGTGTCTTTCACTAACTGAGCTCTTCCAGTGAATCAAAGTGAACCAAGACCGATTAAAAGTAATTATTTGTTATAATTATTCTGGAGGCTACCAATATTTATTTCAAATTAATAGAATCAGAGCGAATGGAACATCTAAATAATATTTTTTTAATGTTGCTATAAAATGATTTAGATCGGTTGGAAGATTTTTGCTCTAGTAAAACACAAATCATTGAATTAACAAGACTGGAAATTGCTGATGAATCTTCAAAACATCAGTTATGATCCAGATATGATGGATAGTAAATACGAAACTTGTTCTTATTTCCAGCCAAAGTTGAAAATATCTGCAGCATAATTCATGTGAAGCGTGCATTTGAAAAGTTGCACTCAGCAACTCGGAACATTGCAACGAAAATAAATTCAAGAATATAATTGACGAGTTTCACGAAGAAGTGCTTTAACGTTATGGTTTAACCTGGAACCATTTTAAGAAGGTTTAGATACAAAAAAAAATAATAGTTTTCTAGCAGTAGCGAAGTTTCCGAATGAATGTATCGAGTTTTTTTTTTGTAATTTTTTTAAGATATAGGTTAGTCAAATGGAAACCATTATAAATAATTTTAAAATCTCGAAATTTATGACCACTAATTAACTTATTATTTATGGGTCATAAAAATAGGTTTAAAATCATTCCTTAATTTTATACTAGTAATAAAAATAATTTAATACCCTTAAACATGTAAGATATTGTATGCAATGCCCCTTGTTTTAACTGTCCAGTAATATCATTAGATTTTTATCAAGAAATGCAACATACCTACAAATTTTCTCTTAGGTATAAGATGGGTATAATACGTTCCTATACAGAATTACTTTCTTTTAAGACTAAAATTGAACTGGCTTCAGCTTAGTAACAAGTTTTTCTCATCTCATATTATGTACATTCTCAAAAGAAAAAATGTATTTATTTAAATAGCACTCTCGAAGCGTAGGCGTGCAATTCAAGCATGATTATGAGATCTTCTCGTATTGCCCCAATTCGGTAGCAAATTCAGAATCTTATTTCTGATGCAGCCGGCAGTTGGACTCTGCTTAGGGCTGGCTTACTCCCATCTTGAGTAATATTCCCGGATTGTGTTGTTGTTTATATGAGGGGCTTATAAGCAGCCTTCATCCCTTCATCCCCCCATACCCCAGCCATCCGAGTTCCTCCCCTATACGCTGGAGAAATCACAGTTTGCATACTTAATAATGTTGTATTTTGTTATTCGAGTCAGATAACGGATTGGTTAAGTCTGTACTCTATACGGAGAGGCTGTGTTGGGTAGATAACTTGGCTGAAAGAAGGGGGGCTGTAACCTTTTTATTATTATGTTTATTGACTATAACGTTTAAAAAATGTATAAAATAATTTACAAAGAAAAAGTTTTTAATGTCCATAGCGTGTTATTTTGATATATCGTATTCATGATAAATATCATTCCATAAATCATTTTATAAAAAAGCATGAGGGACGCGGGGAACCTTTGCTTTTAACGCCTCTTTACAATGCGCTTTATCACCTATATTTAGAAAATTTAGACTGGTCATTAGGCATTATCTTAATCATCCGTAAAATGATGAAATTCTTCGATAAACTTCAAGTTATCTGCTTCGATATTTCATACCTATGAATTTATTTTTATAAAACTTCCTTCAGACGACGTAAAACAAGAATATACCATAACATAATATCTAATTAATATTACCATTACTAGTGAGGTTAAAACATGTTTGAGATAGGTTAGAGGTAAGAGTAATTCATTGTAGATATGACGTAATGTATTTAATTTGATGTTAATTAGCAGGAAACAAAGACACGCAACAACAAGCGTCAAAATACGTGGAAAATAAGTTTAATTAAAAGAACAGCGAGCTGCAAACACGCAGTGATATTTAGTTTTTAAAAAATATTCTTAAAACTGATATAAATGGCAGCTTTCACAAATAAATACAAAAGTCTTATGCTTAAATTGAATGAATAATATAATATTTATATTATTTATACAATAATAAAATACATTAACACAAAACAATAAAATCCACGGAATACATTTCAACTACAATACCCATTCATTCTACACTCTATCAATTTAATCACCTTTCAGACAAAACATAATATATCCATATTCCCTAACTTAGCGGTATAGTATGTACATAATTAATTAGTGTGATCTATTTACTAACAATTTCTCAAATTTTTCATCTTCTTATAATTCTCTAACTTCTCCATCTTCTTTTTGCAACCCAAACAGGCTATACAACATTTTTCTTATTTCTCTATTTTATATTATAGTAATGTACAGATTCTATGACCGCAAAATTTAAAATTCACCCGCCATAATACAGGGTCATCCCTAGCATGGAGGGTGAAATATAACAAAAAACTTCATGTACTCTCTAAATCATGTATCAATAAAATAAAATACATAATTTATCCATGGTGAACTCCTCGGCAAAGATTAAACATAATTTTTTGCAAGGCGTTCGATCAGTGGAAAATTATTATTTAATTTTATTGTTAAGTAGAAGATAAAAATACAGGGTAATTCTTAAGATTGCCTGTATCTTTCCACTTGCGATATTTTGTCAATTTAAACACAACGAAACTATGCGGACGTCTTTACAAAAAACGCGTAGCGGATAACAGTCCATGAAAAAATTCATTAAGTGAACATGTATGAAATTTAGCGATGTTGACATCAAGATTATTTGTTCTCAATAAGTTCTTAGTTGGTCAGTATGATCCATGAAAGAGGCTGTAAGAGTCCAAAGGTTTGGCGCAACTTAGGTTAAAAACGACATATCTTGTCGACAAACGACATTAATAACCGGATACAAATTGAGATTTTATTCCAAGACGTAGTTTCCCTTTTTTTTGCTACACACAATATACCTATGCCATTTTGTTTTTCTTGTTAACATGGATAGCAATCTTTGTCAGTGTCATCCATGAATGCTAATAGGGGCTACCCATTTGCCTATTTATAGAGGGAGACGTCAACATATTGTGACTTCAATTAAATTCCTTATTATTTTTCAGACCAACAAAGCATTTAGCACCTCATGTTGTACAGTGGTTTTGGTCTGGCATTTGCAACTATTATTATTGTGCTCTTGTTTTTGTGATTTAATTTCTTTTTGTGGTTTTTTTCTTATTTTATTTTACTTTGAGCTTAAACTGCGTAACAACACTAAGTTACCTAGGTTTGATCGCTTAAGATTTGTCTTTCAGCTATTGCGCCTCACTCTTTTTTAAATGTCATTGATGTCTGATTATTTACAGTTATCTTATATAGTTTTAGTATTTTTACTGATTATTTGCAGTTATCTTATATAGTATAGTTTCCTATTTTCTTTTTTAAAAATTGTGCCCTGTAATTACACGCTTTGATAACCCTTGTACAAATACTAATCCATCATTCTTAAACATGCTACTAACATCCTGCTGCGCAGGGACACTCGAGGATCTAGAGATGTTTTACATAAATAACCTTCATTTAAGAAAAAAAATAGAGTCCTTGTGAGAGCACTGAAGGAGTAACCATCTGTTACTTATAACATTGCCGTAAGCGCTGGATATCCTCAGGTGTACCATTTTTCTTAACACTTAACAAGATGCTTATCACAAATATATTAATCTTTGAACATATATTAAAAAAAGATTTTTTCATTTTCAGTTCAATAACAAATAATTCTATTAAAATTGTTATGAAATTTGAAAATATCAGCTCTTCTACTCCACATAAATACATTTTTCTGTGAACTTCCACGTATTAATTTCTATTTTAGGTTGGCTAAATTACATTTGTAATGAACATCATAATTCAGTTGGCTCCCGAGGAAGCCGGAAAATACATAAACACGTAATACACACATATGAACCAGGGTAGGCAGCGTGGAATATTGTGACCGAAACCATGGCTATATGGTACAAAATGGACTTTACCCAGCAGTCGATCTAGAATGATTCTAACAAAGTTTAAAATTACGTTAAAAAATAGCTGCCAGAGACGCCTGGCAGATCTGAACATTTGAACAGTGCATTAACTATTAATGTCACTGTCACTCATATTTAAAATCAATAAACACTTGCAATGTATTAAGAAACAAAAACGGCGCTCTGCTCGCAATAACGCTTTTTTTAATTGGGCAGAAAGAGCCGACAAGTCACGAGACTGGCTGAGTGAAACAATGAATGGTTTTTCCGTCACGCAACACAAGAAATGGCCTTCCACGCACAGAGTTTTGGCGGGCGGGCGGAAAGAGCCAATGAGTCACGATGCTGATCGAATGAAACATCCTTCCGTGTGAGATCATCTTCCTGTCGTCCCGTCATCCCGTCTTGCCTTCCTTGCTACGTAAGAATCAGTTTTATTCCACCTAGGCGCGCAAACGACGTTTCACATCAAAAATCACCAGCATATGTGCACTGTCTCAGTTGGAAAGTGGATATCATCAGAGAATGTCAACCC
Organism: Hesperophylax magnus; assembly: GCA_026573805.1. NCBI lineage: Eukaryota > Metazoa > Arthropoda > Insecta > Trichoptera > Limnephilidae > Hesperophylax > Hesperophylax magnus. The sequence continues at coordinate 4,126,855 of JAIUSX010000022.1, forward strand.
TTCATGTCGACAGAATTGTACAATTATTAGTCACGAAGGTTTCGAAACCTTATCAGTTAGGGTATCTTTATTCGTTTTCATCGATCTTCCTTTGATTGTCAATTGCATCAAATGCGTCAGTCTTAGAAGAAAAACATACTACCTAATGACATGAACCATACATTGAACCCGTTTTCCCAGCGCGGGTGCAAATTATGTTAACCAATAAATTGTGCACCTAAAATATATTGTGTTTTACATAATTATTTTTTTAAATAACAGTGTTTAATTTAATCATTCCATATTAATTATAATAAGAAACAGGTACCTAGTTATTACATCATTAAACATAGAAAGGAGAACAAAAAACCAGCATAATTCTACGCATAACGACTACTCCCTCTCCAAAAATACTTCTTGAAATAATGAGTACCAACGCGGCAGTAAAACCATGTTAGTAGGTACACTAATATTTTTTTATGCTGCGCTATAATCTCCGGGAACTTTATTCTTCGCAGCCCCCGATAGTTACCATCGCGGCACGTCCGACTGGCAACGGGCAACGGGCAACGAGCATGTACGGGTACGGGGATGTAAAACAAGGGGTAGCAACGGTACCTACTCGTAGCAGTAGGCACGAGAAGACGGCGGCTCTGCTGTTGAGCCTGCTCACTGCTCAGGGGTACGACGCAAACATTGGTGTGTCTTTAGCAACGATATTTCCACAGCGATGTTTTTAATGTCTTACAAATTAGCCAACTCTTAACTTTTAGTCGTATTTTCTTCTATTCAAATAATGTTATTTCACATGTTATGTTAAAAAGTATTCATTTTATGTAACTAATTTCGTAATATATAAGCATACAAAGGATGGGTTGTTTGACAGAATTTGAAAAATTCATAAAATTTCGAGGTTGATTTGTAAGTTCTGTAAAAGTTCTATTTAAAATCTGATATTATATCCTCAAATTTCGAGGTTAATTTGCAAGTTCTGTGAAACTTTTATTCTAATTCTGATATAATATCATCAAATTTCGAGGTTGATTTGCAAGTTCTGTGAAAGTTCTATTAAAATTTTGATGTTATATCAGTATGGGCCAGATGCTTCGCAGAACTGAAATAATGACCGAACTTGAATAGAACTCTCACAGAATCTGAAAATTAACTTAGAAAAGACTAATTCAACATAATTAATATAATAGAATTATTGACTAATCTTCTTAGTTACAACTTATCCAGTACGACATTTCTTCCAGTGAACTAATCAATTAATAAGTTGCTGTTAGTCAATATTCATAGACAATTAATCGTTATTATGGATACCATTCTTATTTTTCCAAAATTTCAGATTTTTTTTATTCGTTTGACGTTATATTGTTAATGGACAATTACGCCGTAAAATAAAAAAATAATAATTAATATTATGAGCTTAAGGGCTTAGAAATGACGCTAGATTTATGCACAATCTACCGATTAGTCGAGGAACGGCAATAAATTATTTAAAAAAATGTATTATTTAATTGAGAAACGCTCGAGTCTTAGAAATAAATATCAATGTGGCATTTTTTGCATCCCTGTCTTCTAGGGCCGAGGGTAGTTAGGCCCGTGTCACGTACAGGACACAGTCGGCCATAGGCCCACTGATATTGCTGTAATATTCCTTTGGAGGCTGTAGCTAGGGTTGGGTGGGGTGGCTTTATTTTATTCCAGTTTGTATTGTTTGAGGCGCAATACAGTGCTATGATACATACATTAACTACCCGTACCCTTTATGTTCTTGCTGCTATGAGGATTACTGATGTAAGGAAAGTATACATTAAAAGTGGGTTTATTACACCAACATCCGTTATTCAAAAAAATGCATACGTAATAGAAGGTATACTACACAACCATATGTTATTCTAAAGAACGTAGAAATTAATCGAATTTAAAACTGAAATGTAAACATTTCAAGTAGATATATTACACCAACATCTTTTGTTCTAAAGAATGAATACGTCAATAATATTTATATTATACCTACATCTGTTATTCTAATGAATGTATATATATATATATATATATATATATATATATATATATATATATATATATATATATATATAAATAGAAGGTATTTTACACCAATGTCTGTTATTCTAATTGCTTGTGGTATATAATAATATTACTCAGGTATATTGTTATAATATATAATAATATTGTTATAGTAATAACATTCGGCTAATTTGTATAACTCACGTATAGTGAAAAATTACACCAAACTTTAATAAACGAATGTTATTTATTATTGACACGGTAAAATTCTAGGGTGAGTTTTTAAAGCAAGGAAGTTATAAAATTATCTCACTTCACGCCTCTGCAAGGTTTGCATCTCTGTTAGCAATCTTGGATAATGTGTTAAGTTTCTCACTCCTCCATTTATTATGTAGTTTCTAGAATATTGCTAAAGCGCCTGTAATTAATACCTCCGCGCAGATTATCTTGCATAATGGATGCATCATTTTCATACCTTTATGTAGGTAGGTACGTGTATATATGAGGGTATATAATATTTTCTGTAGTTAATTTGAGGTAAATTTTCAAGTTCCGTTAAAGTTCTATTAAAATTATGTTATTATTCCATTATGAGCCAGTTATTTTTTGTTGTATTTTCAAATGTTCATTTTAATTGTCATACACGATAATTTTTTTGTCATTATTTTCTTTCGTTTTATCCATTCTGACATCAATGATTTAACCACTATTATTTTAGTTATAATTGTTATATTAGGTATCTCTTGGAACTGCACCATCCTCCATGAGAACTGGAATAAGAAATCGTTTCTTACCTATGCGTATCCGTACCTAGCTTTCCATGCCTTCGAAGGTATATAAAATTATTATACTTTACTAAACTGTAAAGAATATCATAATGACGCACGGTGTCTTCACCCCAAATAACCGATGGGACATCTGAATTTTGACGGTATATTGAAATTAACACTTTTTATGATTGAAAACACTTTTTTAGAATTATCTTGATTAAATTTGAATGTTATACTTTTTTACACAAGGTCGTGGGTAAAATTTTACTCTATTTGAAGTTATTTTAATTTTGATAGTTTTATGTTTGATTTCGATGGCTCGTATCTTTAATATTGTTCCCTTTGTATGTAAAACATCTTTAGGTTTTTGTAATATATCTATTTTCCTACATTTATTTTTAAAAGAAAGATAAACATTGCCGGGTTGAGAATAACCTGACTATATTTGAAAATCTCCTACTACCACCACAGTAAGCGGAAAATGTTGCTTGTGTTGTGATGGAGGACTTAATCAGCCGAGTAATTGAACACACTACGCCTGGGTGGGACCCAAACACGATACATAGATTTTTTAATCTTTTTTTTTATTTCGTGCTTTATGGAATTCTAAGGACTCGAAATAAAGTTTTTTTTTTTAATATATTTAATAAAACTTGAAAATTGTTTATCTACATACAATAGGGCTACAATAATCTCAAACGTTCATAAAAAAATGATAAAAACACCTATGAAATATTTTTAATTATTTAAAATACACCTTCAAATCAGTAAAATAACACAATTTCCGTCTTTTAGAATATTTTTCAGTACCTTAATTTCGGGAACCCAATTTTATTTTTCTTAATGCTACATTTTCTAAAGGGATTTTAAAAATCATATCGTTTATTCCAAACAGGCCATGTTCGCAAAAACATCGTGCGACGTGGGATGATATAGCTTGATATACTTATCACAAACGGCTAAAGGAGGAACTAACGAACAAACTAACTATTCTTTGTAATGACTACAAACCTACGCACCTAAATACATTTTGGTGACCACAAAATCTGCTCTAGCGAAGCAATCGACTGCATGATTAAGTTTGTCGGTCCATGCAGATATAATATTGAATACAGTAGATTATAAAACATAATTCCTACGTAGTTTGATAGAATTCTGCATATTTTTTGAATATGGTTTGTGTAAATTTATTTGTATGTTCCGTTTTACGTTTCAAGATGGTGGCCGTTTTAATGGTTTATTAAAGATAATACTTAGTTGAACTAGTTGTGTTTATTTCGACTTTCTTATTCGCAACTTTTTTTTAATATTATGTTACCAACCCACATGAAGAAACAGAATTGTCATCAAGATAGTGACATTTCTTTGGAAAAATTGTTCAATTCCTCATTTCGATTAATAAAATTTTACACAAAATATGAGGTTTACAGTTAAGTAGGTAGTTATTTAAGAACCTACTAATAAATGTGATGATTTCAGAGGAAATTTTGGTTTTGATTATTTTAAACAAGAGAAAATTATGAACATGCTTTTTTGGAATCAAGGTCTAATGTAACAGAATCTTTAACTTCTAGCAAACAAATAAATTGTGACAATTAATGATGATATGTTCTACACATTCCTCACCTTTTGTTTAATGCTTTAAGGGTCTCACATCAACAACCAACATAGAATTAGTGCGTCTTATACCTACGCCAATAGTGTCTTGTGTAATGTTGAATAATAATAATGGTAAATCCTGCTCGACAAAACTTGCGATATATCATTACACACTATTTGCGTAGATATCACTTGAGACACTCGCGAGCAACGCCTCAGAAAATTTCGCAGTATCGTTTAAAATTTAATACCTTCCCCTATGCGGATGGTTAGCGCGCGGGGTAGATAAATCCTGAAGGAATTGCCGCGATAATTTACGAGCATCGCCTCATTTACATCTCACACTCTGTGTGTTCTACACTTTACATTCTACATCCTCTCGAGCAGGGGAACGCACAGAGCGGTGCGAGAGCCCGAGGCTGTACCGATAAAACCGGGGATTCCAAGTAAACCAGAACACCAATTTTACACATGGCATCATTTTCAATGGTGATAACAATATCACCAGTGAACCAATTTTTCCGGGGTTAGCAATTTTCCCTTTTGATAAAAATTATACCTGGGATGGTTAGGAATTTTACTGGTGATGCATGTAATAGTTAAACTAGTTCACTAATAATAATATTTACCATTGGCCGTAAATATAATACCGTTAATATGATGTAAATTCTAGAAAACTTTTTTTTACTAATAAATAAGTAATAGCATCTATTACCGGCCATACACTATTTTTAGTGGTCGGGAGATTATTCATCACCAAATTTTGTTACTATATATTATAGAAAAATATTCAATTTGTAGCCATGTCATGTATTATATGTAGAAAAAATTGAATAAATGGGTTTGTTAACGCGTTATTACGGTGCCTGTTGACTAAAATGCTTTTAGTTGACTGAATGTTCCAAACGATTATCGACCGGTTGTTTTTTAGCATCATTTAAATGAATTCGTGAGTTATTTGCTAAAGCTATTTTCCGGAATTTTTTCTAAAAGTTTTCGCACCTCTACTCCAAAACCCCATGCTCCAAACTGAGGCATTTTTAAAAGTACAAAGGGCTTAGACAAGGTCTGGGAATACGAAATGTCCCAACGTATGTTTTTATAATCGGGAATAAAATTCCTACTACGTGCATATTTCCTTTTCTAGCACAGCAATACATGGAGACAAGTTTGTAGTGGTACGCCACTACTTCATTTGAACGGAATTCCAGAAGTTTCGATTTTTTTTCCAAACAAGATTCTTAGATGTTCTTTTATTATTTTTCATTTTTGTTTGACAAAATCATACATAGCAACCAAATTGTTCTAGAATCTTCTTTAACTTATAAAAGCGGCAGTATGAAGGAACTGGTCAGTATTCCGTCTCCAAACCGCCAGCCAAGTTGACCTAAATATCGCCAGCATTTTTATTGTGAATAATAAACGAGATTTTTTTTATTTTGTACACTAAGATAACCACAAGTTTATCGAATGACATTTTTGAGAGATATCAAAACTAATATTTTATGTTCAATATTAATTTATTACATACATATATTAATAATAAATACATACATGTGTTAATAATAAATAGAGATAAAAAAGTGAAAGAAAAAAAGCTCGGCCTATTTAAATACGATTCCTACATTTATGTCACGGAGAATTATTAAAAATACACGAATGTTTAAACATCAACATTTGCGATGGCCCTAATCTAGAAAAAATAAATAAAAAACCTAGGAATCGTAATTGACCATAACTAAAAGGGGACACATCATATCAAACAAATGACAAATAAACACCTCAAAATAATACACACTTTCCTAAACTTGATAAAAATATAGAAACTAAAACAAATGAAAATGATATATTTTGCACTCTGTCGGTCATATGAAAATCGCACAGAAATCAGGTAATGCTTAAAAAACATAAAATGACTAACCAAGATCAAATATTCAACACGTTTGACGTACTAGGTGTACGACAATTATACATAAAACACTACTAAATTACATTTTAGAAAAGAAACAAATTTCAACAAACACAAAATATCATTAATAGATTGGTTAGGCATGCTTACAAAACACATCAAAAAATCTGACGGTACACAAAGACACCACAAATATCAGGAAATAAAAGTGTTCAACAATCTTTCACTCGAAATAAAAAGTGAGGAAAACCAAAAAACTTTTCAGGAAAAAAATAACGAAAAAGGCAATTTACACAATAAATTTATAAAAGTTAAAGATTAAAACATACTCGAATATATGCAATCCACAAATACAACAGTATCTCACAATATTTTATGATTTTCTTATTTTTTCATAATAGCCTTTATTATTATTTTATATAATTTTTTTATTGAATATTACTAAATGGGAGCCTCAGCACGGGTGAAGCACCCAGTGATGCCCACATTATCAAATAATATTATAAAATATTTGAAGTTATTGTATCTAATAAAAATAAAATAAAGTATTTCATATTTCTTTGGTAAAGTTACCCCGGAATACAGAAATCTTTATCCTATCAGTTGTACTAATTTAGATGTACCGAGAGATGATACTAATTGCCATATTTGCTGGTCGTCGCAATTTGTTTTTAAAAAACTGTGCCTATAAACATACAAACAAAAACCAACCATCTCTTGAATGTGGACACCGTACACATGCACAAATCTCGTATAGTATAAAGTAAACATTGAATACTGTCTGACGTTAGCGACATTTGGATTTTTTTACATTAACCCAACACAGGAGGCCCGGAAGAAAATAATTTTCCTTAGGGCCTATGTCATTTTTCAGGGCCTGTGAGGTGTGGATGGTTTTTTTTAAGAAAAGGAAGGAGAGAAGGTAAAGAATACGAGGATTTAATAGAAATCTAGGAATCAGCGTGTACAGGAGTGACGCACAATATGAATATATCCCTCCCACTGCGGCCATCGCCTTGCGCCTTGTCGTGAAACAAATTGAAGAGGCCAAATGGTCTCCACATATCAGATTCTGCCGATCTGGCACGCCTCACAGCTGATGGGCAGGTGCGTCCTGAACACACCTCACCAGATAAACCCGGGCAAACATAGCGAACCACTAAGGGTGACTTACGGTAGAGGTGTTTACTATCCAATAAATGGTTCCCGAAGCGGCGGTACCCAAACCCACCTCCCAAATTAATTGTCATACTTAGTTTCTGCTTTTGACACGTTATGATGTGCTGTGCTATGCTGCACTGTGGATTTTTATCTGGATATCGCGGGTATTTTAAAAGCATATTGTTTTTTTGCAATAAGCTCATCAATTTTAATAGGTATTACATATATTTTTTTTTATAAGAGTTAGGTAGGATGTGCAGTGCTTGTGTGCCTATAATATTGAACGTACTCCTCTGGGTATGAGATAATAATAAATACCGTAAAAGGTATATAACAACTTTAGTTAATACAATATTTTTATCACCGTAAAGGTTTTATATATTTTTTTTATAATTTTGAAAATAATATTAATTGAAAGAAAATTTTTGGTATTTTGAAGAAAATAATTTGGAAATTTTCACAATCATATTCAATTTTTCATAATATCGTACCACGTGTTTTCGGTTGTGATATCATAAATAGGTAAATCATCACATTAAACGAAACTAAAGTATATATATTTTTTTAATCTTACTGTAGCATCATAGATCTCCACATTTACATAGGACACATTGTTAGGCAGTCCAATATATCTGCCTCCCGAAAAGGTGACTTTAGTCAGGATTGAAAAACGGTGCCTTTCATGTAATGGAAAACCGCTTTTGGAAAGTTATTTTATTTGTATTCAATTACGGTGAACACGATTTATAGGCAATTTAAAATAAGTTAGCGATTTTCAGCAAGGAACCATTCGCGCTCGGAATATTTAAAGGTTGCCGTTTCATTCTGTTGCTAAAAACACATTTATTTTGTAAATAATTGACTCGCGTCCAGATTAAAAAGACAAGATAAATCTTCTGTTTTGCTTTCACAGACATATAAAAACATTTTAACAGTACATTTTTAACACTTAACTATAACAATTTTATTAAGTGTGTAAATTAGTTATTGTAATTTTCTTGACTGAAGTTGTTTTTAAAAATGTGTCTTAAAATAAGGATGTAACTAGACGGGTATGTGCTAATTTATTTATTAGTGTTTTTAACCCATTACTTTCATGACGATGTCTATAGGCATAAAAAAAAAGATGAAAAGAGTAATTTTTTTTCACTATGAATAAAGCTAAATCACACAAAATTATTTTGCAGCATTTTCAGATTGGTATGTGAGCTTTCAATAATTAACATAATTTAATAAATTTTTTTATTTATTTTTTTTTTATTATTTTTTTACTAAAGCCCTGAAAATAGAACATTTTTGAAAAAAAAATTAAAACGGCAAAAAATAAAACATGTGTGTATCACATATTGTTTTCAACAGATGAAATGGTCGACAACACTGTTTCAACATAGTATTATATGCATAAGATGACTGCTAGATGTCACTGAAATCAGGTGATGCCTGCGCGCAACCTTTGGAGGTTAGCTGTGACAGTGTTTACATACATTTTTTGCTTAGCTTGCCTCCAAATAATACGGTTTTGTAGTGTTTTTATGAGTAATTTTTTAGGATTAAGAAGATGAGTCATGCCATGACGAGCATGAACCAGATAAATTCGCTAATGACCTTGACTGGAATCAGCCTTCGACATCGTCTGGTGCGAGCCGTAATACCTTGCGAATATCTATTTCAAATGCACCACCAGCCAAAAAATCAAAACTACAGTACAAAAAGAAGTCTCACTATAAACAAAAGTAGTCTAAAACATAGAAAAGAAACACCAGCCATATCTGTTGCGTTCCTGAACCGCTGAATGTGGTGCATAAAGATACGTACGAAAGTCTTATAATGCTTTCCAATTGCTTCAGATCATTCTTGAGAGTACGATCAAATACGCTTGATTTAAAAGCAATACCAAATTCCAGTTAGATATATACGAATTGAAGCGTTTCTTGGTCTTGTTTTGACCGGCTACAATACATTGCCATCTACCACACAGATTATTATTCGTCTGACCCGACCTTGGGTGTAAACATCATTAAAAAAGGAATCAAACGTCCACGTTTAGAGCTTATAAAATGCTATATACATTTTTGCGATAGCAACAATTTAGATAAAACCTACAGAATGGCTAAGGTATAGTAACCATAACATAAACTTTTTAATATTTATTTTTCTTCGACTACCGTTAATCGTTCCATCTTTCTTTGTGGGTTCGTCCGTTGTTCAACATGCTGAACGTGAAATATCTTCAATTTGGTGTTTTTGCACACAAATTTTCCATTGACGAGCAAATGGTTCCATATTTTGGTCGACATTCTTGCAAGATGTATATTAAGAATAAGCCAATCAAATTTGGCTACAAGATTTGGTGTCTTGCTTCCTCCGAAGACTACCTGTTCCAAGCAATGCCATATTCCGGAGCATCTGATACATATGACCCCAAATTAGGGCAGGGATCATCCGTCGTACTGTATATGGTGGAATATATAGAGTTCCCCGCACGCCAATTTCTTCACATCTCACCATTTGAAGTGTTTCCTGAAGGATAAGAAAATGTGCGCTACTGACACGTGTAAGCCAGTTCACTTCCCTAACCTTGAAGCTTCAGACAACACTTTCTTTTATATTTTTCTTGCACATAGCGTTCTAGAAAACCTAGAAAAAGTGTAACTCTCCCCGCTCTTATAATTACAGGTGAATTCTATTCGGTGGTAGACGTAGAAAACCAAATCCTCGTATGCCTTTGGCAGGACAACCGTGAAGTAACCGTGGCCACGAACTATGATCGAATGGAGCCAGTAAGTCAAGTGCAGCGTTGGCAGAAATCGAAAAAAGACAAAAAAGGCAATGTTGCCCGGCGCCAATACGAAATTATAATTTGGAAATGGGTGGAGTAGACCTCCATGATAATGGTATACAAAATTATCAGGACAAAGTTCGGTCAAAGAAGTAGTACTTGCCTTTATTTGTATCTTGCCTCAGCAGCGCTCTTGTAAATGGATGGAATTAGCAATGCTTCTTGAGGAAGTACGAGCATGATATGGGAAACCAGATGACTAGGCGACAGTGAAAACCGTCCCAGAAGGCATTCCGTGTGGAGGTTACCCGTACTCTCTTATTGTCTTTTCCAAATCAGGCGAATGCCGAATTCGGAGAATCTCGTGTGAAGAAAGAGAGCCATGACGCAGAAGATGGGAATCGTGTGCCTTGAACGCAAGAATTTCATTTGCCATATCGTGGCGAATCTCGTATTCGCTGTGCTCTGAGTAAAAAAAAAACCCACGGTCTATCGGTGCCGGGCCTGCAACCGCGCCCTTCGTTTTGACTGCTTCGAACGGTATCACTTAGAGAATAATTTGCTTAGATTTGGTTAGTTTTCCCCATTCTACAATGTTTTTTTTATTTTGTTATTTTGCGTATTTTCCACTAATATTTTTTTTTCGTGAATTATAAACATAGGCAATTATTAATTTTATACTATCGATATAAATCATACAGTTGACTGAATTTTACCCATAGTTGACATAAATTTTGCTTAGAGGGGTTACCTTCAAGGGTTGCGTTTAGGCATCAATTTTCTAGACGCTCCGGTGAGAGGGTGGGCGGGCGAAAAATTCTAAAACTTATTTTGGTTTCTCCTTTTAGTCTATACTATTGGATTATAATGATGATTCAAGTTTTCTAAAAATAAAAAAAAAATCATGGAGGTAATGGGTTAATTTTAAAACACAGCCGTTTAAAGAGTTCAATTTTCCATGATTTTATAGCACACATGGACAATTTTAGTAAAGAGTTTTTTAAGACGGGTATGTGCTACTTTATATATCAGCCTTTAATTATCTAATTTTGTACATTATTGTAATGTGTTTATATATTTAATAAAAAAAATGTTTAAAATTATCCTGCCTAACCTATTATGTAAATATTAGTATAAAAATTGTTCTGGGAATACGTTTTTTAATTCATTTATGACAAATCTATGTTCTAACTTTAATCGGTTGTTTGAAAATCAAATTAAAGCCCACCGAAATGCTTTTAAATAATTCTTTTTTTTTTCTATATTTCATCATATTCTCATGGTAGATCAAATTATTATTTAAAATAATTATCATTAACTCACAAATAATTTCCACAGTTGCCTGTGAAATCGGAAAAATTTGGTTTCTTTAATGGTTTATATTTTATGATTTGAATAGATATACGCTTAACCTTTATAAAAATATTATTATTCAGTTTTGTTTCGATATTTTGGCCTCCTAATTTATGGTTTGTATGAAAAAATGTCGCGCAACCGTTCCCCTCGATAGAACAAGAGGGATATTTTAATATTTCAATATTTTGAACCTTTTCGCAGTCGCCTGTGTCCGTAATAGCAACTCAAAAACAAAAAAATGTATGACACAAGCGTTTTCTATCTTATTAAGCATAAACAAGTTAGAATTTTTTTTTAAATACGTATATATATTTATCTTGGTTTACAACTGTATAAAACATCACATTACAATAAATTGTAAATCTTCGACCAAAAGTTTTTCTTCTGTTGTCATACACAAGAGAAAAAATATTTTGTCATAGTATCATTTCAACCAACACGACCCCGTTTATATTTTTTTATAAAATGTCCAAACAACAAAGTAAAATAATTTATAAAAACTGCGTACGATTAATGTACTTTTAAATTAATTTTAAATATTTAAAAACAGGTATTTGAAAACAAATATGAAAAAATTAATAAGTCATTTAAAAATTTATACTCATATCAAAAGCCAATGATTTGTTTGGTATTCGTTCATTTTTCTGATGATTGAAAGATTGAAATTAAATATTTAATGTCAGTCTCCGGCCAAAGCCCGATATAAAAGCACATACGTGACGCTCGCCTTCATAATTCATGTATAACTTCAATGGGTCAAAAGATGACACGTTTACTAGACCTTTTTACGATTGTTATGTACCTAATTTATTATCTACATTTAAAAAAATCAGATTGGCCTCCTGATCTGTCGTCAAAGAAATCAGGGACTTTCAAACATACATTTAATATCAGATCGGCCACCTGGTATGTAGTCGAAGAGATCAGGGACTTTCAAACATACATTTAATATTACGCTTTGGATAATTAAAAAAATGTTTCTGATTATTACATAAATCTTTCGGATATATTTTTTTTTATTTACGTCAAAGCAAATTTGAATTGGACGATACATTTTCAATGTTATTTCAACCGCCATGCATCCCTAATCCTGAGTTATGGCGGGTAAAGTTTACAGATTGAAGATTTCCATTATATACACAAGAGTTAGTAAATTATACCGATTTAATTAATAATTATGAGAGAAATAATTAATTAATTGGGTTAATTGAGGAATGTGAGAGATGTGTGGATGGAGATTTAGGGGTTAAAGTCTAAAATCTATGGATGTTTAATTGAAAAGTATTGCAGATGTAAGTATCCATAAAGTTATTTGTGTTTTGAAAGTATAGAGTTGAATATTATAAGAATATAAATGTGGTGTGTATTATCTTTTCCGTGGTATACAACTTTTTTTTTAAATCTTCATGAAAGTTATACAGTGTGTCCGAGGGTAAAGTGCACAAGCATCGGGAGGTGATTCAACATGATAGTAGAAGTAAACTAGACAAATATTTTTTTAAAATTTGAATGTTTTTTCGCACTCAAAAATATTTGTCCTTGGATGAATATTATTTTTACGATACAAACAATTCAACTTTTTACCTGAAGAGTACCTTCATAAAAAACCAATAACTTCCTTAAAATGTTGATGGCTGTTCAATAACAGGTTTTAAGCCCTGTCTTAATAGAAACAAATCATTACATAGTAAAGATTTTCATGAATAAAACATTAATTTCACAATTTATTGGCGATATAAAATGTTATTTTTGTCATTTTAGGAAAAAGGATTTATTTTTAGCTTCAATCCAACAATGATACCATCTCCGGTTGTGATTTGACAGGTGTCAGTTATCGTCAGGTCCGAAGAACGAGACGCCTCGCTGTCGGTTATTAATTTTGGCCATCGAAGTGGACAATTCGTTGAATTTACTATTTATCAGAACCAAAATAGCTACCGTGATATCTAATAAACTACTCCCAGCGAGAGCTCGTACGGTCTTCTACGTTCGATAAAAACGACTTGTTAAATTGAATTAGAAATATTCTTCAATTAGATTTTGTAAAGTTTTGAGTTTTCGTTCAATTTTTGAAGATTTCATCAAAATACTAACCGAGACAAATTAATTAAAAATTTATTTATTATTATTTCTTAGTGGCTGAGGTCCCCAGCGTTGCCCGGGTTTTATTCTGCTTTGAGGGGTGGGAATGGAAAATGGCGGTGAATTTTTGACATCTCATATAAACAGTGACCTTCCTCTGGTTTTGAAGGTAAGTGTTCAAAATTTCATCAATGTCATCAGTTTCGGAAAAATACTCTAGATTTGTAGAAAAATCAAATTCACTCCACTCGCCTGTCACAGGCACTCTCCTTTATATAAATGGAAGATAGATAGACTAGCTGAAGACCTCGACTTTGTCCGAACTTTACAAAAAAATCAATGTAGAGTAATTTTCCTCTTATTTTGAACATTTACCCACTTACTAATAAACTTGTTTAAAATGTAACTGGTAAGCAACTATACATAATGATAGTTTAACAGTTGTGTAAAACTTAAAACACCTGTATTAGTAAAGTCTCTAGTGTGCAAAATTTCATCAAGTATCAGAATTCTTCTTTAAGGAATGGGAAAAATGTCGTTTTCCGAAATATATTGTAAACAGTGACCGTTCTTATATTTTAAATGTCAAGTGTGCAAAATTTTACGAATTTCGGAATAAAACTGTAAATTTGAATAAATAATAATAACTTCTTTGATAGTTGCTAAATTTCTTTGTGGCGTCATTTTAGTTATTTTAAAATTAAATACTTTGTATACACCACTTTAGAAAAACAATAATCAACGTGTTTCAAAGCCAATGGCTTCATCGTCGGGATAATTAAAATGAACCTAATTTAATTGAAATTAATTTTAATTATTCTGACAAAAAAGCCATTTGAAACGTGTAGATTTTTATTTTGTGGTGTATACAATGTATTTCATTTTCATACAAAAAAAAAAATAAAGCCACACCGCCACAGATACTCTTCCATACATAAATCATTACATAGAAAGATAAATTTTCAAACTAGTACTTTGCGTAAGTATCAGCTCTCAACTTGTGTTATATTTGTTATTTTTTTTTGTTTCCCCAATAGTTTTAATAATGATGACACAAAAATATTACATAATTTCGGAGGCGGGTATGGTTACTGCCTCCCGGGGAACTATTTATTGGATAACCATCACCCGTACACTTTTCTACAGTTGGTGACTTAGCAGGGGTGCCCGGGTTTATGGAGTGAGGTTTGTCTAGGTCTTGGCAGTGAACACGTTCGACCACCTACAGCATGGCATGCCAGATTGGGAGAGGTTGGCTGACCGTTCCGGCCGAACACTCTCGACCCATCTCCTCGCAATGCAGAGGGTGGGATGGATTCATACCCACCCATCACACTTTTCTTCTTCCAGAACTTCTTCTCCTTACTTTCCCAAAAAAGTCACCCTACAAAGCATCCTTAAAGATGACATAGGTCCTAAGGAAATTAAAAAAAATGTAGGTTCATAAAATGACATTCTAAGCTACGATTCTCTAAATTTTTTTTGTATTTTGTGGGCAGTATTAATGTTTTGATAAAGACGAAGACATCACCGAATGTATGAAACATTAAACCATATTAATTTCTAGAAACCCGATTTTAATGCAATATTAGTAATAATATAATAATGTTTACACAATTTTAAAAGAAAATACGGTAAAAATGATTGGCTTTATAATATATAATATTTCTTTCCCAATAAAACCAGAAACTTTTTTTCGCCTTTTTCAGTAATGCGATATTTACGACAATATTATTTTTATCACATTTTGGAATCCATTCGCTTTACACGGAAGTTTTATTGAATTTAACCTCTGACTCCCATCCATATGGCATTTCAGAGAGATTCCTCGAAGTGATAGAGAATTCCTTTTTTACTGGGGCTTCTATAAAATTCCAGATATCAGTATTGGTTCCGATTCATCTGGGATCCTTCCTCTTTCCCTTCCCCTTCCTGGCTTCCTGGTATTCCGTCGCAGCTAAGCCTTTGACGCCGCTGAGGTATCCGCAAGGGACCGCCGCCATTTTCTATTCCTTTCCCACCTTTTTACGCGTCGCGGGCACCAACTCGCGATCTGGCGCCAAAGGTAAATAAGTTAGACGTATGCAGATATTTCTCCTCACGCGCACTTCTTGGAATTCTATACGCCAATAAAAGCTGTCGGAATAATGGGAACCACTTCGGTGTTTTCAATAAATTTACAGTAGAGAATAAGATCATGTTTGCAAAAAATACGACACCGCATAAACTTTATGTAAGTATACCATGTGTTGTCTCGGTATAAAGCGCCCTCGAGGTGGTTCACAAAATATATAAATCATTATTTTAAAAATGATAACATTCGCGAAAATCATTGGGGAGACGAGCAGTGGTACATTTCAATATTAACCCGTTCATTCTTAAATTAATACGCGTATATTAACCGATAAACCAATATTTTAATATGTAAGTAAAATTCGAAAAATTTCACTAAAAGAATTTTTTTCATCAAATATATTAATTTAAAAAAAAATTAACTTACGTAAAACATGAAACACATACAAAAGTGTCTATAAATTCCTGTATCCATCATTGTTTAGTTTTATAGTCGTATTCAGTTCAACATCCCTTCCCGTATACTCCGAAATAATGAATTGCTGTTGCTCAATCAACATTCCACTAATTATGGTTACCATTCTAATTTGTCCAGAATGTCGAGACTTGTCAACTCAGCGTCAAGTCAAAGCTTTGAATTTTCTGGTGTAAGCCTAAATGAATTTCGACAGTCGATACGTAATGTGTAATTTTTAAAGCCCTTTAAACCTTCTTCTTACATTGTCATTGTAATTGTCTTGTAACACTTGTAATTGTCTTTTTTTATTTTTATTTATTTATTTATTTAGTACAGGTGATGATACAATGACACATGTACATATACATAAAAAATACTTTGACTGCCCAACTAGGAGGAATTCTCGTTTTAGGACAGTCAAAATTGAGTTAGTATTCATGCACGCATACATATTTTGTAAGAACAAAAACAAAAAAAGGAAAAAAAAGAAAAGTAATATAATATATACATAACAAAAAAAAATATATATATATACATAACTAAAAAATAATGATACATAAATAAAATATTATTATAAAAAATTAAAAGCAAAAAGTTATAAAGTTAACTGATGTTAACTTGTTGTTTGGTTTGTTTAGTTTTGTTTATTTTCTTGTTTTCTTAATGTGTTTGATATTTTGTTTGTTTTATTTTTGGAAAAGTGTGAGTTCACACCCTTTTCTCCCTAATTGGTGAAGCCAGACAGTGAGCGATTTACGAAGAGCACCTATGCTTTCTTTTTCCAAGCATCAGGTATAAAATTGTAAATTTTTGGGCCTAGGAATGAAAAATGTCTTTGAGCGAGTGAAGTTTCGATAACAATACCGAGATATTTTATACTGTTCACGCATTCTCATTTATAGCAATTACAGATAGTTGATTCGATGCATTTATGTATGAAAATATTGTATAATTCTTTGGGTTGGCCCGCTTCTGTCGCACTAAATCGTATAAATTTTGTTTTTTCTGAATTGAGAGTCAGATGATTATAATCTAACCAATATTTAAGCTGGTTAATACCGTCTTCTGCTTTTTTTGTGTACAGCATTCCAGTTTCTTCCTTCAAATATTAAGACAGTATCATCCACAAATGTTATGATGTGATTGGAGAGATTACTGTTACACAAATCATTTATATAAACACTGAACAGAAGTGTTCCTAGGGTACTCCCTTGCGGTACACCAAATTCTATAAGGGCGGGATCGCTAACAGTATCATTAATTTTAACTTTTTGGTATCTGTTCACTAAGTAACTATCCATCCATTTGAATAGCTGTCCCTGAGTGCCGATGGCCTGTAGTTTTTTCAGAAGTATTTTATGCGAGATGGTATCAAAAGCTTTTGCCAGATCAAGGAAGAGAGCGATGGACTTAACTCCCTGGTCAATATTATTGGAAATAATATCAGTCAGCTTAGCAATAGCATCTTCCGTTCCTAAACCGGGTCGAAAGCCGAATTGGTTCTTAGATAGGATCTTATGATTTTCTAGGTAGAGGCTAAGACGATTTTTGACGATTTTCTCAATAATTTTTGAGATTGAATTTAGTAGAGGTATAGGCCGATAATTTTGTATATCCGATTTGTCTCCATTTTCGTGAATCAGTATGACAATTGATTCTTTTAAGTGGTTCGGAAATATGCCTGATTTGAAACTAAGATTGCAGATAAATGCAATAGTACTAGCTATAAGTGGTTTCAACACTTTTAGCAAATTTGTCGACACTTTATCTGACCCACAAGCATTCGATGTCTTGAGTTCATCTATCATTTTCATTACTTCATTAGTCGTAGTTTGAATCTCATCTGCTTTACAATTATGAACAGTTGAAGGTATGTTGGCTAGATCGGATTCAGTTTTCTTATATTTATCGAGTATTTTGTTAGCGAGTGAAGCTCCTACGGAAGTAAAATAATGATTTGCAAAATTAGCCATCCCCTTGGGGTCAGCAGTGTTTGTGTTTTTAGTGTCTAATGATTGTATGAATGACGACTTTTTTTTTTTTTTTCGTGATTTTTCGAAATATATCCCAGAAACGTTTCGGAGTTAATGTGTTTTCGTATATGTATTGTTTGTAGAATTTTTCTTTTGTTGTTTTAATTAATTTTTTGCACAAGTTCCTATATTTCTTATATTGTTCTTGTAGTAAAATATTACCTGGTTGCCTTTTCGCAATTTTGTAGAGTTGGTTTCGTCTGTAAATAGATTTGACAAGGCCAGGGGAGATCCATGGCATGAGTTTAAATTGTTTTTTTGGGATACATTTGTTGACAGTGTTATTAGATATGTAGAATTGCAATTTCTTAATAAATTCGTCCATTGCTTGGTTAGTGTCAGTCTGATCCAGTACGTTTTGCCACTTTTCTGTACGTAGCTCCTCGAGCAGGCTGCTGTAATTTATTCTACAAATATATTTGTTTTTAGCAGCAGAGGAGGGCTTATTTCTTAGACCGAGCGCCGTGGTATAATGGTCTGAAATTGTTGTGTGTATGACAAACGAGTCTATGAACTTAATATTTTTTATGTTAATGTGATCTAAGCAGGATTTGCTCGTGCCTTGTACTCTAGTGGGGGTGTTAATTGTTGGAATGAAACCGTTTTCGCTTAGAAAACATAAATAATCATCGCATTGACGGTGATTGTCTAAGATTATATTGACATTTAGGTATCCAATGATTATTTGATGTTCTGAGTTGTTTGTGCTGTTAATGATGGAATGTAGTGAATTAAGAAAGGTATCAATATTGTTGAATGATGGTGATCTAAAAATTGCAAATATGCATACATTTTTGATAAGTACTATTTTTAGACAATTTGCTTGTGATAAAGCGAGCTCGTCAACTTGCGCTTGTATTCCGTTCCTGACATAGATAACAATTCCACTGGATTTATTTATTTTTATAGATGTGTGGTATTCAGTGTAATTTTGTATTTCTTTGGAGGTATAGTATTCATTGATCCAGCACTCAGTCAAAACTAATATGTCAAATGTGAATTTTAGTTGGTCAAGAAATATGAGAAGATTATCAATATTGGTAATACTTCGTATATTCTGGTGTACAATTTTTAGACTGTATGATTCCCAACAGTATTTATTTATGTCTTTAGGATTATCAACTACATAATTGTTGCATGTGAGCATAGATTCATCGGGAATTTCAAAAGAAACTTGAATCATTTTTAGAGTAAGTTATCTGTAAGTAAACCCACACGGTAATATTAATTTGGGATGGTAAATTTATGTTTTTGATGTGTGAACAAAGAGTACATAAGTTTGGTTGCTCAGTTATTGAAATAAAATAATATACATAAATTATTGTAATACATAAATTGTGATAAAACATTAGCCATTTCATGTTCTTCGAATGGTACAAATAAAAATTACAATTGGTATTAGTGGTGAATTGAGGGTTAGCTAGTAATTTCTTATAATAGGAAAGTAAAGTAGTGGGGTCAGAGAGACACAATGATGTAGTTGTAAATTTGTCATATAAGAATTTCCTGATAATGTGTGGGTAATATAAATGCACCACGATGTTAATAATTAAATTATTAATTAAAATGTCTGACATAGTGCTTATTTGGGGATTGAACAATGCAATATTGTAGTATTTTTTTGAAAGGAATAGAAATATCATGAAATATAGGAACACTCTGATTAACATTTTGAAAAGGGAAATAGGTAGTATGGGTATGATTGCATTTGTGAGTCATAGTGCAAGTAAGATATTCTCAGAGGTGATATGTACAGCTCTCGATTCCGTGGTTTGGCGTATTGCAATTGTTGTTATGCAATTTTTTTTATCAATAGCCGTCTTCTTCGCTAGGTAAAGTAGGCGTTTATTTGTTGAAGTCAGGTGTTCCGATATATATACCGGCGTGCGAGGTCCGGAGAGTCCTATTGAGGTCGTGTTGAGTTTGTCTTCCTTAGACACATCATTCATATTGTACCTTTTTACATCGTTTAAAAAGTCATCTCTTACGTGAACGTGCTTGAACCGCACAATTATAGGTTTGGTTTTTTGGGGGATTGGCTTACCCGGAGCCCTATAGCTGGTCTCAATGTCATTTCTCGTAGTGTTTGTTTTTATTTCTTGATTTATGTTAAATAAAATATTTGCCAAATTCTCATCTTCAACCTCCGGTATACCTCTTATTTCGGCGGCATAATTTTTTTGTTGCCGATCTTGATCGTCGATCTTCAATTCGAGCATAGATAGTTTTGCCTCGAGTTCTGTGTTTTTTTTTTGAACGGAGTCTATGCTTTGTAGTTTTATCAGAGATTTTTTAAAGTCTTCTTCAAATCCCTCCATTTTGCTATTAAAGAATGTTAGCGAGGCCTTGAAGTCCTTGAATTCATCGAACATTTCGTATAATTTCATCTGGACATTCTTGAATCCCTGTAGCTCAGTCTTGATTTGACGTAATTCATGTGTGATTAGGTCGAGCTGTGTTTGTTGTCTTCCTTCTGTAGTTTTTATATTACTTATATGTATATTGTCATTGTTCATCATTTATATATGCTCTCCTTTCACTGCCATCCCTGTTTCTTATTCGTGTAATAATATTATATTTTTAAATAAATAAATCTTTTTTAACAGGAATGCTCGATTTTAACACCTTGGCAGCCTACAACCAATATTTTTTGGTAAACACTCTGCAACTATACTTGATAGAGCTATGTTTTTGTTTTGTGCATAGCAGACTGTTTGTCCATTTATAATGCACATGTAACATAAACTACGCATTTAAAAATAAAAGAAACATAAAATACATTAATTATAATTTTTTTGGTAAACTAATGTTTTTAAGACAAGATTTTTTATGCATAGCACAAAGGGTAACAATTATTTTACAAGCAATAATTGTTCGCCTGAAACACTCATCCACATTGAAAAATCTCCTGATAAAAGATACATGACGCCAACGGGACTCGAACCCGTGTCCCTTCGATTTCCGGTCGACAGCTCTGACCACTGAGCTATGGCGGCTTATCTCTTACCCGCGAAATTATTCAATATATACTAGTGTTTCATTCAACAATTACTGCTTGATACATTTTTCACCTGAAAACAACCAACTTTATTTTATATGAGAAAGGCATTGTAAGTGCTAACTCTCTCACTAGATGGCGTCGAGACAAATTGTCTACATTTTTAGGCGAAATACTTGAACTTGTCAAATATTAATTATAATTTTTTTGGTAAACTAATGTTTTTAAGACAAGATTTTTTATGCATAGCACAAAGGGTAACAATTATTTTACAAGCAATAATTGTTCGCCTGAAACACTCATCCACATTGAAAAATCTCCTGATAAAAGATACATGACGCCAACGGGACTCGAACCCGTGTCCCTTCGATTTCCGGTCGACAGCTCTGACCACTGAGCTATGGCGGCTTATCTCTTACCCGCGAAATTATTCAATATATACTAGTGTTTCATTCAACAATTACTGCTTGATACATTTTTCACCTGAAAACAACCAACTTTATTTTATATGAGAAAGGCATTGTAAGTGCTAACTCTCTCACTAGATGGCGTCGAGACAAATTGTCTACATTTTTAGGCGAAATACTTGAACTTGTCAAATATTAATTATAATTTTTTTGGTAAACTAATGTTTTTAAGACAAGATTTTTTATGCATAGCACAAAGGGTAACAATTATTTTACAAGCAATAATTGTTCGCCTGAAACACTCATCCACATTGAAAAATCTCCTGATAAAAGATACATGACGCCAACGGGACTCGAACCCGTGTCCCTTCGATTTTCGAAATCTTGTCTTAAAAACATTAGTTTACCAAAAAAATTATAATTAATATTTGACAAGTTCAAGTATTTCGCCTAAAAATGTAGACAATTTGTCTCGACGCCATCTAGTGAGAGAGTTAGCACTTACAATGCCTTTCTCATATAAAATAAAGTTGGTTGTTTTCAGGTGAAAAATGTATCAAGCAGTAATTGTTGAATGAAACACTAGTATATATTGAATAATTTCGCGGGTAAGAGATAAGCCGCCATAGCTCAGTGGTCAGAGCTGTCGACCGGAAATCGAAGGGACACGGGTTCGAGTCCCGTTGGCGTCATGTATCTTTTATCAGGAGATTTTTCAATGTGGATGAGTGTTTCAGGCGAACAATTATTGCTTGTAAAATAATTGTTACCCTTTGTGCTATGCATAAAAAATCTTGTCTTAAAAACATTAGTTTACCAAAAAAATTATAATTAATATTTGACAAGTTCAAGTATTTCGCCTAAAAATGTAGACAATTTGTCTCGACGCCATCTAGTGAGAGAGTTAGCACTTACAATGCCTTTCTCATATAAAATAAAGTTGGTTGTTTTCAGGTGAAAAATGTATCAAGCAGTAATTGTTGAATGAAACACTAGTATATATTGAATAATTTCGCGGGTAAGAGATAAGCCGCCATAGCTCAGTGGTCAGAGCTGTCGACCGGAAATCGAAGGGACACGGGTTCGAGTCCCGTTGGCGTCATGTATCTTTTATCAGGAGATTTTTCAATGTGGATGAGTGTTTCAGGCGAACAATTATTGCTTGTAAAATAATTGTTACCCTTTGTGCTATGCATAAAAAATCTTGTCTTAAAAACATTAGTTTACCAAAAAAATTATAATTAATATTTGACAAGTTCAAGTATTTCGCCTAAAAATGTAGACAATTTGTCTCGACGCCATCTAGTGAGAGAGTTAGCACTTACAATGCCTTTCTCATATAAAATAAAGTTGGTTGTTTTCAGGTGAAAAATGTATCAAGCAGTAATTGTTGAATGAAACACTAGTATATATTGAATAATTTCGCGGGTAAGAGATAAGCCGCCATAGCTCAGTGGTCAGAGCTGTCGACCGGAAATCGAAGGGACACGGGTTCGAGTCCCGTTGGCGTCATGTATCTTTTATCAGGAGATTTTTCAATGTGGATGAGTGTTTCAGGCGAACAATTATTGCTTGTAAAATAATTGTTACCCTTTGTGCTATGCATAAAAAATCTTGTCTTAAAAACATTAGTTTACCAAAAAAATTATAATTAATATTTGACAAGTTCAAGTATTTCGCCTAAAAATGTAGACAATTTGTCTCGACGCCATCTAGTGAGAGAGTTAGCACTTACAATGCCTTTCTCATATAAAATAAAGTTGGTTGTTTTCAGGTGAAAAATGTATCAAGCAGTAATTGTTGAATGAAACACTAGTATATATTGAATAATTTCGCGGGTAAGAGATAAGCCGCCATAGCTCAGTGGTCAGAGCTGTCGACCGGAAATCGAAGGGACACGGGTTCGAGTCCCGTTGGCGTCATGTATCTTTTATCAGGAGATTTTTCAATGTGGATGAGTGTTTCAGGCGAACAATTATTGCTTGTAAAATAATTGTTACCCTTTGTGCTATGCATAAAAAATCTTGTCTTAAAAACATTAGTTTACCAAAAAAATTATAATTAATATTTGACAAGTTCAAGTATTTCGCCTAAAAATGTAGACAATTTGTCTCGACGCCATCTAGTGAGAGAGTTAGCACTTACAATGCCTTTCTCATATAAAATAAAGTTGGTTGTTTTCAGGTGAAAAATGTATCAAGCAGTAATTGTTGAATGAAACACTAGTATATATTGAATAATTTCGCGGGTAAGAGATAAGCCGCCATAGCTCAGTGGTCAGAGCTGTCGACCGGAAATCGAAGGGACACGGGTTCGAGTCCCGTTGGCGTCATGTATCTTTTATCAGGAGATTTTTCAATGTGGATGAGTGTTTCAGGCGAACAATTATTGCTTGTAAAATAATTGTTACCCTTTGTGCTATGCATAAAAAATCTTGTCTTAAAAACATTAGTTTACCAAAAAAATTATAATTAATATTTGACAAGTTCAAGTATTTCGCCTAAAAATGTAGACAATTTGTCTCGACGCCATCTAGTGAGAGAGTTAGCACTTACAATGCCTTTCTCATATAAAATAAAGTTGGTTGTTTTCAGGTGAAAAATGTATCAAGCAGTAATTGTTGAATGAAACACTAGTATATATTGAATAATTTCGCGGGTAAGAGATAAGCCGCCATATCTCAGTGGTCAGAGCTGTCGACCGGAAATCGAAGGGACACGGGTTCGAGTCCCGTTGGCGTCATGTATCTTTTATCAGGAGATTTTTCAATGTGGATGAGTGTTTCAGGCGAACAATTATTGCTTGTAAAATAATTGTTACCCTTTGTGCTATGCATAAAAAATCTTGTCTTAAAAACATTAGTTTACCAAAAAAATTATAATTAATATTTGACAAGTTCAAGTATTTCGCCTAAAAATGTAGACAATTTGTCTCGACGCCATCTAGTGAGAGAGTTAGCACTTACAATGCCTTTCTCATATAAAATAAAGTTGGTTGTTTTCAGGTGAAAAATGTATCAAGCAGTAATTGTTGAATGAAACACTAGTATATATTGAATAATTTCGCGGGTAAGAGATAAGCCGCCATAGCTCAGTGGTCAGAGCTGTCGACCGGAAATCGAAGGGACACGGGTTCGAGTCCCGTTGGCGTCATGTATCTTTTATCAGGAGATTTTTCAATGTGGATGAGTGTTTCAGGCGAACAATTATTGCTTGTAAAATAATTGTTACCCTTTGTGCTATGCATAAAAAATCTTGTCTTAAAAACATTAGTTTACCAAAAAAATTATAATTAATATTTGACAAGTTCAAGTATTTCGCCTAAAAATGTAGACAATTTGTCTCGACGCCATCTAGTGAGAGAGTTAGCACTTACAATGCCTTTCTCATATAAAATAAAGTTGGTTGTTTTCAGGTGAAAAATGTATCAAGCAGTAATTGTTGAATGAAACACTAGTATATATTGAATAATTTCGCGGGTAAGAGATAAGCCGCCATAGCTCAGTGGTCAGAGCTGTCGACCGGAAATCGAAGGGACACGGGTTCGAGTCCCGTTGGCGTCATGTATCTTTTATCAGGAGATTTTTCAATGTGGATGAGTGTTTCAGGCGAACAATTATTGCTTGTAAAATAATTGTTACCCTTTGTGCTATGCATAAAAAATCTTGTCTTAAAAACATTAGTTTACCAAAAAAATTATAATTAATATTTGACAAGTTCAAGTATTTCGCCTAAAAATGTAGACAATTTGTCTCGACGCCATCTAGTGAGAGAGTTAGCACTTACAATGCCTTTCTCATATAAAATAAAGTTGGTTGTTTTCAGGTGAAAAATGTATCAAGCAGTAATTGTTGAATGAAACACTAGTATATATTGAATAATTTCGCGGGTAAGAGATAAGCCGCCATATCTCAGTGGTCAGAGCTGTCGACCGGAAATCGAAGGGACACGGGTTCGAGTCCCGTTGGCGTCATGTATCTTTTATCAGGAGATTTTTCAATGTGGATGAGTGTTTCAGGCGAACAATTATTGCTTGTAAAATAATTGTTACCCTTTGTGCTATGCATAAAAAATCTTGTCTTAAAAACATTAGTTTACCAAAAAAATTATAATTAATATTTGACAAGTTCAAGTATTTCGCCTAAAAATGTAGACAATTTGTCTCGACGCCATCTAGTGAGAGAGTTAGCACTTACAATGCCTTTCTCATATAAAATAAAGTTGGTTGTTTTCAGGTGAAAAATGTATCAAGCAGTAATTGTTGAATGAAACACTAGTATATATTGAATAATTTCGCGGGTAAGAGATAAGCCGCCATAGCTCAGTGGTCAGAGCTGTCGACCGGAAATCGAAGGGACACGGGTTCGAGTCCCGTTGGCGTCATGTATCTTTTATCAGGAGATTTTTCAATGTGGATGAGTGTTTCAGGCGAACAATTATTGCTTGTAAAATAATTGTTACCCTTTGTGCTATGCATAAAAAATCTTGTCTTAAAAACATTAGTTTACCAAAAAAATTATAATTAATATTTGACAAGTTCAAGTATTTCGCCTAAAAATGTAGACAATTTGTCTCGACGCCATCTAGTGAGAGAGTTAGCACTTACAATGCCTTTCTCATATAAAATAAAGTTGGTTGTTTTCAGGTGAAAAATGTATCAAGCAGTAATTGTTGAATGAAACACTAGTATATATTGAATAATTTCGCGGGTAAGAGATAAGCCGCCATAGCTCAGTGGTCAGAGCTGTCGACCGGAAATCGAAGGGACACGGGTTCGAGTCCCGTTGGCGTCATGTATCTTTTATCAGGAGATTTTTCAATGTGGATGAGTGTTTCAGGCGAACAATTATTGCTTGTAAAATAATTGTTACCCTTTGTGCTATGCATAAAAAATCTTGTCTTAAAAACATTAGTTTACCAAAAAAATTATAATTAATATTTGACAAGTTCAAGTATTTCGCCTAAAAATGTAGACAATTTGTCTCGACGCCATCTAGTGAGAGAGTTAGCACTTACAATGCCTTTCTCATATAAAATAAAGTTGGTTGTTTTCAGGTGAAAAATGTATCAAGCAGTAATTGTTGAATGAAACACTAGTATATATTGAATAATTTCGCGGGTAAGAGATAAGCCGCCATAGCTCAGTGGTCAGAGCTGTCGACCGGAAATCGAAGGGACACGGGTTCGAGTCCCGTTGGCGTCATGTATCTTTTATCAGGAGATTTTTCAATGTGGATGAGTGTTTCAGGCGAACAATTATTGCTTGTAAAATAATTGTTACCCTTTGTGCTATGCATAAAAAATCTTGTCTTAAAAACATTAGTTTACCAAAAAAATTATAATTAATATTTGACAAGTTCAAGTATTTCGCCTAAAAATGTAGACAATTTGTCTCGACGCCATCTAGTGAGAGAGTTAGCACTTACAATGCCTTTCTCATATAAAATAAAGTTGGTTGTTTTCAGGTGAAAAATGTATCAAGCAGTAATTGTTGAATGAAACACTAGTATATATTGAATAATTTCGCGGGTAAGAGATAAGCCGCCATAGCTCAGTGGTCAGAGCTGTCGACCGGAAATCGAAGGGACACGGGTTCGAGTCCCGTTGGCGTCATGTATCTTTTATCAGGAGATTTTTCAATGTGGATGAGTGTTTCAGGCGAACAATTATTGCTTGTAAAATAATTGTTACCCTTTGTGCTATGCATAAAAAATCTTGTCTTAAAAACATTAGTTTACCAAAAAAATTATAATTAATATTTGACAAGTTCAAGTATTTCGCCTAAAAATGTAGACAATTTGTCTCGACGCCATCTAGTGAGAGAGTTAGCACTTACAATGCCTTTCTCATATAAAATAAAGTTGGTTGTTTTCAGGTGAAAAATGTATCAAGCAGTAATTGTTGAATGAAACACTAGTATATATTGAATAATTTCGCGGGTAAGAGATAAGCCGCCATAGCTCAGTGGTCAGAGCTGTCGACCGGAAATCGAAGGGACACGGGTTCGAGTCCCGTTGGCGTCATGTATCTTTTATCAGGAGATTTTTCAATGTGGATGAGTGTTTCAGGCGAACAATTATTGCTTGTAAAATAATTGTTACCCTTTGTGCTATGCATAAAAAATCTTGTCTTAAAAACATTAGTTTACCAAAAAAATTATAATTAATATTTGACAAGTTCAAGTATTTCGCCTAAAAATGTAGACAATTTGTCTCGACGCCATCTAGTGAGAGAGTTAGCACTTACAATGCCTTTCTCATATAAAATAAAGTTGGTTGTTTTCAGGTGAAAAATGTATCAAGCAGTAATTGTTGAATGAAACACTAGTATATATTGAATAATTTCGCGGGTAAGAGATAAGCCGCCATAGCTCAGTGGTCAGAGCTGTCGACCGGAAATCGAAGGGACACGGGTTCGAGTCCCGTTGGCGTCATGTATCTTTTATCAGGAGATTTTTCAATGTGGATGAGTGTTTCAGGCGAACAATTATTGCTTGTAAAATAATTGTTACCCTTTGTGCTATGCATAAAAAATCTTGTCTTAAAAACATTAGTTTACCAAAAAAATTATAATTAATATTTGACAAGTTCAAGTATTTCGCCTAAAAATGTAGACAATTTGTCTCGACGCCATCTAGTGAGAGAGTTAGCACTTACAATGCCTTTCTCATATAAAATAAAGTTGGTTGTTTTCAGGTGAAAAATGTATCAAGCAGTAATTGTTGAATGAAACACTAGTATATATTGAATAATTTCGCGGGTAAGAGATAAGCCGCCATATCTCAGTGGTCAGAGCTGTCGACCGGAAATCGAAGGGACACGGGTTCGAGTCCCGTTGGCGTCATGTATCTTTTATCAGGAGATTTTTCAATGTGGATGAGTGTTTCAGGCGAACAATTATTGCTTGTAAAATAATTGTTACCCTTTGTGCTATGCATAAAAAATCTTGTCTTAAAAACATTAGTTTACCAAAAAAATTATAATTAATATTTGACAAGTTCAAGTATTTCGCCTAAAAATGTAGACAATTTGTCTCGACGCCATCTAGTGAGAGAGTTAGCACTTACAATGCCTTTCTCATATAAAATAAAGTTGGTTGTTTTCAGGTGAAAAATGTATCAAGCAGTAATTGTTGAATGAAACACTAGTATATATTGAATAATTTCGCGGGTAAGAGATAAGCCGCCATAGCTCAGTGGTCAGAGCTGTCGACCGGAAATCGAAGGGACACGGGTTCGAGTCCCGTTGGCGTCATGTATCTTTTATCAGGAGATTTTTCAATGTGGATGAGTGTTTCAGGCGAACAATTATTGCTTGTAAAATAATTGTTACCCTTTGTGCTATGCATAAAAAATCTTGTCTTAAAAACATTAGTTTACCAAAAAAATTATAATTAATATTTGACAAGTTCAAGTATTTCGCCTAAAAATGTAGACAATTTGTCTCGACGCCATCTAGTGAGAGAGTTAGCACTTACAATGCCTTTCTCATATAAAATAAAGTTGGTTGTTTTCAGGTGAAAAATGTATCAAGCAGTAATTGTTGAATGAAACACTAGTATATATTGAATAATTTCGCGGGTAAGAGATAAGCCGCCATAGCTCAGTGGTCAGAGCTGTCGACCGGAAATCGAAGGGACACGGGTTCGAGTCCCGTTGGCGTCATGTATCTTTTATCAGGAGATTTTTCAATGTGGATGAGTGTTTCAGGCGAACAATTATTGCTTGTAAAATAATTGTTACCCTTTGTGCTATGCATAAAAAATCTTGTCTTAAAAACATTAGTTTACCAAAAAAATTATAATTAATATTTGACAAGTTCAAGTATTTCGCCTAAAAATGTAGACAATTTGTCTCGACGCCATCTAGTGAGAGAGTTAGCACTTACAATGCCTTTCTCATATAAAATAAAGTTGGTTGTTTTCAGGTGAAAAATGTATCAAGCAGTAATTGTTGAATGAAACACTAGTATATATTGAATAATTTCGCGGGTAAGAGATAAGCCGCCATAGCTCAGTGGTCAGAGCTGTCGACCGGAAATCGAAGGGACACGGGTTCGAGTCCCGTTGGCGTCATGTATCTTTTATCAGGAGATTTTTCAATGTGGATGAGTGTTTCAGGCGAACAATTATTGCTTGTAAAATAATTAATAAAATACATATTTATAATGGGTAATGAATGGTATTTACATGCCCGTTGAATTCCACTGAAGGCTACTGTTAAAAAATGTCAACAGTCTTATATTATTTAATAGCGCCATGCCTCGTGTCATTCTATGCCGAGCCAGAACGTCCGTTCTGATATGGGGGATACACATGATCATGGTGCCGTCTTTTGCTGTGGTTGTATGGTGCGAAAAACTTATGGCATTCCAGGATTATTAAATTATTCATAATTCTCCGTTAATGCTAGGGCTTCACTCCTCCTCGACTGGAGACTTTGGTAGCGTATATATAATTCTTTATTCCAGGATGTGGGGAGATGAGTGCAATTTCACACATCCCATAGAGAGTATAAGTACATTTAATATTTACATCAAAGGAAAATAAAGAATATAGATTCAAAATAAAAATTATAATTAAAAATGAGATTAAAGCAGAGAAGCACAGGAATCCATCGGATCTAAGATTGTGGAAGCAAGTATCTTTCTCCAATAGTCTTCAATGCTCGATCCTGAAGTCAGACGGGATTCTATGATGAGAATATTTCTGGAATGGTTTATCCTTCCCCTCAGTCCTGCAATCCTGGTTCTTAATAGAGCTGCAAATCCTAGAACTTGCCCTTCTGTAAACATTGAGGAGGAACTGCAGTGCCTGGGAAGTCCGAAAATCAATCGGTACGCGTTATTGTATTGCACCCAAAGCCTTTGCATTATTCTTTTTTTGAAGTTTGCCCAGACCTCGCATGTGCAGGGTGGTGCAAAAGGCTATGAAGGGCGCCCTTTTCACTCGTTGACTACAGAGCTGAAATCTTCTATTTTTCTCATATACAAGTATCTGAGGAACTTTTTTCAATCTATTTTATTTTCTCAATAAGTAAAAGACCCATACAGCTGATGCGTATTCAATTTTAGACCTTATAACGCAATAATACGTGGCATCGGGTTTAGAAAACTCTTTGCAACATCTTATCACAAATCCTAGAAGCTAGTACGATGATGATGTCTACTGCAATATGTGGTCTGAAAATATAAGCTTGGGATCAAAGAATACCTTTAGGTTCTTGATATATTTTACTGGTGACAATATAAATTTTTTAATAAAATTATCAAATTTGATGGGGTTTCTCGATATATCACATGGCGACACATTTTTGTGTATTCAAAAATAATTCATTTTCGTCAACTCATGATAAAATTGAATCCAAATCATATTTTGATTTTACATAGTCTTGCCAGTCACAAATCTAAATAAGTAATTTGAGATCATCAGCAAAAAGCATGCAAGTGGCATATTTGATACATTCTTGAAGGTCATCAATTAAAATTATAAATAGAAGATGTCCTATATTTGAAAGACGTTAACATACATGTGACTAACAATTATACTCGTGGGAGATCCAATGCAATTTTTTAGGCGCCAATCAACGAGCGGCTCAACTGCTTAAGGCGATGGATGCCATACGTAGTAATGCAAAATCATGTGTTTTTTGTTTGAAAATTTGGTCGCCTAGAAATGTTTCAGATGCTTTAATTAAATACTGTGAGTAGAATACATCTTGGCCTTTCAAATAATCTTGTATTTGTCTTTTTATAAGCCCAGAAAAAAATAATCTATAGGCCTATGAAAACTGTTTAAAGTTCAAAATCTCCTACTTACGAACCCATTTTCGGTTATGATTTTATTGTATAATGTAGAAAATGAAGTTATTTATGTCTGAACATCCACAAAATAAAATAAAAGGCACTTTTTGGCCATGTTTTTTTCTTGCATAAATCAAAACAGGCGGATGGTGTTAAGCGGGAATTTAAACCTTATCGCCATCTACCTACGTTAAGGGTTATTATTGATAGCGGCTCAATTTAAAATATTACACGACGTAGTGCATCGCCTTAACGATTTGCATTGATTTACATTTTCAACGTCTCTTACTACAGCAATCTATTGACACGATAGTAAAACTTCACCATAATCTTTTTATGCTTACGTGTATTTCAAATTTGTAATCTTTTCCGTAATATATTGATGCATAACTAATAAACACGAGTTATTCTCAATTAGGGAGTTGTTAATTAAATTAACAGCTTAGAACTTATATATGTCTTGCATTTTTGTTTTATATTATTTTATTTCTTTTTATATAACCTAATCGTTGATAATTACTTGTGGTAACTTATAATAAAATTAATCTATTTTTTTGTAAGAATTATATTTTAATAAACAAAAATAAATAGTGAAAAAAAAAAAAAATAACTGTTTAATGGAGAATATGAACGCGTGCAGAAAAGTCTGAAACAGATCCGAATTTATCACAAATAATTTTAATTCAAAAGGTTAATTTCGCAATTAAAAACATAAAAAAAACAGAACTCGTTTTGCACATATTTCGTTAGACCTCAATAAAAAGATATATTATAATTTAGTTTGTAATATTTCCTTGGATGCCTAGAAGTATCCAACTTATCTTCAAAAACGTAAAGAAATACTTAAAAACTGGATAATTTTTAAATACTGCAAGGGGAAAAGCGGCTTTGACATC
Organism: Hesperophylax magnus; assembly: GCA_026573805.1. Taxonomy (NCBI): domain Eukaryota; kingdom Metazoa; phylum Arthropoda; class Insecta; order Trichoptera; family Limnephilidae; genus Hesperophylax; species Hesperophylax magnus. The sequence continues at coordinate 4,159,187 of JAIUSX010000022.1, forward strand.
AAGGAATGTAGGAATATCGTCGGGTTAAAAAACGTCAAAGCGAAGTTAGAATTTCATTCAATTTTGCGAAACGTGCGTCGGCGCAAAGGGACCGAAATTTGCGACTAGTTCGCTACGGAGTTAATTCGTGTGAGACTTCTTAACTCTCTCCTTCATTCTCTCCTCATCTCTCTCCTCTCCACTCGGCTCTGGAATAGTCTTATAACGCGTATCACAAGTAAGGAGTTGCCAAAGTAAGCAAATGCTCTTATGACGGTACTCATCATATTGTATACTGCAAATTTGGGTCTCCGACTGGAACCAAACCATTGCTCAGCGTAAATGCAGGCCGCCGCACAAAAAACAACAAATTTTAGAAAACATAAGTTTAAACAACACATTAAAAATCTTGCATGTTATAAATATAAACATGTCTATATTTAACATATATGTGTAATAATATATATCTAACAGCTCCATCCTGATCTACGGTATTATTGGCTTGAGGGAGAGGAGGTACGATAAAAGCACTGAAAGCAGTAATAGAGTCGTCACTAGGAAACATTTCAGGTACCGTAAATTGCCCTATAATGATTTTAATATTCTGGACGTTCGATGAAGTTTCAATAAAAAAATGTTGATCCTAATAGTAAAATCAAACTCACGTGTCAAACCAGAAGCCGTAGCAGAAATGATTTAACATTCTCGGTGAGTGCTACCATAATGTACCAAAATGGTTCCATGATAACTCAACACAGTAACTATTCAACAAACCTTTAAAAAGTGATATAAAGTCATTAAAAACGATGAAAATTTTTTTTAAACCTAACCTATCCTAACCTACTTAACCCAGTTAATAAATTTTTTGTTTCATCACTTTCCATGACTTTATATAACTTTTTAAAAATGTGATGAGTTATCATTTTGATGATTTAACCGGTCACCGCTGCCGACCGACCTGTTAGGTAGCAGTGTAATCTGTCAGAACCCGTCCACCAATCAAAGGGCGTATTCATCGTTTTAATCATTTTAAGTGACGATTATATTAATCTATGTATAATTGTTTACAAAAAACTTAAATGAATGTTTTTTAAGCCATGATATTTTTTACTCAAGTTTTTTATTACTATGACTTAGTTGACTTTGAATACCGGCAAGTAGTTTACTTGAATATATAAGTCACAATTTCCATATTACCGGTATCTTGTCTGTATCTTGGCTGTATCGTTGACAAGCAGTAAAAGCTCGAGAGCAAAGCTCCGTCGCAGCATCCGAGTTACTGGCACTTAAGGCTCTACCTCCAGCTACCATCCCACCCTCAACCCTCGCGGCTCCCAGTTCACTGGATGTGGATGGTACGACGCGGGGTCACTGTCAATAATATATTAGCTACACTCCGCTTGTTACAACTTACAAAAGCTTCTTCCAAAGAACATTTGTTTCGGTACAGTTAACATAATCTTACATCTAACGGAATACTAATGCTGGTAAGAGAGTTTAAAATTCAACGTTTTGCGTGTTGGAGTACATGCCACGTACTTGTTTAACAACAACCTAAACATTGCGTTTAATTCAAGATTAGTAGAAATATACAGTTATGATTTTACAAAACTTTTTAATGGGGAATATGACTGAGTTGGCATCACGTTTGGGTCCCATCCAGGCGAAGTGTGTTCAATTCATCGGCTGGCTAAATCCTCCATCTCAACACAAGCAACATTTCCGCTTACTTTGGTGGCGGTATGAGATTTTCAAACATTGTCAGGTTATTCGTAACCCGGGAATGTTTGTCTTTCTTTAAAAAGAAATGTTAATCTGTCCCACACAGCCAACACGCAATTTGGGTGGAACCATTTTAACATCTGTGCTCCATTTTTTGTATTGAAAGTTTCATAGTCATAAAATGTATCGCTTACCATCGAATTCACTGCCCTAAGTTTTCGAAATATAATGTAATTTACTATAACATTATAATGTCCATCGTATATTATTTCGCTGTCATTTCTTTGCGCCATTGAATGCTTTTGTATAATGTTGGCCATTTTTATTATAATCAGAAAAAATGGAGGACTTAAGGGGGATGGGAAACTTATATTTGGATTTCAAGCCAAAACACTTAACCAAACTATGTATGTTTAAATTACAAAATAAAAAGCATTAAAGAATTCAATTATTTATGATTTGAGAGAAAATTATTTGTGAGTAAATAAAGTAAAATTTTCACCCAACCAAATTATTTTAAAGATGTTTTATATTTTACTTTATTTTTCATTATATTAAATGAGCAGACAGGGTAAAGTTATTTTTTTAACTAATACAATCACAAATAATTCCAAAGCTGTCTCTAAAATTATCCAAAATTCAATTATTTAATGGCCTCTCTTTTATAATTAAAAGCACAAATAAATAAGGTAGTACATATCTGTACTAGATATTTGCTAAAAAATTCAGTTTAGTTAAGTATTTTGTCCTGAAATCCAAATTTAAGTTTTGTATGAAAAAGGCCACACAGCCTTTCCCATTAATGTTAGAATTTTCAAAATACACGCAGAAATTGTAGATCAACTAAACAACAAAGTTAACAGAGTATCCAATAAAATAATCGTTGAAGATTTGGAGTGCATTTTCAATCGTAGAAATGCTAAACATTGGTTTTGAAGGTAAATGATTGATTTTTGCTGAAAACTTCTATGATAATCAAACAAATTACTTTCAATATTTACATTACGCTGGTTGTTTCTTGAGTCTAGCATCAAACTGTTGTACACTACAAATAAATACCTAATAATGTACAAAAAACCTGTCTAATCAAACCATGAACCCCAATTACACAGATTGTCTCATCAGTCCAGGGGGTGTAAGTATCGGGGGGGGGGGTTGATTCACTTCTGATCGCCTCCGGGTCAGTGCCTACCAACTACCCCTATTACTGTAGGGGTAGGTTGGTTGGTTGCTTGAAAGGGTAGGTAAGGGTAGTTTGCGGTGAAGAAGGCTCCAGAGGCGTGCGCTGAATAACTCATGAGTGTCACATCTTGGCTGCCCGCAGAGCGGTGACCCGATATCCGACGGCAGCCTCCGATGGATCAATGCGTTAAGGGATGCATTTTATAATGCTAACTGATAAAATGTCTCCACCTGTAATTATAAAAGTATATATTTTGTAAGTGGAGAAAAAATAAAATTATTAATGAAATAAAAACAATATTTTTTGTTTAAAACCACGAATTTTTATTAATTTTAAGACCGACCGGTTTCGCTACACTCGAGCATCGTCAGGGTACAAAATTAAACTAATCAATAATACAAAATGTGTCATTATATATACATACAGAGGGAGATAGAAAGTAAAACCAATTAATTCATCCTTAAAGAAAGTTTAAGGATGAATTAATGCCTACATTACATTAGAGATAGGCATTAATTCAGATGCCTAAATAGCAATGGCTTTTCAGAGTTTGCCAATCATCTTATTGAAAAAGATCATACATTCAATAAAAGCACCGGTGCTAAGATTCTCCATAAAAAAGACCATAGTAACAAATTGAATAACCTAGAAGCACTAGAAATTAAGAAAGCCATTAAAACCAAAAGTTTAATTCTGAATAATCAATTAGATTTGTCAAAAAGCCCAATACTGGGAATATTCCCTGTAAACTGTAAAATTCCCAGTATCCCTTAATCACCTTACAATTATTAATGCCTATTCGCTATTATTATAATATCTATATACACTAATTGTTTTCTTTTAATATATTGTTGTTTCATTTTGGTTTTACTTTCTATCTCCCTCTGTATGTATATATAATGACACATTTTGTATTATTGATTAGTTTAATTTTGTACCCTGACGATGCTCGAGTGTAGCGAAACCGGTCGTCTTAAAATTAATAAAAATTCGTGGTTTTAAACAAAAAATATTGTTTTTATTTCATTAAAATGTTAAACCACAAAGTGATTGCTTTCTACGAAAATATAAAAAAAAAAATAAAAAAAAATAAAAAAAAAATTATTAATCATTATCATAATTCGAATGTCAGGGGTATAAAATATTTTGGTCAATTTTCGAATTCCGAATCATAACGCAATTTTTGTTCGAGCACCATTCATAAATTATTTATTTTATTAATTGCTTTTCTCACTCAAGATAACATATCGGCACTCCAACGATGGTGTGCATATAATTAAAATGAGAGATGACGTTTACCCCTTGTAAGATACCCACATAATTTTAAGGCAGTGATTTCCATGTGGGGTTCTCGTTGTAAGGTAATTTAAACACTATATAAGACATTTTCACATTAATTATTTTTAAATCATCTTAATTTAATTCAGCTAACAAAATTCAAAGGTCTTTCTTTACTTCGTACGCATATATATTATATCCACATACATTCAAACTTATGTTTGCAAAGGATGAAAACAATTTTGTTGCATTTTGATATTTATATAATAATATCCTTACATACATGACTGTAAGCACGATCGTGGATAGTAATGATTTCCACATTACGAATGTGCATAATATTAAATTATATTTTTATATGGTTAACGTCTCCACACGTTGGCATTTAATTGTGAAAATACCCTTCCGAATTCCACTCTCAAGTCCGTACTCTATGTTAAACTATGTTACAAGACACAACAGGGCACTTGATGTGATTTTTTATACTACATATTATACTACAATTAAAAAGGAAGAAATGATTTTCTATCCTACAAAGGCCATGAGGGACAGATATCAGCGCTTTAACATGTACGAGTAAAATATTACTTTAAGAGGGATGGCTGCGCGGTCTCTTTCATTTAAAACTTAAATTCAGATTTAAGGCCAAATTACCCAAAAAAACTGTTTTTTTTTCTTTGAAAGATATAAAAAAATATCTAGTACGCATGTTTGCAATTGTATTTTTTTGTGTTTTACAATTAAAAAAGTATGTTTTTAATTTCGTTATTTAAGTTAATTTTTTTTTTCTAAATAATATTTCTCCAAATATTTCATGGCTCTCTACATGAACGAATGTTGACTCCGAAGGGGAGGTTTATTTTTTTTTCCTGTTTTCATTTATGTGTTTGTGCTACAGGTTTTCAATTTTTCTTTGAGATTTAATTAATGTTGTTTTTTAGATTAAAAATAGAGTATTGAAGTAAATAGTTTATTTCAATGGCCAGCTATTTAACTCCTTTAACATTTTTGACTAACTTCCTTAATTGCCAATGTTGCCTCTAAAATAATGAATAATTGAATTCTTTAATGGCTTATATTTTATAATTTCAAACATAATAAGTTGCACTTATCCGTACAAGGTATTTGCTATATCTTTTAAAGAAAAAATAATTTTTCGGTTCGGTGGAGTATTTTGGACTGAAATCTAAAATATTTTTTTTGTGATAAATGCCGCGCAGCCGTTCCTCTTAAGAAACTGTGTTTTCATTTATTATTTTTTTTATACATGCATGAGAATTTTACATTTGGTAAATAAATGGTAACATTTTCATTCACGTGTTAGTTGTGAACAATGATAGCATGTAATAAACACAAAAAAAAATTCCTTCAAAAGGAATGACAAGATAAACCATAAAATTTTATTCAGGAAACTCTAAAACGGCTAATAAGTTACATTTTACCAATTGTAAAATGGGTTAAAATAGAAAAACGTAAAAGTAAACCTCTTCCAATCAAATACGGTGTACCGCAAGGAAGTGTCTAAGGACCTGTATTATTTCTTATAGTTATATATTGATGATATCTGCAACTTACATACCAAAAGAAAAATAATTACTTTAGCCAACGACACCGTCATTGTATTTTATGAAAGTGATAGGATATCCACATTGTTTATGGTTTCTTTACACTATAACAATATTGTTACGTTATTTTTGTACAAATTGGATACTAACTAAATATTTGAAGTTTTCTATAACGACCAGAGGAGAGCTAGCTGATGATTATGCTCTTAAATCACGAGTACACGGTGTCTAGGGAAAGCTTGACGCCATCATGCCAATGTTCTACTATAACACCCTCTAGGATCATAAAATACTTTGCCATTGAAATCGATGAAAATCTTCAATGGGACTCCCACATAAAGTATTACAAAGAAACTCACAAAGCTCGTGTACTACTTAAGAAACATTCGTAATATACTAAGTAAAAGTGATCTGTATAAATTTGACTATGCTCTTTACTAGCTACGTAGGGAATTATTTGATGGGGGTCTGCCTCAAACACCCACATGAAGCTGCTAATTAAAACACAAAAAGTAATCATTGAAAATCTTCACGAAAGTACCCCTAAGAACTGTTTAAGATTTTTCTCAAACTTTAATGTTTTTTGTATTTTTTTTTGTAAAGCTCCATTCAAATTTAAAGGAAAAAATGAGCATCCTACAGACCAACACACCCACACTGTTAGGATTTTAACCTCAAATTTACTGTACATTCCCAAATTAAATACATCTTTTGGTCAGAAAACCTTTAATTTCCATGCGACAAAATAATTTCCTTCCAAATGAAATTAAAAATACCATGGAGATAAAAAAGGGTTCAAAATGAACATAAGGCTAACTAAACATGGAGATGTGGAAATCATTAAAATTATGCAGTAACATCGACACAACTTAGAGTCAAAATTCATGAAAGTTTTCTATTTTAATTATTTATTTTATTTTGCCAAAAATAACATATCATAACAAAACACATGAAGATGATGAAATCATGATTTAACATCCATACAACAACCAATAAGCCTTGGAACAGGAATACCTAGTGAAGAGAACTGTGAATAAAATACTTTATTAATAATAAATTACTACAAAGTGTGTGTTTTCAATTAGATTTTTTTAAATCCAAACAATATACAGAACTGTTTATTTGCTCAGGGAAGGAAATATTATAAAGAATGCCTTACATCTTCAAACTGTTATTTTTTCATATTTATTTTTTTTTTACTTATATTTGTATTTTTTTTTTTTTACAAGATTCACCTACTTCATCTTCTTTCCTGTATGTGATCATGTACCTAATATTATATATTCAGAATTGGTTATTTATGAAGGGAAGGAACTATTTTAAAGAAAGCCTGAAATCACTAAATTTAGTTTATTTGCTTTATTATTCTTGTTTTCGTTTAAAATTTCTTTCTAAAATAATTTATTAATTCATCTTTATTTTCATTATGTCAACAAATAAAGTCATTTGTTTATTTGCCCATTTATGTTTATATTTATTTTATCTCATTAAAATCATATATTTAATATTTCATACAGACAATCTCTATAAACTAGATTTATGTTAAATACATTATGAGAAATATTCATCTGTTGTGTCGGTTTTATATTAAATCCATGAATAATAATTGCTAATTCGAATCATTGCATCAATGTGAGTCAGTGTAATTCACTGTATACCACCATCGGGTCAGTAAAAAAAGAACGTCAAAGTAACTTATAATTCGTTTAAAATATTTTTTCATTTACCTAGTGAGAAAGTTAACCAAATTAAGATTTTCCCAGTGAAACTAAAATATGTTTCATAAAATTACAATGAATGAATGGGTTTCTCTTGACAGACAGATACGGTTAAAGGAGCACTTCTTTGCAAAATAATACCTATGGGATTTTCTGGAACTAAGGGTTCAGGGGAACTCAACTGAAATATTTTTTTTAAAAAGAAAGAGAAATAATTCCGGGTTACAAATAACCTGACTATGTTTGAAAATCTCCTAAAACCACCACAGTAAGCGGAAAATGTTGCTTGTGTTGTGATGGAGAACAGCCAGACAAACATGATGATTAATACACTACGCTTGGATGGGACCCAAACGCAATGCCAACTTAGCCACCGATCGGTCGGTTTCTCTGAAACGATTAATTATTTTGTGAATTCAATTTATGTTTAGTATTTTTTCATCAACTACTTGTGCAAGTAGATAAAAATCCGCTGATAATGAGGGGAAAATAAAATTAATGTAATATAACAATTCACATAAAATAAAAGGTAGAATATTTATCAATTTGTTAAGCGGATATGGGTACCGCCACCCTTGGAATCATATATCATACATTGGAGTAAATGGTACAGGTTTCTACAAAAGTTCCTGATGTCCAGACTCTCCTCTCCAATCTCATAGACCTATTTCTAACCACTGTACCACACGGATATAGGATTGAGGTCACAGCGCCTTTAAGATCGTCCGAGCACTGCCAGGTGACGACATCAATCCCTGTTAACTTCAGACCGCCCAACAAGAGGCTGAAGAGAAAAGTGTTGCACTACAGGCCAACAGATTGGTTTGATCTGCGGGCACATTTTAATGCTTTCCCGTTGTCAGCTATCTCTTTTCAGATTTTGAGGATCCTTCCAGATGTGCCCAGGAAATTGGTGAATCATCACATCCGCAATGGGTGGCTTCATACGTCGTCCAGTCGATAGTGCTCCAGAGGCGTTCGACAAAATAAACGCAGCTTACCGAGCTTATAACACATCTCGTAAGTTGAAAAACAGATCAGTATATAACAAAATTCAAAGGAAACCAAGAGTTTCGTAATCAGGTCGAAATTCGAGCACGACCTGCAGATCAGCAACAAGCTGATGGCCTGCCCACATGACAGCCAATGGTGCTGGTCGCTTACGGGCTCAATAGGTCGCATTTTTTTCAAATTAAGTTTACCACCTCTTACCAGACCTGACGGCTGCCAAAAGGGCCAACTTATTTGGTAAAATGTTTGTGGAAAACTTGACCGTTGATGATCGGAGTGCTGTCCCGCCGTCGGTTCCTCCCTGCGGTTTCGCCATGAAAAAGCTTAGAAGCCAATATCGGGATGTACTCAAAGTTTTACGCGGGCTCGATTTTAGTAAAAGTAGCAGACATGACGGAATATCTGCCCTAGTATTGCAGAAGAGCGCTGCGCTGCTACTACCTCAAATTTTGGTGAAACTTTTCAAAATGGTAAAAAAGGCGGTCATTCATCTTATTCCAAAGAAAGGTGACGGCTCAAACCGGCCAACCACCACCCCATAGCGATCACATCTATTCTATCCAAGGTGATGGAACGTGTCATCAACAACAAACTACTCACATAACTGAACTCCGTTGTTTGTCTTGTATTGTTTACTTCTCCCCAATAGGGGTTGGACAACGGGCCTCGTCCCCGCATACTTTGCTGGAGCTTCTTTTATTTCCTTGTTTTTACCGGGGGACTCCGCCAATCACCTGCGCCACCCCTGAGGAGCGTTGGTGGTCAGAGGGGCGACTGTGCGGATAGGGGTAACCTCCACCCTGCCTCCGACCTCCTGACGCTTCTTTCCCCTAGGTACTTCAGGGTTTATCCCTCTTTTTCCCATACTTATCTTCAGGGCTCCACCGGGTGGTCGGCTAAGGGGTGTGGAAGTCCTGACCTGCACCAGTCGCCTGCAACAGGACTGCCAGTCGTGGTTCGGCGAAACGCCCCCGTCACTCTATTATGTCACTTATTTCTTCTTTGTGTTTACAGGTACTGGAGTGTGGGTTCCCTCCACCAACTATTTGCCTGACACTTGTTACCTGATTGTTTGATGCTTATTGTTCTGTGTTGTTCTTAGACTAGTACCCGTAAGCGCTCGCATTACCGCTTCCTAACACCGTATGCGGGGACATTGAAGGTCAAGCTTCATTTTTATACTTTATAGAGCCGTTTATTCAAAAAATTAGATTCATGCGAGAGCTCCGAAGGGGTGACCATAAGTCACCTATACCGGGGTGGGACAGGGTGGGTGTAACCTTCAATACCTCGGGGTGACCAAAATTATTAACGACCGTTAATGCGGCTTCCGGTGACTAGCTCAGGCACAGAGGAACCATCGAAGCCCAAGTCAAGCTAGCCTCACAGAAGCTGGGTGCACTATACAAGGCCCACAGATACTTTAAGTGTACACAACTGCTGACCGTGTACAAATCGCAAATGCGCCCTACTGTTGAATTTGGTAGCCACCTCTAGTCTACCAGATACCTGAAAAAATACTTTTAAAGCGGTCCGTTTGATGGATTCCCCTGTCTTGTTTTGTCCTGTTCAACGTTTAGAGCACAAGCGTCAGGTAGGTATGCTGTTCTTTTTTTACCGATATTACGATGGAAGATGCTCCGAGGAACTGGCTTTATTCTAACGTCTCCATCTAATTTATAAACGATGGAAGTAACAGAAATAGAGGTCACATTGGAGCTCTTGGTGGCAATCAACCTCTTATAATATTTGCGTCATAGATGGCGTTCATTAAAATATTTCAGAAAAAAAACACTTTTTGCACGTTTTGCTTTAAAACCTTAAAATAAATGGTTTGTTGGCACGTGTACATGCTGAATATAAAGTTTAATAATAAATAGTGGTTAAATCCATTATTGTATTTGTGTGCCATTCTTAAAAGAATTTACTTTGCATACGGACAAAATTGTTGATTCATATTCATATTGCACACATACGCTCGCAAAAAATAAGTTATCTTATATTTTAAAGCATATTTTCCAAATAGTGTTTTTCCACACGAATAATTAAATTGGCGCCATCTATAAACAAGCAGTTTGTGAATAGTTTTAAGGATATTTCATTATTTACATCTGGCTAGAGCCGGGACCCCTACTTCGCAACCCCTCCATTAGACAGATGCACCCGTTCAAAGCCTCCTGTCTCTGACGGTTTAAAGTATGAAGCCAGAAGCTCTGGGTAGATACTCACTGCCAAAAAGAACGCTTTGCTAGCTTACCGGTAGTTGCGTTTTGCGTTGCGGAGACTTCAGGGGGAAGATTTTCGGAGGAAGATGGAGGTTTATTGTTCCGCTTAGCCTGCTAGAGTTCGATCGCTTTCATTTGGATCGTATGATACAAGTGTTTGAACGAGAGCTTAATCTGAAACCTTTGTAAGTCTTTAGAAATGGAAGCAGTTTGCATGTTCCAATAATGTAATCAATCGATGTCTCCGTATTGAACAATGCTAACCATCAAAAGCCTTACTTTAAAAAAAAAAATCTTCACAACAATGAATTATTATTTTGTTACACATTATATAAAGGCTTTAGAAGTTTAGATTCAAGTTGGTACTTATAAAAAATATCCTTAACTGGGTTCCGAAAGATCTGGCAAAAAAGAGAGGTTATTTCATACATTTTATTAATTAATTGACTGTTACCGAGTAAATTAAATAAAAACTCTATGAAATTGATGTTTTTAATAACATTTATGTAGGTAAAATAAATCATACATATTAAAGCTTATATTGCGAGGAAAAATAATTAAAAGACATTTTGAGATGACAGTTTTCTCGCAGATTCCCTAAATAAAAGAAAAATTTTTGACAACTTCGAATTCTCTACAATTTTCCGACGTTTGGAGTGTTTTTTTTTAAATTTCTCCACATTTAAAATTAAAATGCTCCAATTTATAAATACCATAGTATATTTCAAATACATAATCATCTAAAAGATAATTATATCTAGTTTCTTAAATTGGTACTTGTTTTTACGACATCTTCAAGAATAATTAATAATATATAATTCTATGAGATATTTCGTGTTTATATAAGAGATAAACAACCCCCTTTAGATATAAACAACTTATATATCTTTCCATGAACTATTTTATATCAGTTGCTTTATTAGTAATATTTTCACATACACGGTCGTTTATCAATTAAATTAAATTATTTTCACCGCGTTTTCTGTGAGGCTGTTTTGTATGTCCAACAGCTCTTTATACCTGCTTAATTTAATTAGTTTTACTTTGATAACACTCCTTGTGCAAATTAACTTGCATAAGCAGTCTATGTTAAAGAGTTGAATGTAAGGACTTTGCTAGTATTGTAGTGACTCCTTTATGTTCACGGAAGGACTGGATTTGCTCCAATAAGAACCAGGTGGTAGGAATGAGGGAAAGCATCGACAACTCCACAAATGTTCTCATCATAGAATGCCGTCAGAGTTCATCGAAGCACAATACAGAAAGCTATTGGCCCCAACAATCAACCGATTGACTGTTCAAATAATTGTGTCTTTTTATATTTATTATATGCATTTATTATTTTCACTTTTTGTATTATAGAAGATTACGGAATAATAATGATCGTATGACTCGGGTAAATGTACGACAAGAATGGAGAATATAAATGGCTAATTAGGGTGTTAGTGAGTTGACTCCAATGTTGACCGTCGTACCAGTTTTACTTTAATTTTCCGACTTTATGTTCGGGTTAAATCTTCCCCACAGGAAAAACTAAACCCTTCCACACACTTTTCCACAGATAATCATCTAGTTAATCCACATTATGCAAGTGCATTATATAAGCGTAATAAATACAAAATAATACAAGAACAACACGTCAAATCACCAGACATCAAATGGGAAAATAATTCACCGACTCGAGATATTTTCATATCATAGGGTTCGGCTCGGTAGAACTTCTAATTGGACCCACAAATCCTACTGATCACTCAATATAAATATTTAAAAAATCTTTCGTAATCCTAAATCTTATTTAAAATGACTGATTTTTGCATTTTTCATGTACAGCGTTTAACAATAAGAGGTGTTATTTTGATATTCAATCGTAAAAGATGGTTTCGTTGCTTGTGTGGCACGTAACGCCATCTTGTTGAAAGTAAACGTTGTCCAGATCAATACCATCCAATTCCGGCCATAAAAAATCATTAATGATCTCTCGATAGCGCAATCCATTCACCGTAACTGTTGTTCCAGCCTCATTTTCGAAAAAGTAAGGTTCAATGACTCCGCCGGACCATAAACCGCACCAAACAGTCACACGTTGAGGATAGATAAGCTTTTCAACAATAACTCTTGGGTTTTTCGAGCCCCAGATGCGACAATTTTGCTTGTTGACGAAGCCACCGAGGTGGAAATGGGCCTCATCACTCAAGATGATTTGCATTTGATTCACTCAAGTGAATTTTAAAAATTTCAATGCATTGTTGAAGCGTGTATCGTTCCATTTTTATAAATGACGTAGTGTCTACTTGTCAAATGTCAAAAAATGACAGCTTCAACAGTAACATTTACCGAAATAGCGGGCTATTTAAAATAACACCTCTTATTGGAAAACCCTGTATAAATTCTTTGACAGATCTAATACGCCTAAACTTGAATGAGAGAGCTAGGTATAATGCCAGTAGCCGAAATAACAAATGGTAATATTTGTATATACTTATTATTTGAGTCTTTATTTTATTCTACCTTTCTATTAGAAAAATATTTTCATCATACTATGTTGTACTTATTAATTATTATTTATGTTCTTACATGTATGTTATACTCTCTATTTAGTGTGTGGGATTCCACTAACCTTCTCACATTCCTGAACCAAATCAATTATTGTAATTTTATGTTTTTCTTTTATATAAAAGCAGTAACTTATACATAAGTCCTAATAAAAATTGAATAGTAATACAATAAAATAAGTTAAAGATAATCCTTAAATTAAAATCGAGATCTACAAATTAAACAATATATTATAAAGAGATAAATCAAAGTCTTGGACACTTTTGGAGATTCGTCTATTATTTATGTTTACACTTTTGGAATGGCGGGTGATATCACGAGATCCGTATTCGTCAAAGATCGCGTCGAGAAGAGACCGCCAACCAAGGGTAGATAACCTAGCTACCCTTCCAGCCGGTCCAGTGTGGCCACCCGCAGCATATTAATGAATCTTCCCAGTGTGTCCGGGGTTGGTTGTTGCTTTTACACTCGACCATCCTGCCTCTCCATTGTGACCTCACAAAGTAAAAAGAAAAACATATTAGTTACAAGCATTAAATCACATAAGCAACCAACTCTCGGTTGTCTGAACAGTATCATCAAAGTTACTTTTCAATTCATCCACACAGACGAATTCAAAAACAGATAGTCTCTACCAGACATATCTCATACCTTCATGATGTATCACCACATGAATAGCTTCTACCGAGCATATTCAGTCACACGGATAGTTTCTACTGAACTATCCCGGATAGCTTCTACTGAGCGTACCCAATTATTCGGATCGTTTCTACTGAACGAATCCCGGATAGCTTCTACTGAGCGTACCCAATTATTCGGATTGTTTCTACTGAACAATCCCGGATAGCTTCTACTGAGCATACCCAATTATTCGGATAGTTTCTACTGAACTATCCCGGATAGCTTCTACTGAGCGTACCCAATTATTCGGATTGTTTCTACTGAACAAATCCCGGATAGCTTCTACTGAGCGTACCCAATTATTCGGATAGTTTCTACTGAACTATCCCGGATAGCTTCTACTGAGCGTACCCAATTATTCGGATTGTTTCTACTGAACAAATCCCGGATAGCTTCTACTGAGCGTACCCAATTATTCGGATAGTTTCTACTGAACTATCCCGGATAGCTTCTACTGAGCGTACCCAATTATTCGGATTGTTTCTACTGAACAAATCCGCCACACCACTAGGATGCAAATACACACAGTTATTTTTAAAGACTGAGACCAGCATCTCATCTGCCAAACTGTAATACTTCCAGCAGTCCAACGACTACCCAGTGACACACAGTCACTCATGCACCGTTAGCAAGTTTAATCCACAATTAACCTTGCAACGTGCCGATCTTGGTGAGACTCAGCTCTCCAGTAAATCCAGTAGATCATCTCGACCTACCTCACTATCCTGGCTGTCAGACTCATCAGAGTTTCCAGGTGCTCCCTTGTAGGGCCTCAGCGCATCAGCGGCAACCATGGCGGTGAACTTCTTATAGCCACGCATACCCTTGACACTGCTAATCTCATAGCGGTCAATATGTGGAAGTACTTGAGTTACCTTGTAAGGTCCACTGTAGAGGGGGTCAGTTTTGTGGTTGATCCCTGCTCCTCCTCGAACCACACCTTCTTTCCACAAGACAAGGTCTCCTTTTCCGTATTTGCGTGCTACCTTTCGCCTTTTGTCGTACTGCGCTTTCATCCTCTCAGCAGCTACTGCCATATTACGCTGAGCCGCCTCACGACACTCAGCTACCTGCGCCTCCCTGGAGAGATGTTCTACACTGACATCCTCCTGCGTGTCAGCAAGAACACTGTTCTTGTGACCAAACATCAACTGAAATGGGGTAAACCTAGTACTGGCATTGACGGTATTATTAATACCCCAGATGATCTCAGGTAATCCTACATCCCATAGATTTGGATCTGCATCCATAGCACGCATCGCCTCCAGCAATGTCCTGTTAGTCCTCTCAACCTGCCCATTTGCCCGGGGGGTAGCAACTGCAGTTAAGATGTGTTTGAACTGCTTTTCTACAGAAAATTGCTCAAATCTTCTGCTATTAAAAGCCAAACCTCTATCAGAGATAACTCTAGTAGGTACTCCAAATATACTGAACATTTCATTCAACTTTCTAACCGTCTCCATTGAATTTAGTGTTCTCGATGGAAACGCAAACACAAACTTAGAGAAAGCATCTGTAGCCACCAGTAAATAGCTATTACCTGACTTGCTTTTAGAAAATGGTCCAAGGTGGTCTATATGCAGAGTGTGCATCGATCTGTCGGGCTTCGGAATAGCGTTAAGCTTACCTTCCTTTTTCCCATATTGGCCCTTGGCAAATGCACAATTTATGCATGCGGCCACATACTTCCTGATGAAACGGGTCATCTTGGGGAACCAAACTTCACTCTTGATCAGTTTCTCACACCGTTCGAAACCTGGATGACCAATGTCATCATGATATTTCCTTACCAACATCCATTTAGCATTATTCGGGACCATCACTCGTTCACCCGCCAACGTTTTCCGGTACAACCTATCATTTCTGATGCAGAAATCGTTTGTCAAGTCCTTATTAGCCTTGCCACTCTTAAGCTGCTCTACGATAGATATAATCTTTTGGTCCTGAAGTTGCAATGAAAGTAACCAATCATCTGTTTCCACCATTGAAACATTCACCTCAAGAGGTGATGGGTTGCGACTCAAAGCATCTACATGCTTCATACGGTCACCAGGACGATATACTACATTCATGTCGTACTCCTGTATGGTGAGCCACCATCTAGCTATCCTAGGAATCATATCCTTTTTAACCAGCGTTGCCCTTACGGCAGTGCAATCTGTCACAACAGTAAAATTTATTCCAAACAAATAGATGCGGAACCTTTTTACAGATTCAACAACAGCTAAAGTCTCCAACTCATAGCTGTGATAGAATTCTTCTTCCTTCGAAGTCACCCGACTGAAATAAGCTACTGGTTTTATTTCACCGTCGCTCTGCTTCTGCATCAGAATTCCACCTAATCCAAGTTTACTGGCATCTGTGTGCAGTTCTGTCTCCAGTTCTCTATCATAAATAGCTAGAACAGGGCGACTAACTAACTTCTCCTTTAGGGTTTCAAATGCGTGTATCTGGGACTCTTCCCATTTCCACTCGACACCCTTCTTTGTCAACTCAGTCAACGGGCGACCTATTGTAGCAAAACCTTTAATGAATTTTCTGAAATAGCTGGCCAATCCCATAAATTGCCTAATTTCATGAATATTACTAGGCTGTCTAAAGTTCTGGACTGCATCAATTTTGATATTGCCTGGTGCAATGCCTTTATCGGACACCTCGTGTCCCAGATAAGTAATTTTAGTTTGCAGGAAAGAACATTTACTCAGGTTGACTCGAAGATCAGCTTCTGCTAATAGACTCAAAACCGTTTTAAGTCTGGCTATCCCTTCGGGAACTGATCTAGATGGTATCAGTATATCATCCATGAACACCAGAATGTCATTTCCTGGTATTCTCGCTAAAGCCTTCTTAATAATGCGCATAAATGCGGAGGGCGCATTAGCTAATCCATAGCTCATTCGCAAATACTCAAACTGTCCGTCTGGTGTCACAAACGCAGTTTTCCTAATAGAATCCTCAGCCATCGGTACCTGATGATAGCCTTGAGCTAAATCTAAGCTGGTAAAATAGATTTTCCCTGCCAGTTTACATACTTGGTCATCAATATGCGGCGATGGAAATCTATCCTTAATAGTAATTGCATTAAGTGCTCGATAATCAACGCACATCCTAAAGTCTCCGTCCTTTTTCCTAACGAGAATCACAGGACTAGCATAATCTGAATCCGACTCTCGGATTATACCACTAGCCAAGAGATCATCAATCTTCTCTTGTACTACCTTCCGCTCTGCAAAGGCCAGCCTATATGGCTTGTAATGGATCGGTTGGTCGGTAGTAGTTTTAATAGTCATCTCTCCCAGATTAGTGCAACCTAGGTCATTGGTGGAATTAGCAAAACAAAATTCAAACTCACGAAGCACCTGCAGTAGGTCCCGCTTCTCCGCTTCGCTAATGTCCCCCACCTGCAGATCTGATGTCTCCATTAAACAAACAAGGTTGTCACTTACTTCTCCTCGGCTGTGAGCCTGACCTGCTGGGGCTTCAGTGCTCCGTACAGCCCGAGTAATGAGCTCGCCCTTCTTCCACCTTAAGGCTTCTCGCCCAAGGTTGTGAACCTTCATCACTCCGTCGGCACCCAAAAATGTAGCTGGCAGCATGAAGGTGGTGGCTCCCAGTTCAAAACAGCGCGGGGCCGTGGAGTAACTCTCTCCAAGCTCTGCTCCTGCAACGCTCACCTTAACCACCTCCGTGGTTGATGGTGAGATAGTAACATCTCCGGCACATACCACCTGGAATGACTTATCATCAATTATTGCAAGATCTATAGTTTGTACAGGGTTAGCTTCTACATCCTTTCTAAAAATAGCCTGCCCATCATGTACAATGAGGGTAATTCCAATCTGTGAAATAAAGGGCTGTCCAATTAAAATATCGACGCTGCCCATAATACAGTCGGTAACAAGTGCTGAGGTGACCAGACTCAAACCGTCCACCTCGAGAATAAATTCTACCACACCTTGTGCCATTACTGACCCACCTGTAAAACCTTTCAACATTGTTCCAGAATGCTCCAATGTTAAATTCAATTGCCTGCAGGCTTTTTCAGATACAATATTGGATTGGCTTCCCGTGTCTATATAGGCACGGAAAGTCAACCCGTTTACCTTTACCTCCTTATCGAAAACATCATTCCTGCCTGCTAGCTTAAGGATGTTAACATTGGCCTTCTCCTGATGCTTGGGCCGCTTGTAACACCTGGCAGGCAGGTGTCCACTCTTGCCACAGTGCGGGCAATCCTCCGTCTTCTTCATGCAGTTGGCTGCATAATGGCCCTGCTTTCCACATCTGAAACAAGCCTTGTCTGCCTTGGCGCCATCCCGCTGGTCACGCCTACGCCCCTGCTTCCCATAGCGATGAGGCTGCGATGCTGGCGGGGCACGCACAGTGGCCCTGTCCGATCTTGAGGAAGAACTGACTTCGGGGGCTTTGTAGTTTTCCTGGGACGCCAGGAATCCCACATACAGCTCCTCGGGGGTGGTGCATCTGAAGCTTCTGGCATGCGGCTGAAGCTCCAAGGGCAGACCCCGTATGATGAGGGAGATAGCCGCCTCATCATCTAACCGGCACCTTTTCACCATCATCCGCTTCTCGTGGTAGTAATGCGTCATAGTCTCATCGCCACGCTTCCTCCTCTGCATCAACTCCTCCATCATGTCGGCATACTCAATGTGCCGTGGGAAGGCTCGCTCCAGCGACAACTTCCATTCGGGCCACGACATTTCGTAATTATCTAAGTGGTCGTACCACTTTCGGGCCGATCCACGCAGCCGCGTCTGCATATAGCACGCTTTCGCGTACTCGTCCCACCCGTGCACCCTTCCCAGGACCTCAATCTTCTGCAGCCATGACACTGCCGTGACTGCCTTGTCCTCCGGATCGAAGAAAGGGATGATCTCCGCTTTCACAGTCGGGCCGCTGCTCCGTGCCGACGAAGTACTCGGTCCCTCTTGACGGCTGGAGCTGGAACTCCCATCCCTAGCCCTGAAGTACTTGGCTAGCATGCCCTCGAGTCTGGTCTCGAGTAGTCTTTCGAAAACCACGCGCGAAGGCTCCATGGAGTCTTCCGAATTGCTCGGGCTACGGCTTTCGCTTCGGGACATTTTTTCGCGCCAAACGTAAACACAACAAACAAAATGGCGGCGGTAGCGTCACCTTACTCCCGCGCACGAATATAATTTTCCAAATTAAATTAACGTCTCTCTCGTATACACAAATCACTAGACAATAAAGCGTCAATTTCGCACGTGGATGTTACCACTGAATAAAACGTCTCTATCGTAACTTTTATTCGAGTAACCAAAACACAAACAATAACAAAGCGTCTATTTCGCGCGTAAATCTTTCACCAAAATAAACAAACGTCACTGTCGCAATTTCTTTGGATATATCCCACTTCTGAATTTATAAAGAGATAAATCAAAGTCTTGGACACTTTTGGAGATTCGTCTATTATTTATGTTTACACTTTTGGAATGGCGGGTGATATCACGAGATCCGTATTCGTCAAAGATCGCGTCGAGAAGAGACCGCCAACCAAGGGTAGATAACCTAGCTACCCTTCCAGCCGGTCCAGTGTGGCCACCCGCAGCATATTAATGAATCTTCCCAGTGTGTCCGGGGTTGGTTGTTGCTTTTACAATATTATTATGATTAGTGTAAAATAAACCTGGGCAGTAATGGTTTAATGGATGCTACTGCAAAACTCAACTTCAATGGTTGCTATTTCATATAATCTTAATACATTATGATCATTCATGTCATGTGATATACATTGTAATAATATAAATAATTTGCCACTTACGAAACAAAATTGTATATCACTCTTGTAACTTTGTGAGGGTGTTAAAATTTAGCGTGACAGTTTAGGTTTTTAACTTTTTTTGTTGGAAAGTTTCCGGTTCGATTTTCGGCACAACGTTAATACACAGTGCATAGCACATGGACAACGTAATTATTTTATTTGATATTAGCTGTCCAAGTCCGAGTTTGTGATGCTCACTATAAAATCCTTTGCACCTAACGAAATGGCTTTACAGATTTTCAAATAAAACCACTCGCTAAATATATATAATAATTATTTATAGGTTCCCATAAAAACTAATAAAATTTATATTAACTTAAGATTATATGTATTCGTAACGTTATTTTTAAGTTAACAATAATAATCAATTGTATGATATTTTAACTGCTACGCGATTCTGCAAACTAATTTATCATTAAGTTTAATTTTTCATTCTCCACAGCCGTTTCCCAAATCAATGCCCTTTCAAAGCCCGCGAATTTTTTTTTTTTTATAATCATTAGATTTCATTCGATCATCCTACAGCGAATAGATTGGTGTTTTTTAATGAAATTATGACAATTTTTCCAGTTTTTTACACAATCTGGATGATATTTCAATAAAATAATGATAATAGAATTATCATAATTAATTTCTTTAGTACTTTTATGTTTTAAATAAATGTTATCACATTTGTCGTGAACTAAGTGTGAAAATATGTTTTAATATCGTTTATTATTCGTTAATACATAATGCATTTTATTTTATAGTATTAACCCTACATAATGTAAGCAGTTAAAAACTTACATTAGATCAAAAAAATTCCTCGAAACCCTTAGTTAGATAGAAAAGTTTACGGGAGACGGAATAAAAATCACAAGGTACCTATCCAGAAAAAAGGATGCGAAAACCCAAAGTCCCGCCGCAATCAGACCTCATTCAGGAACCGACGTGAAGCCAGAGTCGTATAAAAATTACACACCCGGCCAACCCCTTCACTCCCGGCCATGGCACAATGCTTGAATTAGAGACGCGTAGTAATCAGTGGTATTTCAACGGCACTGTTTTTTGTCAGTCGCATTTACATAGAAACAAATGACGGTAATTTTTTTAACTGGAGAAAAATTGTGACAAATCTCTGTGGCCGCGCACCCGGTGTCGCCCGTATTTTTTTACCAGTTTCTGTTAGTATCCTGCAACACGTATGCTGTAGGCAAATCCAAAACCAAAATGTTAATCCAATGCAACATATAATTACCAAAACAATTATGTTGAACTTCCTTCGTAACGTGGTGGTATACAGATTTGATTTTCATTGTGCAGATTATTATATACCAGCCTATAATGAACAATTACTAGAAGTTTCTTGAACAGTATTAAACTTCGTGTAATATTGAATATTCGGAAAAAAAATACTATCCAAGACGGCCACCATCTTGAACCGGACATGAAACACGCAACAAATTTACTGACATAAATTCCGACTCCGGTAGGCTCAGTAAAAAAACCCATTGTATTGCAAAGAAAAGTAATTACATTTAAACCTTTTCTAAATAATTATGTCAGTGTATAATGAGTCAGTGGACATCTTTAATTTATCACTTACAAAAGATTGTTACTAAGACAGTTTAATTATGTGTGATAAATATGAAATGTATCAACATATATTTTGTATTAATCAAATGCAAAAGCCCATAAAAATGGAATTAATAAATTATTAATAATAATAAATCAATGAAATTTCAAAGGATATTCCGTAAGCTCGACTACACAAGACAAATTCTCATCAGATTTTGTGTTAAAATATTTAATCCTTATTTCGGTAATGTTACTGTCACAGTTGTGATGCTTATAAACAAATTTGCCATTTCATTACAATGTACTAGTCAATTAAATATTATTGGTAAATTTAATAATTTACTTACTCCCACGAGGACTTTGGCCTTTGTTGACATTTAAACAAATATTCTTAGCGCCAAACTCAAAAGAAATACGAGTATAACGTTTTTTCTTATTCAATGGTTGAGGAATAGATAAAGACTTTTTATCCAAAATATACAACTGTTCTTCAATGTGCAAGAATCTATGATACTATCATGTTTCTCATCGTAAAAATTTGTATCATTAGCAGTCATTGGTTGACCTTACTTTTATAGATGTGACTTTAGACGAAAATGCTTTCAAGGGATTGGGTTAGAAATTCCGGAAACTACTAACAATATGAAACAGATCCTTCATCAACTCATCGCTAATTATTATTGTTATCAAACTACCCTGATCTCGTCAACGTAGGATCTAAATTACAAATTACCAAATCTCTACTTTTGTGCTACCAAAATGACGCCATTAACCCTCAAAGGTCGCGTTATCCTAAACATTGTAATACAGCCTGGGAAAACCCTTTGCAAATTACCAACTAATTGTATCTACGCGGTCCGGCGTAATGCTCAGAGAAAAACTTCCGTTATTCAGTCCTTCCTACCCTAAAAGTTACTTGCCTTCTGCGAGTTCTACGCACGTAAACTTCAATTCCTTTCAGAGACACTCTAATGTCTAGGAAAGGAAATTGTTTCAGGTTTTTTTTAACATAAAATGATGGTAATTAGTGTTTCCAAAATAGTTAACTAAACACGTAAAGGAAGTCAGAAACTGGAGACAAAACAGTTCACCGCTTGTAGCTACGTAATTGATTTGCAACACCCTTAGGTTGAAGTTTACCAAAGATTATACTTAATCGTTGTTACACAGATAGTAAACATTATTTTTTTATTTATATTCGTGGTATAATAAAATAGAAATTGAATGTCATGGAGCGCTGAGTTTGGTATAAATTCTGGCGGTACCTGTAATAAACGACATAAATTGTACTAGATAACTTCATCTCTTCTAAATATAAAATGAAGCAATCAATGATTATATCTCCAATCGAACTTGGTGAATTAAATTGTAGGTGCTCTCAGTATCGCTCCGGTGAAATGCCACGATTCAGTTCATATTAATATAGTTGCTTGAAATGGCTTCAGCCGTGTTTGATGACCAGATTTGAATATGTGAGCATAGAATAGATGAGTTCCTTCCCTTCCTTGGTCCTTCCAGCCTTACAACATATCCCAGTTGGAGATGCCATAGTCCAATTGGCTCTGGACAGTTGAGGGCAGTAGTTGGAAGCAGTTGGTATTATTATTCTGTATTCTCATAAAACAGTATCATTTCAACTTATGCCCTGAATTCAGATAAAAGGGGGTTTATTATTTCATACCCGAAAAGCCAATCTCTTGCATATCCCCGCAATGCCTGCACGAAATGGCCACACTCCCGCACCATGTGACTTGTTTACCAAATGAGCATAACGACTTCTTGGCCAGAAGTTCTGTAATACATTTAACGGTCGCCATTATGGCCAAGGACACGTAATTACTTGTTAAGGAGTCGGCCAGAGAGCTATATGACTTTTACTAATTGGTACTTAGGCGGATATTACCGCATTTCGGAGGGACTTTGGTCCGCGGCATTGTTTATCCAGACATGCGGATTCACATCTTGAATTGTTATGTCTATTTATTACACACATGAAATATTCAAGAATAAAATTGTCTCGACTTTTACGTTATCTACTTTGTTTTCCGCATTGTTATTAAGGAGATTGTTCTGCTGCTTTAGAAATAGCACGGTAGACTGATTTCTTAAATTGTTGAAGGTGAGATATTGAATTTCAAAAATTCAAGAAGGTTAAAAAGGTATGGAAGACTCCTTTTTTAATTTTTGAAGGTCAAAAATTCAAAAAGATAAAAAATGTGAATAGGATGCACTAACTCCTTAAAATGGTATTTCATTTTCATTTACAATGGGTTATTTTTATTTTTAATTACAACGGGTATATTTTAGCACTAATTAAGTACTATATTTAATTTTTAACGAATTGCGTAGTAATTTATTCCGTAACATATTTTTTAGGACTTTATGGTTTTATTTTAGAAAAGTTATAAATTAAGAAGGGGCGATTGTAAGTTATTGAAAAAATTGTGAAGCACATAAGAAGATTTTTTTCAAAAAGATAGACAAGCGGTCGAAGCGAAAGGGTTGCGAATATCTTGAAAATATTTGAAAATCTCCCATCACACGAAGAAAAGGAGAAAGTTATTCGTAATCCGGTTAAAAACGGAATTGCATTGCCCTTAACTAATGAATTGGTAGGTTTTCTGTTAAACTTTTAGTAAAATAGGAATGTATTATCATGATATCAGAACAAGTGTTAATAAAAATCATAATATTTTCGTATTTAGTCATTATATATCAATGCAGGTGCACGAACACGTGTTCCGAAGCATTAGGATTTTTCTGAAAGGTTTTTTTAGGAAACGGCCTAATCAATAAACGGCCAACCCGTCTTTAACCGGATTTCGAATAATTTGAAGAGATTTTTCTGCAAATACTCAATTATTTCCATACACCGTCATAAGAAGCGGAAATTGTTGCTTGTGTCATGAAGGTAAATATAGCCAGCCGAGAAAATGAATTCACGAAGCGTAGGTTGAACGAGCGTGAAAAAAATTCTAATTATTAAGGTGGTATTTGTATAAATACGAACTAACCACTAAATATAACAATTTGAATATAGCCTCTTTGGCTAACAAAAGTGTAATTTTGTACTCTTCAAGACACTGAGGCGGCAGCCGGTCTGTAGCTGACTCAGCACATACCACACAACAGTGATGGATACCTAAAGAATTATTTCTTTCTGACCAAATAGGTAAGGTAGATGAGGCGTATGTATTTATGTTAGTTGAATAATGTGTGTATACAGTTGGCTGCAGGAGATATATTTTATATGTTGATAGATATCCGAAAATTTTGATATATGAAGCGTGGATATCTTCTTCAAACGCGTAGGTAAGTATGTTTTTCATAAGACCAGTGAAGAAAATGAGTAAGACGAGATTAATTTTAAAAATGATGCATAGTCATTGACAAGACAAAGCGTACAAAAAAAAATAAAAATGATTCCGAAATAACTAGAATATTTGATTATTTTTAAAGTGTCTTGAAGTTTGATGGTATTCCATTTGTAACGACATTTAATGTAACTTTGAATATACGTAGCTTTCCATTTGTTTCCGCACGATGCAAGCGAGTGTTGAGATTGCGGAAAAGCGACCCGAAAGTAAACAGAAGAAGTAATGTATGAACAGACGGCAAGTAACAGCGATACGACATACGATTGCCACACATTCCAGATATGTTTATAGGACAAGATTGCAGAATACATGGCGTACCATGGCAATGTTTTAATAATATTATTTATCCAAAAAAGTGTTGATGATAGCATGTAGATGCGTTTGTGATGGTATGTATAGGATTGATGTATTGTGATTCAATTTGGGCAACAAAATATCGCTCTATGATATCAAATTATTTTCCGTTTTCTTTATTTGAATGGTCGGAAAATGAAATGGCACTATTCGTCGATTTTATGGCCATCAAAAGAT
This sequence comes from Hesperophylax magnus, assembly GCA_026573805.1. Classification (NCBI taxonomy): domain Eukaryota; kingdom Metazoa; phylum Arthropoda; class Insecta; order Trichoptera; family Limnephilidae; genus Hesperophylax; species Hesperophylax magnus. The sequence goes on from JAIUSX010000022.1 coordinate 4,184,367, forward strand.
GAAGTTTAAAGTAAACCAATCAAATGGTTGGGGAGCTGAGTGGCTTATAAAAGTCACCTAGTTCATGGAAGTTCTAATATCTAATACGGTGTGATTTTCAGAGAAGTTTTATATTTAAAGAAATATTTTTATAAATTCATAATAATATGTCCCTTTGATTCATTATAAATTTTAAGCTTGAACCCAGAATATTTAAAATAAGTATTTTGTATCGTCGTGTTTAATAGCCTCAAAGGCATGGGTTAAAAAAATGGAATAAGCGTTCATTTTATTTCGTCGTGCTTAATAGCCTCAAAGGCATGGGTTTGAAAAATGAAAGTAGAGTGCGAGCATATAAAAGATTACATTTATTCATATTTATCAATTATTCACTTTGGCCACAAAGACCTCGAATTTACTAGGTAATCAAAACTTTGGGATCCATTCTTCGAAACATCTCTCCATCGGCGTTTAGCTTAAACTAATAATTTCTCACATAAGATATATATTAAAAATGCTGTTTACACGCTGTATTTTTACTGAAATATGTAGTCATACGGTAATTTAACCAGTATTTTTCCCCGGTTTAAACCAAAATCTCAAAGCTGTCTGCAAACCAGGCTGACGTCATTTCTCTGCAATTTTTGTATTAAGAAATACGTCATACAAGCAAATGGAGCAAACGCCAGTTTTTTTTTTTTGATGATGAATTTGATATTTAAATAATTCACTAGAAAGAAGTTACGGTAATTTAACCAGTTCTCCGGGTAAAACCTAAATCTCAAAGCTGTCTGCAAACCCAGCTGACATCATTTCTCTGCAATGTTTGTACTATGAAATACGTCATACAAGCAAATGGAGCAAACGCCAGTCTATCGTTTTGATGATGCATTTGATATTTGAAAAATTCACTAGAAACCTTAGTTTGTTAGTTAAAGGATTTTGTTTTGAATTTTTCTCCTTTATTCTGGTGAAATAAAAAAATCTGTGAAAGTTATACATTGATTTTAGTTTTTTCTTTGTGAAAATGCAAAGTTAGACACTTTTCTGGGAAACAACATAAAATGTGGACACAACTTTCACATAGAATATTTTAATATCTTTGAACAGCGTTTTCCTAAGATTCCATTTCTCAGCAAAGAAAGAAAAATAAAACAGAAAATGAATATTAACTATAAAAAGTTTTATTTATTACTTCATCATAAATCCCGCTAAACTGCCACAGCGGTCGGGTTTATATTGAATTATTCATTATTTGTTCAACGATTTACATGTTTTAAAATTCATTTAAACTGAAAAAAGTAAAATAACCTGTCATTAGATAACCTCAAAATTAACGCTATCCCAAACATTCCAATTTGTTTGGCTTTAACCCTTAAATGCATACTATTGCAAAACGGCAACGTATCGTTCAAACCACCTTTAACTCTTTGGTGTATACTAAATGCATGCCGTTTTAGAATTATCAAGTTCACGGTAATATATTTTATTGAGTGGCATCACCTTTTTTTTCTTTCGCGAATGTCAAATGTCACTTTTTCTTTAACAAAGTGAAGATTCTCGAAGTTTGGTTGGAGGTTAGAATTACAGTTTTGTTTGCTTTTATTATTTTGATTTTCTTAGGTAAGTAGATACAATAATATTATAATTATATGTAATAACTCGTATTTTTCCGGTACACTTATTACTTTTGAGAAATTGTTTTAGGTTTTTTTTTTCAAACGTAAATTGTTCATATTAATTTTTATTAAATACATGGTTTTGTAAATCTGCAACATTGTTTTTTTAATCAAATATCATTAAAAAATTATTTATATTTCCTTGCATATGCATGTAAATAAAATAACTCTTGAGTGCATATTTTGTCATCTCCCCTTATCCACATAGTTTATTCTTGAAGGAATTAAGTTGAAACTAAGTTTTATTTTAATAATTTCTTCGTATTGTTGACGTAAGCCAACAATGGAAATTTAACATAATATTTTTATCCACTTTGCAAAATTAAATTTTCACAAAATTTATTGGTATGGAGTTCGCTGGAAAGACACAAAAGTATAAGGGTGTTCGGAGGCTCTCCAAAAGTTTGCACAATGCAAATCAACCAGAAGTTGACAATCCTAAATTCGGATAATATTAGTGTCGTACTGACTAGAATCTTGGTATAACAGTAACAGTATAAAACAGAACAGCCAAAGTATGTAACTCCTCGTCTTTTGTTACCGACGCTTTGAGATAACTGCGCTTGCCCCGAGATTGTTCCACACTCGGCACTGGCGCTGCGGGATCTTTGTGTGAAGTTTCCCTATACGAGTATGAATAATTATTATAATATATGAAAGTCTCGCATCGCGGTGTGGAATGGCGAAACGGAGTGTAAAACTTTACCACCGGAATCATGCCACCATCTCATCCATCTCCACAACACTCTCCTTCTCGAAGCAAACAGCCATCTAGCCAACCCAGAGATGGCCAACACCAAATTTACCTTTATACTCAGATACACTTAAATTGTTTAAATTTAACTACCACAACATCTAGTCTATCTATCTATATAAATAAAAATGTTCGTTTTTCAAAATCTTAAATCACCGAAAGTTCTTCACGGATTGCTTTAAAATTTTAACACAACGTAGCATTCGAATATGCGTATGTTTTTTATACCTATAGTATATAGATATCATATGTGACCTCTTAGGGTAATTTCTATATCGTGACAGGTAAAAACATGTGTTTTTTTTTAAACAGAGCCATGTGTTGGACAAACATTATTTTTTGAAAAACACTGAAAAACTGTTGGACGTAAAAGCAACAAGCGCTATTGTTTCTCTATCTACACAAACATACTGAGCTATAGTAACTCGTGGCGGGGTACAGCTAGTTAATAATAAAAATAATTATAATTGGATAATTTGTATGGCGCTGTTTTTGTGAAAAATCACCAAAAAGGCGCTGAACAATTGTGATTTCCTATGCTGTATCTAATTTTATTAATTACAAAAAGACGCAGAAAACTTACTTACCTCGCAGGCAAACTTCAGATGAACACACTTTTATTATAAAGTTCAAGCTTGGAGAAGATACGACTTTGGACGCAACGTGCACTATATTAGAAAACACTGGAGATTGTATTTTACATTTTTTTGCTGTTTTACCGAACATTTTTTTAGGTACAATACTAAATATATTTTAAAACAGGTAATTTAGGCTCACCTCACTAAGTGCTTTACGTGTATTAAGGCTCTCATACCTACTGACATTACATTATCAGAAGATTAGTGGCAAAAGAAGAACTGATATTGAATTCAAATATAAGTCATTTAACTTTTCAATTTTGTAGTGAAGAAATTTTATGAAATGATCTGAAAATTTTTCTGACTTCTTGGATATGACTGTCTTAAGAGATAAGTTTTTAAAGCATGACTTATTCATACTAGAGGGAAAATCTCTCGACAAATGTTAAAGTAAAACAGAAAAACTGTGATTTTTTTCATGCATATAGTTAAAATGCTCAAAAACAGAACCACATGTATTTTAAACATTTGTCGGGGCATATTTTGCTATTTTTTTCTATGGAGGGAATTTTACAGAATTACTTTTACAAATAATGTACGGTAGATTTATGGAAATTATCTTCAAAAAGAATATAACATTTTTTTAGAGAAAAAAACAGTATTCAAGAGAAATATGTCATACATTGGAAGGAATTCGGAATGCGGGCTCTTAAATTTAGCTCTAAATTCTTGTAATTTTTCGTGCGGCATTGTGGTTTAAAATCAAATTCATTCGAAAACAACCATTTTTAAGTTAACTTATTTTTTCTTATTCAAGTAAATTTTTTTTATTTATTACTCACTTAGTCTTAAGCGAACTTTCTAACACCTTCATTATTTTGACCGCAATAAAATCCTGGCAGTCACCTAATATCTCTCTCATTGTTTGTTGTTTTTCCACACAAGAATGCCAACTGACTAGAGACGTTGGAACTATGGCATCCCCAATTGGGATATGTTTTTAGGCTGAATCGATTGAAGGGGAAGGGAAGGTCGGGAAGATATAGGTCTGAATTACCTGGTTCTTCAGATCTGCGTTTCTTTCGGCAAGATTATTTTTATAATTTTATTCCATAATATTATTTTCTATTAAATGAGACCCCCTTGAATGTTTTAATAGCTCAATAAAAAGATTGGTACGCTGCATTACATAGCATAGTATAATTATTTCATTATATATAATTATCAGTTGGAATTTAGTGGAAATTAGTGAGGTACCAAAATAATACCTTGTTTTAAAGCATTTTTGAATTAGCATAAACATAAACACTTTGAATTTTAAAACTCCTAAAAAAAGCTTATTTTTGAAAACAACCTTTGTACATTTTTCAAGTTCAAAAAGTAATTAAATGAAATTGCCTCGATAGAAAATAAAATCGCAAAATATGCTTCGAAATTTATAAAAAACACATCTCGTTCTGTTATTTAACTTTTTGTAGGTATGAAAAAAATCACAGTGTTTCTTTAAATGCTACTTTAGAAAAATCTCTACACTTTAAAAAAGTCGTGCTTTATCAAATATTTTCGCTAACCCCTATTATTTACAAACGTTTTTATTTTTTTTATTTTAGCGCGTTCTATCTAACATTCGTATTTTAAAATAACCCTTTCAAACCATCTTCTGCTTTTTTAACGTTTACTTCAGAGCCTTAAACGTGGTGCAAATGCAGCGTTATCTTTTAAAATAAATATAATAAAGTAAGTAGGCGGGTATTAGTTTAAGAGTCGGATTATTAGTGAGTAGGTAATGCAGCTTGCAGGTTGCAGCTTACGCTATTGAATGCGTTTGCCTCCTCTGCCGAATTCTCGTGTCGGGCGACTCTACTCCCGGAGTCCCGCTATAAAATATTGTTTTACTTGCCCGACTTCATACTTACATGCATAAGACGAAAGTTTAAATTTTATTACGCTGTCGGAGTCGTTTTAAATTTTATTGCAGGCTGTCTTTGGAATGGTAGACGTTAGTTTGAAACTTTCGAATACCCAGGAACGGGACACTATGCCCAAATGCTCATGTATATAATACATACGAAATAGTACCACTGAAGAGGTAAATCATTAGAACGCGTTGCTGGCGTGTTCGTGTGCCCCAATTAAGCTTAATTTTTTCCTATGAATTAGACAAATACCATTTTTTTATATTAGCTCTACACAGGAGGGCCTTAGGAAAATAATTTACATCAGAGCTTATGTCGTCTTAGGGGGTGAATGGAAAGAGATTTAGTTCTGAGAAGCAAAAGGATGAACGACCTGTACGTGAAAACCTAATTGAAACGCTAAATAGAAACAGATATAAAATTGTTCATGGAAAGTTAAATACATTACCTATCCAGCCAATGAGGGTTGTTTGACTGTTGTATAATCTTGAAATAATTAAAAATTTCTCATCAAAATTCGGAATGTTTTCATAGTATTTTTAATGTTTTACGTATTTCTCTATTTTAAAATGTCAAAAACAAACATAATTTTATAAACAAGATAAAATAACCTTTTTGACTTTTGTATTCGAAATATAATCGACCTTCAAAATATGTCATCTGGCCGGCGCTGGCACCGAAACCACTTGTCATCGCGTTTATGAGATGCCCGCTACGCTGGTGGAACAGGATACAGTATTTGTAAACTGGACTGTGTGCCGCATCAGAGAGTTTATTCGACTTACCATCTGTAGTAAGTGCCAAATGATTGTACAATCGTACAAATACTGCAGAGACACTCTTTGATGTGGACACTGCTGAAGAAGATCACACCATCGAATTCTGTCCAAATACCGCGGTCAAATGAGTATGCGCTACGTGCACTACATTTGGAAAGCCTGCTACGCACTAGTCTGGAGATAGGAACAACTGCCCGGCCTACAAAGCTATTTTTTAAAAAGGACCTTGCTACGATCGATAATAGCGTCAAATAATTAGTTTTTTTGAGGAGGAGAATGATGTAGATGTTTTAAAAACTAGTAATCTACAAAAATGGTTGGAGGACAAAATAATTTTAAAAATTACGATGAGTTACATGTTAATATTATGTAATCGAACTTGAAATAAATTTGTAAATACTGGGACACTCTTTACATTTAATTTAATACCTGTTGAAAGCAAATACAAATTGCGAAGTTATATGAAACGGAAATTACAAAAATGACCTAACCTGTCCCTATAAATTTCCTAGTTACAAATCTTACAACTATTGTAAAAAAAGAAGGCTGGATGTTACTATATATCAGAGATGAAATCATTTTTCTACAAAAATCACTAAAATCAAAATATTTTCAAAGTATATTTGATATTATAACTTTACCCAATAATATAAAAATGAACATTTTAGCAATATACCGTCTGGTTCTGAATGAAATCTCAAATAAATCTTATCAAATGTTACTAACCCGATGGAAAATATGTTATTTTTTGAAGATGTTAATTTCAATTTATTAAACCAGTTCTTATGTCACACGAAAACATACCATTAAGCCACTATTTATTAAAGTGTATCAACGATGTATCAAGGGAAGCATTAATAGCTGGCAATGTTACTCATCTTTATATGGTTTAACAGCAGACAGCAACAAGCTGACTTACTTTCATCTTATGTTTGTGATTTCACTTTAGCCGATCACTTTTCGACAGCACTTAACATTACAAATAATGGTGCAATTACAAAACCCAAACAACTTAGGAAATGTATTTTGATAATATCCCATAACTGAATTGATAAAAACACACATAGTTATAATTGGAATGCCTTGCTTGCAGAACAAAATTGTGTTGTCAATTGTGCAAGTCAGCACAATAAATAAAATACATTTTTTAAAAGCAATATGAAAAAAAAAAATTGATTTTTGTCCAAAACCGTAAAAAGATCATTTACAAAAATAAAGTTAGTGGATGATATTTTACAAAAAAAATGAAAATCCGAAACTCCATGAACAGAATATTCACCCACTAATCAAACCTATGAAAAAAAAATACAAATCATGCCGAAATATTTTTACCAAGTTAATAATGAAAAGTAAAACAACGTATTTTAATGAAACATTTAAAAACTATCTCAGCAATTCTAAACAAAACGTGGGAATATAAAATAACAAATTTTACCGTGTTTTTGTTACATATTGTACAAATACTGTATAATTTAATATTAATTAATTAAATTATTACTAATAAAAAATGTCTGGCAACATTGCTATTACATATGCTTTGAAATAATTTCATCGCAGTTTGTTTTCGTTTTACGTTCGTATTGTTTTACGTTTTGGACGTAAAACGAAAACAAACTGCGATGAAATTATTTCAAAGCATATGTAATAGCAATGTTGCCAGACATTTTTTATTAGTAATAATTTAATTAATTAATATTAAAGTATACAGTCTTTGTACAATATGTAACAAAAACACGGTGTAACGATTGTGAAGTCTTTTTTTTATTAGTAAGACCGCTAGAAATTATCTGTTCAGTGGACAGTTTTCTCCGAAAGCTCCACGTTATGACGGTACGCGCGAAGAGTCTAGAAAAGTACACTTCTGCCGAAACTCCGGTGCATATTTTACATGCGCTGTTTTGCCCGTGATTCAATAATGCTAAGTGCAATTTATAAAGAAGGGAACTGTAGCGATCTATCGCAGATTGGCAATAGTAGTTCTTGTGTCGGAATACATCTTCCCCTTCCCCTACTTACCTCCGAAATAACAAATAAAGTTTTGCGTAACTTCTTCACGAATAGAAAGACATCAGCCTGTTTCCTCTCAATTGCATTTTGCATTACTACTTTTATCCCATGTGATTCTAGATTGAACTGTGTTACGAATTATGTTTTTTACTGCAATATTTTATTTATGCACAGATTGTTAAGGCTCCGTAGTAAGCGTTCAGAACGAAGAAGATGGGCTGAAACGGATATATATAAATGCAAATGTTAGAGGGAGCGCGCTTTTATTAAAAAAACGATTATAATTAATTGACGTAAGCGAGAATATTTAATAAAATTGTTCAATATCTTGAGAGGCATTTAAAGGAACACTGTGAATTATTCCATACCAATTTATTTATTTATTGCATCATGTACATAAATAATGTTTTTTCTCATAAAAATCAACCTCACTAGGGCTAAGCCTGTATCAAGTTTAACAATTTACTTTTAAGTGAAACCAACATAGAGTAATCACAAACATAAAGTAATAATACATATAAACACAAAATATTTCAAAAAGAGAGAAAAATTATTAGATGTGTTACCAGATGGGTAATTTGACAGTACTTTGTAACAATAGGTATTTGAACCATAACTACTTATTAATGATTATTCCCAAGAAGAAACAAAATACATAATTATAGACAACTAGGGTGACATTCAGTTTTTAGCAAATCGGACTTACATAAAATGTTATTATTTAAGAAAGGACAAGGATTAAAAAATATCAAAACACTGGTCTGTCAGAACGAAAATCTTCACTAACTTTTAAATTTACTAAAGAATTGGTAGACATATGATTTGGAAGAATATTAAACATAATTGGTTTCATGAATAGTTTCGTTGACCAAAATAAGTTTTAGTATATACGGCCACAAAGTTCAATGAAGAGCCCATTCTAGTTACACGGGTTTGTTGTGTTATTTCTGCAAATTTGATATTGACACCCGTTATGGAAACGTGGAGTAATCTATATTAAATCATGTTACTAACTAACTAACTAACCATCACGCCATTCAGCAGGAAAGGGAAGGGAAGACGGACCGCCAAACAACTCGGTCTTCTTCACTTCTCGCTTCATTCACATTCATACATGTTCTCATACATACTCTTCCATTATTCTGCCTCTTGACATGGCCTGACTCGAGAATCTGATTCACTTATCGTGCCATGTCTTCCCCGAATTCTGCTACCAATCGCATTTGCATCATATATCATCATTACACTGCTTTCTTCGCTCATTCGCTCTACATGCCCAAACAATCTAAGCGTCCCTTTCATAATCTTACTCATTACGCTTACATCAGCCTTACACTCTTTGCGGATCTTCACATCCTCAGGGATCTCATTTCAACAGCATTCAATCTACTTTCATCCTTTCTTTGCCAGTTCCATGTCTCACGCTTCTTTGGACAATTTTTTGTTAGCGCCAACTGCGTTCAGTCCTCCATTAAAGGAGTTACCTGCATTTACCCTTCTTTCAATAGCGTATCAGCCTTGCCATCTCTCGTAAACATACTTCCTAAATACACAAACTCATCCACCTGCTCCAAGTAGTCCTCATTCACAAGTATTTTGTATACTGTTTTCGTACTCTCTCTTTCAAACACCATTACTTTAGACGTACTTACATTCATCATTAACTCATTTATCATACATATTTTGTTCATCCTAGACATGAGATACTTTAGATCTTCCATACGGTTAGCAATCAGCACCGAATCATCAGCATACCACAGGCAACATACTTTTTGATTACTCAAATTCACGCCCAATCCCACCTCTTTCAATGCTTGCATCCAACTATCCATGTATAGGTTTATAACCACGGTGATATTACGCAGCCTTGTTTAACATCTTTTGTGATATCAACCACCCCGTATAACCACCGTTCACCCTTACACATGCAACGTTTCCTTCAATACAGAGACGCAATTGCCGGAGTCAGATTCGTATTCACTACATACTTGGCCAACACCTTTCATAGCTTTTTCCTGTCGACTCGGTCGTATGCTTTTTGTAGATCTACAAAGGCACAGAAAAGTTTCTGGTTTTTTGCTAGAAACTTCTTAGTGAGCATACGCAATGAGAATATCTGGTCCATGCACCCCCTTCCACTCATAAAAGCACCTTGCGCATTCCATATTTTATCCTTTGTTTCCTTTCTTAACCTTTCAATCAAAATTATACCATACAGCTTGCCAACTGAAATAAGCAGGCTTATAGCCCTATGATTCCCACATTCCATACGTGACCCTTTACCTTTGTATAATGGCATGGTCACAGCTCTTCTCCAATCTAAAGGCGTGTAACACTCCTTTAAACATTGGTTAAAAAGATTGCACAACCATGTGAGAATTATACGGCTATCTCCTTTAAAATATTCAGCAGCAAAATTGTCGAAACCGACAGCCTTACCATTTTTCATACGTTTAATCGATATTTTTATCTCATCACTGCTAATTTCGGTAACATTCACTCCATCGTCATTAATATCTGATTCGCCGCTGGAATCACTGTCTCTCAGGTCGTTATTCAAAGACTTCCTCGAAATACTTCATCCACATCTCTTTTATTTTTTACTCATTCGTCAACATTTTTCCATCTTTTGATTTTATCACATTCATGCTTCAAAATCATGTTAAAATATTATGATCTACCGTAACTAGTTACTTAGACAAACAATTAGGCGCCAGAACAAACGGTAGGGTGGTTTGTATTTTTTTTTCAGTAATATAAATATTTCAAAGTTTTAGCAGACGAAAAAAATGATATTTCGAACAGAAAATAGTTGCGTTTATCTGAAAATTAAAGTTGGAAAGAGCTGTGTTAATTAGGTTAAGACATCAAAATCTGAATTTATCAGCTTTATCTGCTTCAGAAAGTAGATTTCAGCTACACAGAAAATAAAAATACTTCAAGTTTGTGAGTTTATTCTCACGTACTTAACAACTATGTAATTTCTTAACGCGTACGAGTGTGAGATTTTCATAATAAGAACTGACGTATGCATTAGAAACTTATTCAAATTATGAAAATAAACTTTTCAAATCATAGCAATATATCTTTTGAAATCAGATTTCTTGTTTCACAGGATTTGAACAATTCCTCAAATTTCCAAGTTAAAATTGAGGTCCTGTGAAAGTCCTATTAAAGTTATGTTATTAACTTAGTACCGTGAAACAATGATGAACTTCAATTTTAACTCTGAAATTTTATGAATTGTTAAAATTCTGTGAAACAGCCCGTCCTAAATATCAGAACCGCTAATACAACCATTAACCATTTCCCTAATTTTACACCGTGGGTCCATCACATTAAAAGTCTTCTTAACAACCATAAATTTAAAGTAATTCGTTAAATCCATCGTGAATAAATAATAACGAACGGTAAAAATCCTACGACCCGCCATAATTCTTAAATATTTTACAGGACTATTAACGCCCTATAAATCTGTATATGGGGAAGTTGTGGAATTTATGAACCCTCATACTCGCGTTTACTGTCTCTCTTGTGTAGCTGCGTATCTGTTGGCTCTGGGTGGTTTCGTCGTCATACTGCAGACGGAAATTGCCGTCTAATATTAACAAGACAAATGGCTAAAGAAGGGGAAACTTTACAAGTTCGGAATAAGTGGTTTAAGATGTTCTTGGCATCATATTGAAATGTATAAGATGAAAAGGAAATGAGAATCTTTATGTGCGGTGCACTGGTTTTATTTAATCATTGACAAAGATTATATCAACCACTCTCGATTGAAATATGAGTGAGATGAATATTGAAAATGTAAAGCTAACTGTAACAACTGGGTCCCAGTCTGCATAATAAAATTAATGTACCATTTTTTTTATTTATTGCAAAAAATTATATTTTCAAATATATTACTGGTGAATGAATCCAAATCTTGAAAATTAAAGTGCTGAAACTCGTAAGATAGACTCTTTGTCGATGACAATGCATTCTATCAACTGTGGCAATCAGGCATAGACACGAGGACATATAGCAGTCATCTTCATATGAAATAAATGTCAGTCCTACCCAATCGGGATTTGGCTCAGTTGCTAGCGCGATTAACTCCAGTCCTTGGGGAGAATAAATTGTTTTTACGGGTTTATTTTTATTTATTATCGTCAAGATAAAAAAAATAATCTAATCATGATTAATTTTTGGGTTATTAATGCCGTGTTGCGCTTCCTTTTTCTTTAGCCAACGTTTTGGACAGCGTCACAGGGTACAACATTAGGGCATGTATGTAGATTGTGATAAAGTGTGTGTTTACGAATGTAGAAGTGATACCGTGTTGCGTGCATTAATCCTCTTGTGTCCGTTATTTCAATACGTTTTCTTTCTACTGAAATATTATTAATTTGCAAGTTAAAATGACATTTTCATTAGAAACTCTTATTTAATTAAAAAACTAATCTTTTCCCAAACTTTTGTACCTTTTTATTTCGTTGAACATAACTCTTCTTTTCTGATTATATATATTTTTTTGTAGTAATATTACTTTTTTTAAATTAAACAATAACTTTGTACCTTTTTGTTTCGTTGAACATAACTCCTCTTTTCTGATTATATATATTTTTTGTAGTAATATTATTTTTTAAAATTAAACAATAACTTTGTAAACATCACTTATAAGTGATGTTAACAAAGTTATTGTTTAATTTTAAATTATAATGTCACATCACAAAGTAACCGCTTCATATGAAGAAATAATATTATTTTTAATTTCAAAACCTTACCATTATTTCATTACTTTAATTTCCTATGCATAGATAAAAGTTAGCGGCGGATCAATATAAAACATCCAGTCGTGTACCAAGTATCTTCCATTCTATTAGAAAATATAAAAGCTGAGCTTTAACCATTTTCATAACTTTAATAACGGGCTCCGGCAAGATAAAAATAAATATGCAGTAACATTTGCCGTTGCGGGATAAAGGGCAAAAAAGTTTTTAAATATAAACCAGTTCTGCTTTCCGATTCTTATATACGTAATGTTTAGGTGTTGAAAGGTATATGTAGGAGAGTGTAAAATCTCAGTGCTCACGTGGTCGAGTGAGGAAATTACAATTTTTCTCATTTCATTTTACGGTACCGCGGGAAATGTATTTCAACCCTAAATGAAAATTTTATGAAATTTGCTACGTTAAAAGGAATTGTTACTTTATTAAATGAGAAAAGGTACAAGTAAAAAGAAAATAGCACAAAACACTGTTTAAAAATAAAATTCTAATGCATTAAGTAAAATATATGTATATAAATATTTTTTTTTTTTTTGAGAGAAGTAATTTATAATACAATGTCGACATCTTTTGAAGTGTGAATAATTGGATTAATGTATTAAGTTTAATTTTCAGAACTCTATTTTAATATCAATTATATTTTCCATAATATAATTATTCAATTTTATAAATGTCAATGTGGCTAAGATAAAACATAAATTTATTGGATTCTTAGTGGTGAAATTGTTTAATGGAAATACCATATCAATTTCACAGTGGAAAGAATAAGAAAACTTTTCTATGTCTTCTATATTAATGAATTGTATTAAACAAGAAAACTCTCAAAATTGTAATGCATCCTGCCCCTATTGCAGTATGTATGGCATTATTGGGTAGAGAAGGGCATTTAAAGCTAGCCCATAATTACAATTCAAATAATAATTATTAATATTATCCTTAGGAAACCATACCACTACAACCGCACTTTAGAGGTATTTCGGGAATTTAATGTATCAACTATCAAAGAATTTTGTCAAAGAAATGCCTTTTATCAAATATATAAAGAATATTTTATCAGCAATAGATTCAAAACAAATGGCTAAATACATATTCCAATGCTAAGACCGACCAAGACTCAAGTACAAGACTCAAATACTACTTGTATTTAGATGTGAGGTGGTAGATTATTGTCCAAAAACAAAATAAATGTAACTCACACTTTGAAATATGTACGTATATGAACAATACAAAAACACATAACCTCTCTGAAATTGGATAGTGATATATTGTACCCTCAATATAGGTTTACTATAAAAACTACTAATCTATTATTATTTTAAAAGTTTGGATATTTTTTTCTAAAATTGTGTAAATTAAATGTAGTTTAGAGATATTTAAAAAGTTTTTGATTAATGTTCACAAATCGCCTTTTCAGCATTATTTTCTTTATATATATAAATACTCCTCCCATAAACACGAGCTACTGGAACTCACCTTATAGAGTAGCAGAATATTTAGGAAAAACAATGAATAATTCTGCATTCTGTTATAATTTAAATTGTTATATTATTTTGTAATAAATAAATACAGGTTATTTATAAACAAGTTCAGCTGTGTAATTATTATTACACATAACAGCTGATTTATCTTCTGGCATTATCTAACTGTGAAAGCGCTCAGAGCTCAAAAGCGAAAGCTGTCACTTGAATAATAGTAATTAGACAGCAGACCTTGTTTATGAAGAAACTGATTTTTTGATAAATTGAATATCGTGCCTTAGAGCAGGCTAAATTGAAATATCTGTGGAGGAGACTCAGTGCTTCTGTGCATTGGAGAACAATTTTTACATCATCAATGGCATTAGCCTACAGATTCAAAACTATCCGAGAATATTTTCTCTTTTATCGTTATACTCGAATAATTCTTCCAACATGCATGTCTTTAATGCCCTACATTAGCAAGATCACAAGAAAAAACAGATTAGCGTCACAAAGCTGACACACATTTTAAGTGGCCGGCAAATCTTAAGTATCCCTTCAGCCAAAGTGCCCCTTCGAAGCTTTTTCACAAAGCCCGGGAGTTTCGGACTATGAGGAAACTCTTCTGTTGTCAAGAACTTCTTACGGGGGGTATCTGCAGAAGTTGGAGTGCGGTAAGATGTAGTGGAGGTCGGGACAGGGGATAGTCGCAATCAGCAGGTACCTTCTGCTCCTGTCTCCAGGTACCTTCTGCCCCTGTCTCCAGGTAAACACTCGGCATAACAAGAGTGCTAAGAGTCATAAGCTTTTTTTAGATAGTAAAGTTCACTTGACCAAGTTTTGCACGAGTCAAATTAGAATACAGTTGGTATGTTTCAAGTAACACCAGGAAATAACTCAAATCTTAAATTAAAAGGTTAAACAACATCGTTCAATAAAAATGTATTGTTATTTTAATTCATTTGACTATCAGGGTCGATCAAAGTTAACAAATCATGGCAGTTTTATTGCATTGATGTTCTGAGAGCAAATAACGTCATAACCTTAAGGGGAACGGCTGCGCGGCCTTTTTCATACAAAACTAAAATTTGGTTTTAGGCCAAAATACCAAATATCGAAAGGTATAGCAAATATCTAGCACAAATATGTGCTATTTTATTTATTTATGTTTCAAATTATGATCTGTCGGGCATTAAAGAATTCAATATCATGTGGTTTTAGAAGCAATTTAATATTAAAGAAGCAAAAAGTAATTATCAAAAAAAAAATCTCCTGCTACCTACCGTTCAAATATATTGAAAAATAAATCTTACATTGTAAAAAAAACATTTTTTTTTGGAAGGAAAATTATAATTTGTTGGACGAAAAATTTGTATTCCAACGTAAATCGGTCTTTAGAATTTAAGTTCTCATCCATCAAAAGATTTTGTTAATCATATTAATGTTTTGTTTTATATTTCATCATATTCGTAAATCTTAGACAATAGAGTAAAAAAAAATTTATTTCATTACCTCATAATAATTGCCAGTGCCTCTAACATTGTAATTAAAAAAAAACTAATAACTATAATACCTCATACTATCCGTACTAGACACAATTTTTAATTTTGGTTAAGTATTTTGGCCTTGAATACAAATTTATGTTTTGTATGAAAAGTACCGTTCCTCTAAAGGAGATGCATTGCGAAGTAATGGAAAATCATGTGTTTTTAGTTT